>WAAF01010411.1:334150-474150 GCA_013400475.1 Tricholaema leucomelas | reverse complement strand
CACAATTGGCGATACTGAGCCTAACTTAGTAAAGGTGTTTCAGCTGGTGATGAACTGAGTAGGCCACATTGGTCTGTTTCTTGCCATTAAGAACCTTTGCAATTAATGCAGAATGAAATCAGAGAGTAGATGCTTGGTTTAAGTGGGAACAACCTCTTTGAAGTCTGCATAAATTAGACCTACGTTTTTAGTGTCTTATCTGACAGTAGCTTGGAATAAATAGTGTGGTAATTATTTCATTGTCTTTGAGAATGAAGATGTGAATAAACTCTTGACTACTTCTGACTCTAACCCAGCAAAAAATAGTAGTTATATCTAATCTGTTATTTTGACCTGTATGACATCTACATTAAAACTGGAAATTGACTTGTCAGCTGTGGAGGTTTGTTGGGGTTTTTTTCTGTCTCTTTTTTGGGGTAACAATTTTTCTTCCCAGTGAATCTCCTTTGGTTGTGTTCAGGTGATGATGTTACTTAGGGTTTCAATGATTAAGTGACAAACAATGGATTTGGCTATGTCCCAAAGCACTGTAGAAGGGCTATCTGAATAGGATATTTTGGATCTATGTGAACAACTGAAGCACATCCTCCAGAATTGTCAGTATTGACTCCATAACAAATGTGTTTATTCCAAGATTTTAAATAGTGAATGAAAGAAGCTGAGATAAACTTTGTTATCCATGTCAGCCAGAGGGCAGAGCTTTAACAAAAGGAAGGGGCAGACAGCTGAACTGCAAATGAGTTGGCTGACAAAATCCTAAACCTAATTCCGTGTTTGTGTGCACTAGAATTACTACTTTAATTATTTTGTCCTGTGCTTTTGTCAAGGTACTTACAGTTTTGCAGGTATCAGTTTTTGCCATGTCCAAAATAAACTTTGTTCATCATGATCTGGGAACATCTTTGGCAGTGAAGATTGAAAATCATTCATCTTTCCACAAAAATGAAATTTAGTCCCCCATATCTCTTCACCTGAAGACACTGTAAACATTATTTGCCTCTCCCTCACAAAACCAAACATCAAAAACTTCTGATAGAAAATCTGCTTTTATTTCTTCCTTTAGGGATAGTAACATTCATTTTTATTCAAGTATGTTGTTTGTCCACATAAGAGTGTAGAAAACAATTTCCTTCATGCTAGGAGTACTTGATTTTGACTGTACATTGATGATGTTCTACTGCAATATCTCAGAAAGATGTCCCAGTTGTGAGAACCTGGCAGTGACGCAAGGATACTAGAAAAACTTTTTTGGAAGTGTACTTCCCGTCCCTCAATTTTTGGTCTGTTTTCCCTTTGATGTATACAATTGGAAGCTATGCACAAAGGTAAGGGTGGAAAGGGGACAGGGTGCTGTTTGATTCTGGAGCTACTCTGACTGGCTTGAGAGGAATTTTCTCCTGTCTACAGATTTCCTCTTATCTCCATCAGCATCTGTATAAGGGTGATTCTATCAGCTTTGGTTAGGTGATTATGTTGCGGTCCTTTTAGAGAGGTGTTAGGGGTTTAGTTAGTGCTTGCAGATTGATGGCTAATGGGCTTTGTTTGAATGTTTAAATGGAAGTTTCCCACAACCTGATACTAAAACATAGGCGATGAATGAAGCTTTTATCACTCTTTCACCAGCCTCATCAAGAACCTCTCTTTGGTCCCTGGAAATGGAATTTCATGCTGTGTATTTCTAATCCCAGTGTTACATCACTCAGTAATGCAGTAGATGTTTGTAGGTCTAACAAAATTGAGTTTCATGTGAGTGAAGTAGCTTGCTAGTCTGGCATTTCTATCCCAGACCCTAGAGAAACTACTTAAATGGGAACTTGCCTTCGATGTACTATGCTCAACTTTTATAACGTGATATCAGACCTGTTTTCATGCCTGGTTCTCAATGTCTCTTGTGCAATTAAGGAGATGATATAAGGGTGCACTTGACAAGCAGGCAGTATCCAAAGTCCACGTTCCTTGTATGGCATTAAAATGTCAGAGTCAACAAATCAGCAATGAGTGCAATTGCCAACCCCAGTAAAAAGTAAGTAGAGCACATTTGTGTTGTCAGCGAACTTCGGTGCACTTGGCAAAGGAAGTCCATAGCTGTTTAAAAATGGAGAAGGCAAGGCACAAAGAGTTGAATTGTCTTAATATCAGGCTACAATTGCAATTCAATCTCTTGTGCTTGGAATAGTATTAGGCCACAGTATCTCCCTAAGGCATTTGACTCTGTCCCACGTGACATGTCACCAAGTTGGAAAAACACGAACTTGCTGGGTGAAGCACTGCTGGGTAAGGAACTGGCTGGATGATCACATACAGGGTGGTGACCAATGGCACAATGTCCACTCGGAGACCAGTGATAAATGGCGTATCTCAGGGGTCAGTGCTGGGACCAGTGCTGTTTAACATCTCTGTCAGTGATATGGACAGAGGAATTGAGTGCAGCCTCAGCAAGGTTGCACGTGACACCAAGCTGTGTGGCACAGTCAGCTTGCTAGAGGGCAGGGATGCCATCCAGAGGGACCTGGACAGGCTGGAGAGGTGGGCCCAGGCCAACCTCATGAAATTCATCAAGGCCAGGTGGAAGGTCCTGTACCTGGGTCGGTGCAATCCCAAGCACAAATCCAGGCTGAGTGGCAAATGGCTGGAGAGCAGCCCTGAGGAAAAGGACCTGGGGGTCTGGGTTGATGAAAAGCTCAACATGAGCCAGCAGTGTTTGCATGCAGCTCAACATCAACCGTGTCCTGGGCTGCATCAAGAGAAGTGTGGGCAGCAGGGCAGGGGAGGGAATTCTGCCCCTTTACTCTGCTCTCGTCAGACCCCACCTGGAGTACTGTGTGCAGTTCTGGAGCCCCCAACACAAGAAGGACATGGAACTGTTAGAGCTGGTCCAGAGGAGGGCCACAAAGATGCTCAGAGGGCTGCAGCAGCTCTGCTATGAGGACAGGCTGAGAGAGTTGGGGCTCTTCAGCCTGGAGAAGAGAAGGCTTTGAGGAGACCTTAGAGTGGCCTTCCAGTGGTCTCCATCTGAAGGGGACCTACAGGAAGGCTGGGGAGGGACTATTTACAAGGTCTTGTAATGACAGGACAAGGGTTAATGGGTTTAAACTGGCAGAGGGGAGAGTCAAACTGGATATTAGGAAAGGGTTCTTTCCTAACCTTGAGGGTGGTGAGACACTGGAACAGATTGCCTAGGGCGGTTGTGGCTGCTCCCTCCCTGGAGGTGTTGAAGGCCAGGCTGGATGAGGCCTTGAGTGACCTGTTCTAGTGGGAGGTGTCCCTGCCTATGGCAGGTGATTGGAACTGGATGATCTTTGAGGTCCCTTCCAACCTAAACCATTCTATGATTCTATGAAAAATCAATTACATGTGCTAGTAATGTCTTCATAGGTAGAAGAAAACAGATACTTTTAAAGACCTGCCAAGTAATATTTGGGTAGTGGAACTGGGAAAAAAGTAGGGTGCTTCAGGATGTG
Organism: Tricholaema leucomelas; assembly: GCA_013400475.1. Classification (NCBI taxonomy): domain Eukaryota; kingdom Metazoa; phylum Chordata; class Aves; order Piciformes; family Lybiidae; genus Tricholaema lacrymosa; species Tricholaema leucomelas. The sequence continues at coordinate 470,689 of WAAF01010411.1, read as the reverse complement.
GTACCAATGTGTAATAGTAGATATTGATCTTCCATTTTCTGCTGGGACAACACCCTGCCATGCAGACAGAATCACAAAATCATGAATGGTCTGGGTTGGAAGTGACCTCAGAACAGCGTCTAGTCAAACCTCCCCTGCGGTAAGCAGGGTAGATCAAGTAGATCATGTTGCTTAGAGCCCTGTCAAGCTTCACTTTGAATATCTCCAGGGATAGGGCCTCAACCACCTCCCCACACAACCTGTTCCAATGTTCCACTGCCCTCATGGTAAACAACTTGTTCTTAACATTCAACCTAAATCTACTCTCCTCTAGTTTGAAGCCACTGCCCCTCGTCCTGTCACTGCAGGCCTTTGTGAACAGTTTGTCTTTCTCATAGGCCTTATTTAGGTACTGGAAGGCTGCTATTAGGTCTCCCCAGAGCCTCCTCTTCTCCAGGCTGAACAACCCCAGCTCCCTCAGCCTGTCTTTGTAGCAGTCATTTTTGTGCCCCTTCTCTGGACGTACTCCTTCAGGACCATGTATTGAAGTAGGCAGAGAGCATTGCCATCATGTCAATATCGTATCATATTGAAATTCTGATTAGATATATGTCCCCTGTAGAACTTTGTGGAAAACAGGTAGCAAGTGTCATTTCTGTGAAAAAGAAGTCATGTAAATGCAGTTTTGTAGCCAAATTCAAACTATCACAGTCCCTTCCTGTTTGAAGTGAGAAATGGCAGCTGCCTTTCAGCAATGGACCAAGAAGGTGGACTTTAGCTAAGACATCAGAGCAAGTTTAATCTACCTTGCCATTTTGCAAATATTCTTGGAAGGACTTCTTTAAAATTATGAAAGTGTAGTGGAGAAAAGGGGTTTCATGAAGCTCGTTGCATATCGCATGTTTTGTGACTTAAAGATCCTTGGTGTTAGCTTGATTTGATGCCTCTAGAAATTCTGGAAGGTAGCAGTTGGTAACTTATTTGTGTAGGGAAGTATGTCTGTAAGCCTTATGCAGGTTTTAATCATGACTTTGGTACTGTAGGATAAGAGTATGTTAATTTGTTCCTGAGTTTTCTTATTTATCTCTTCTTTAATTGTGAGAGTTTGGTTTTTTTGATCACATAAAATATATTTTGCATGTAGAATGTGAGACTGAACTAAGGGTTTGCTTTCTGTGTTTCAGTTCCAATGCTGACTAGGTGATTTGATGTGGCAATTAATGTACACATAGTGTACATGGTTCCTAAATCTCTGAGATGGCATTGCCAATGCCCACGCAAACTGTAACTTTTGTCAGGATCGGGTCACGGATTTGTCAGTGCAGCTTCAGCGATAATGGTAATTCAGGGGAAAAAAAAAAAGAAAAAAAATCCCTTAATAGAATACTATGAGGTTTTGTTAAGAATAGAAGGCAAAGTTTTGGACAAGTTTTTATTTCTCCTTAAGCTTTTGGTAGCCTCTAGTTCACATACTAACAGGGACATCACTGCTGTCTGCATTTTTTCCTTCAAAACTTTTATCTCTCCTTTCAGAAGAGTAATTTTTGAGGCAGCAATGACAGCTCTGTCATTCCACTCACACCTCTAAATTTCTCTCTGTTGTCAGTCAGCAGTCACAGTATCTTGATAATCATGATTGATAGCAAAATATATGAGACTTGTAAAGAGTGCACTGAACATTATGTATAAAACAATCATTTTATGCTTTTATTTTTGTGTGTACGATAAGAGGTTATAAAAGCACCTGTTTACCTGGGGATCTTACATTGATCTTTTGCAGTATATAGAACGACATAGATGTACCTATAGGTATCTTTCTGGTTTTTTATCATAAACCTAAACACTGGAGGTTGATTGTACATTTGGTCTCAGCTTAGTGTCTATGGTATTTTGCCAATGTTTTACTATTTTTCCAATTTCCTTTTAAATGATTAATTTTCCATTGTAGCCCAGGGCTTAAACGACAAGCAAGGAGCTGAGAGCAATAGCAAAAAGAATCAGGGTCATGTTTTCCTTGAAAGAGTTTTATGTCTTCTTGGAAAGTAAAACACATTCTAAGTGAATAAAATGCGTGTTTGGGAGAGGAGAAGTGGCTCCTGGGCTTTCAGGTCAGCAAAATTTCTGTACAAAATGAGACAGAAAACAGCAAAGAAAGCTTCTTTTTTTCTTTTTTCTCCCAGTCCTGTGCATGAAAATCATTGCAAATTCTTTTTAGGAAGAACGAAACCAAGCTCTGTGAGTTTGAGTGCTGTACAATGGCTGCTGATGTTTCTATGTTTCTTTGAAGTAGCTGACCTATTGAACTTCGAAAGTCAGTGTAGTCCAGGAGCTGTTATGCATGCATTTTAAACAATGATATCTGAGGACAAATAAACATCATTGGCACAGTATTTGAAGCCAAATAAACATCACTTGCACTCCATTGCTACTACATTGCCTATATTAATGGGTATCGTCTTGTTTGTTTATAGACATTGTGCTAGATTGAAGCTAGCTGGAATGTTTTGGTGAGAAGAATTAGATTACAGGCTGTGAAAGAGAAAACAAGAATGATGTCTACTTCACTCATAGGCTTGCTAAGAGGTATAAGAACAAGAGTCCAAACATAGATAAGGCACTTCTTCTGCCTGGGAGCTTGGAGCTGCATTTCTCTCTCTAGCCTTTCTGCCGTCTCTCTGATTAATCCACTTTGCTTCCTAACCCCCTGGCCAAACCTCCATTCTTCCTTGGGACTGGGGTAAGGTTGAGAGGGGTGGGAGAAGGTGGAAGGGCATTTGGGAGCCCCTCCTGGGGACTCAGGTTTCTGGGAGAGCTGCTATGTTTCTGTTTTACCTTTTACCTTATCTATTTCTGTCTGTAACTGTATCTAGTGTAAATATCTGCTTGTATATTGAGCTAAGCTGTAAATGTAAGCTTCATTCAAATTTCCAGAGCTGGCTGAGTCTAGTCTGGCTTATTTCCAAAGCATGGAGGGGCAGGGAACACCCAAACCACCACAGACATCTATATGTAATATCTATCTTCTGTAATTTTTGACAGCTATATGAGGGAAAAGATTTATTTTAGTTAGGTGTCATGGTTAGTTGTGAGTCCAGTTGCTTAAATGCTTGCATGTTACATAACTATGTAGGCACATTGAATGTGAATAAAGTCATAGTGTAAAGAAAAAAGTCATCCTGCTTGGTATGTAACTTATTCTGAGCAGAGAACTCATGAAAGTTGTACCCACAAAGATCTCCTACTGATACAATCTGCATGTCCAGGAGGAGGTTGATTCTAGGGGTCATATTCTGGCAGCTAGACTCACAAACCATTTTATATCTGGGTCATGTATCAGGAAAGCTGTCATGTTACCCACCAGTGTGCAGTAATTATTAAATGTGGGTCCTATGGAGACTGGTGCTGTGAAGGGAGGCATCTTCTTGATGATAGCTAGTAACAGTTACAGTCTAGGATTTTCAGAGGGCTCAGAGATATTTACCTACTCCTTTAGGGGTGAGAAGCGAAGATGCTGGGGAGAAATTGGCAGATCCCAGTAAATGTTTTGAAGAACAGCACTAAGTAAAGGATCTGATACCCCTCTTTTCCATTTGGGATGGATCTTAAAAGTGTCTCTATCTACAGATTTAAAATACACTCTAGTACAATCCTTGTCTTTGCCATTTTTTGCAAATTATTAATGTGCACAGCTTTGGCATGGGGCATAGATTCCCTGCCTCTGCTGTAAAGAGGGTGGGTTGTAGCAGCTTGTCTCTTTGTGGCATAATCCTTCTTGGAGCTTTATCTGGTTCCAGTTCCAATTCAGGCTGAAAATTTCCAGAACTCATGTTGTGAGGGTAGATAACAGATTTATCTGCAAGACAATATTGAAGTATATTCAATTTTTAATAGCATGTGAGTATCCAGTCTGGGTTGAGCTGGGCTACAATGTTAAAGAGTGAATTGTTGTGTGTATTCTAGGCTAAAAGATGTGTGACTCCAGGAAAATCTTACTCTTCTCAGTGTCTCAGTTCATTTGCTTGGGACTGTTCACAGAGGTGTGAAAAAAATGCCCTCCTCAAAGGAAGTTGTTGGTTGTATTTAAAAAAACGCACCCTATTTCTTGGGAAACTGCAAAGTGGCACTTGGTAATAAAGTAGTCAGATTGAAGAAATGGTGGCATTACTGGTGACACACATACAGTTGGGAGGGGGAAAGAAAGGGTATTAAGTGAGCAAATAGAAAAGGTGAATCTAAGGCACAACTGGCTGAAAGTTCTTTGCCACAAAAAAATTCTCACAGAATTGTTTGAAGACGTGAACAGAAGGCTGGAGTGGGCAGGAGATTAGTTTAATATGGTTACTTGGTTTTATACTCAAGTAGCAGAAATCTGATCATTCTTTGGAGGGTGGAATCATGGGAAATATTTTGTTTTCCCTGAGAGCTGAGGCGATGTATTTATTTCAAGTTTTATTAAATGAGTTATAAATTTTCCTAGCAATTTACTCATAGCTCAAGAGGTTTAATTTGCATGTGTTGCCTTTTACAATATGCTTTTCATAATGTTGCAGATGCTTCTTTGCTAGCCTCAGTAAACAACAGGCAGTTGGCCAGGTTTTTGACTGAACGTTTGCCAACTCTGGGAAATATTAGTTAACTCTCTAGTGGCCAACGAATGATTTTTAGCTGGATTCATCCAAACGAATCTGTGAATATTGAAATAATACGACATCAAAAACAAAATACAAACCTAGTGAGGTGCTGAACTAAACACTGCTAAAGAAGTTTCTTTCTGCAATATAATTCCTTATTTAAACTTTTTGTAACATTTGTTTCCAAAATAGATTATTCTCAGAAATGTGTTTGAAAATTGATGATTATGATAATAATAATAAGTGTTTCTTCCTTCAGATTAATGAAGATTCTTTCATCTTGGAGGCACTCAAATGCAATGAGGTATTCTGCTCTAATTTTGAAAAGCCTACAGGGACAGTTTTTTTTCTTCAGCACAGTAATGCAGTCCATAGCAGGGATATTTTGCAGGTGGGATGACAGATGAGAAATGGAGGTAACAGTCTGGTTTGCTGTGGATTTATGCTCTAAAGTCGACTATGTAGTAGTGCATCTCTGTGTACCCCATGGTGCTTTCAGCTGTTTTCCAGGATTCTTAGATACTTTTTGGGGCTAACTCTTAGACAAGTTATTCCATAACCTCATCCAGTCTGGAACTACCTACCTGCTTGTTAATTGGTTGTCTACTGGTAGCGTAATGTGTGGTAAACAAATGTTGGTTTCTTCCTGTTAGCAAGAGATTAGGTAGCATATCACGCTTTCAGTCTCTCATCGTTGTGGCATTTCTAGGAATACAATATGATTTCAAACTTGGCTGAAGCTGGTTAATTTGTCCCAAAGCTGTGGCCCAAAACACTTATGCAAAGATGACTTGTCAGCGTGCTTGCATAAGGACATAAGGAAATTAGGCCAGTCATGAATAAAAAAGACATCATTATCTTCAGCATCCTGCATGACATGCACTTGGAGATCATTACAGGAAATCATCCCGTGATTAAATGCTGTCAGTATAAGTGGGGCGAAAGGACAGGCTGAAGGAATGAGTCAAATTTGAATTACCTGACTTGACATTAACTATTCTTGAAAAACTTTGGTCTGTAGGTCTGTGAACACATTTTTAATAGGTCTTGGATAGATAATCGTAACTGAAGCATGATGCAACATCATTTAAAAGAGGGTGAGACTTGGGAGGTGGAAAATTCTGAATCTTTTTGGTATTTATCCAGGTTACCTCAGGCTGTCTTGGGGCATATGTTCATGTTTTTATTGGTTAACTTTTTTGCTCCACAAGTGCTCTGAAAGAGCAAAAAGTGGGTGGATTTGGTCTGAAATTAAATCTGGTGAAGATAACGCACCAACCAGTGAGTCTCCATTTATAATCCACTGCTGCATTCCTCGGGTACATTTATTCATATTACCCCTTCTGTAGAGTTCCTCATTTGTGCAGAAGTATTATACTCAATACCTTAAGACTGCAATGGACTAGAAGTAGTGTAATATCCCGGAGAGCAGATGATGGCTTGTACACACCATCCTTTCCATTTTTAGCATTAGAAAAGCTACCTTGTAGTTTCTTGAGCAAATTTGAAGTGAAGCTCGAGTAATGCTGCAGTTAGAATCCAGAGAAGATGAATATCAGATGATTTGTTCTGTCTTTCGTACTAGAAACATGGCACATGGCTAGCGTGATGTCATAAACTGATGTCTTAGTGTGTCCCAGAGGAGTTATGTGCCCTTTTACTTCTCTAACAAATAGCACCTATGACCCATTGCATTTCACTTAGATTGGATGAATCTATTTCCCCCAACATTTCTCATTTTCTACTTCCCTGTCTTTTCCCTTACATGATACTGGGGAGGGAGGAGTGTTGCTTAGCAACCAGTCGGAAATGGTCAATACAGCTATAAATATTAAACCCTTTCAGCCATGTGAGTTTATGGTAGAAAATGGAAAAGTATTTAATTTTCTCATGACAATTGAAGCAAAATGGTAATCTAAATCCTTTTTGATAATCAGGGCAAAACTGGGACCTTGTTTGCTCCGAGTTTGACTCCTGTACATGGAGAAGGAAATTCTTTCTTCACTTAGGCAGTGCCCATGCAGAACTCCACAGACCACCAGCAGAGTTCGTTGTGTGAAGGGTTTTGGTTTGGGCTTAAAAAAAGATGGCGTTAGAGCTCAAGATTGTAAGTTTGTACTCTGGTAATAGCTCAGTCATGTGCTGTCACTGCATCTTACTACAGATATGGAAGTGGGATTTTTGCTACATATTCTTTCTATGCTCTATACTTTGTAGATGGAAAATAGCAGAAAGTACAATGCAGTGCTACTGCAGAAATTATGTACAAACAGTGAACTCCACTATTGTGGTTGAATCCTGCTGCTGAAGACAGTAAAAATACCTGCCATTGCACATGGTTTAAAAACCGTCTGTATGTATTGCTTTAAGTGAGTGCCTGGTTTCACTAAGTCATTTCCATGATAGGACTTATGATATCCAGTCTTAAGGTAAGTAAAGGGAACTGAAACCACTTGAAAGCATTGTGATCTGCTTAAAGCAAGGAACTGAGTGTCCCCCACAGTATGCATGTATGTGATAATGTCAGAGGCTAGGAGACTGAGTCAATCCCTAGACCTGTCTTTGCCTAGCTACCAAACATTTTGTGCCCCATGAAGTGAGAGGAGTGCATGAGCGGTAAAATACCTTACTAAAGTTAATTTATTAATCATCTAACTACAGCAATAGAATTTTGGCCTCTGACTCTCAGTGACCCAGTTGTTCATGCTTTGCTGTTCAGGCAGCATCACACGTTTGAGGTTGTGTGCCCCAATAACGTGTGTGGGTTATTGACCTAAAATCTCACGACTGCCCAAAAGTATAGGCTGGAAAATAATTGGAACAAACTGCTGGCTTCAGATCCGACTGGAAGCTGTTCCTGGAATACACTGTTTATTGAAATTATGTGTGCAATCATAATGAATAATTTCATAGCAGGGAAATGAGAATATTGAATAATTTTCAGTAGTATTTTAGTGAAAAGCAGACTGTGTGAACTTAGGTTGACACTTCAGAACTATAACTGAAACTGGTTTTTCTTTTGTAAAAGAATGACCACTGAATCAATTTCTCTAGTATATATTTCTTTAGACTTGCATCATTAATATTCAAAGGGGGATGTCTTTTATGTTGTGCTGCAGCTTACGCTAATATGTTTTCATGTTATTAAATCACTTTTTTCTATTGAAAAGATAAAATGAAGCAGCGTTTTACATGTGCTGCATACAAGCTCAGCAATGTGGGGTTTAGGATAACTGCATTTCTGAAGAAATAAATACATGAATAAAAAAATCAAAGAGAGGATGAAGGATTTTCCTTTGATTTTCACAGATACATCATGTTGTTCTTATAACAAAAATGTAATAGGGAGATAAAAAAATAGTTTGTATTTGCTGCTTAATGCAACAACTAGTGTAGTCTGTATTATTTCTAGGACAGTCAGAGGTGGAAAAGCACACTCAACTCAAAATTAATATATATTAGAAATAAGAATAAGTAATAAGAATATAAGTAATAAGAATAGATTTCTTATAAGAATAAGATTCTCGTTGCATAAAACATGTACTTCTAGAAGTCTTTTCTGTATGTAACACTTCAGGAATTTGGCTCAGACTGTGTGTTTCCCCCAGTATCTATTTACAGCCATCCACACTTCTCTGAAATAACAATTACATGCATCTTTGAATTCTCTTCTGCCTCTGCCCTGCAGTCGTGCATGTGTTTAACTGGTTATATGTGACTAATCTCTAAAGCAATTGCAAATTATTCTAGTAAGTAGAAGTGTGGAACAGACTTTGCTTTATCATGGCTCCATTGACATGGATGGGGCTTACTTTTACCCTATTAGGGCAGAACATAAACAAGTGTATAAACACGTGAGGGTACCCTGTTTACAAGTTGGAAGAGACATGGAGGCACCAGGCCTTTGTCTTCCTTTCTTGTGGTTGCTTCCCCCAGCAGCAGAAGGAAGGAGAGCAGAAAACATGTCTGGACAAGCTAGGACATTTTTAGACCTGCTTTGGCCTTCCACAACATATCTTTATTGTAATGAATTTCAGCAACTTTTTGAATCCAGTACCAATGCAGTAGTGTTCAAGTAGTGCTCATGTGTCCGTAAAAATGATGGATATCATCTGGATTTCTGTAGGGCCTTTGACATGGTCCCTCACGACATCTTCTTCTCCGCAGTGGAGTGATATAGCTTTTGATGGATGGACTGCTCAGTGGGTGAAGACTTGTTTGAATCCTGAGGGTATTGATCCTGAGGGGTTTGATGTCCAGATGGAGATAAGTGACAAATTGTGTCCCTCAAGAATCCATATGGGGACCAGTGCTAGTCAGAATCTTCATCAGTGACATAGTGGTATTGAGCATACCTGCAGCAAATTTGCAGGTGACACCAAGCTGAGTGTTGTGGGTGACAGATCTGGGGGATGGGATGCTGTCTGGAGGGACCTGGACAGCCTCGAGAAGTGGGCCTGTATAAAACTCAAGAGATTCAGCGGGGCTAGGTGCAAGATCCTCTTCATTTGGGCATGGAGCAGGATGATGGGATGGAGAAGAACTTTGAGATACTGGTAGATGAAAAGCTGGATGTGAGCCAGCAATATGCACTCCCATCTCAGAAGGCCAAGTGTGTTGTGGGCTGTGCCACAAGCAGTGTGCCTTGGTGAGACCCCACCTATAGTACTGTGTCCAGTTCTGGAGTCCTTAGCACAGGAAAGACATGGACTTGTTGGAGTGCATCCAGAGGAAGACCACAAAAATGAGCAGAGAGAAGAAGCACCTTTCCTCTGAAAATAGGCTGAGAGCACTGAATTGTTCAGCCTGGCTAACAGCAGGCTCCAGGGAGACTTTACTGCAGCATTTCAGTGCCTAGAGGGTACTTAAAAGAAAGATGGGGACACTCTTTTCAGCAGGGCCTGTTGTGACAGGGCAAAGGGAAAATGTTTTAAACTAAAAGAAGGTAGATTTTGACTAAATCTGAGGAAGAAGTTTTTTTCCAATGAGGGTGGTGAAATACTGGAGTAGGTTGTGCCAAAACGTGGTAGATGACTCATCCCTGGAAACATTCAAGGTCAGATTGGACAGGGTTCTGAGCAACATAATGTAGTTGAAGATATCCCTGTTCACTGCCAGGTGGTTGGACTAGATGTTCTGTAAAGGTCTCTTGCAAACCAAAGCATTCTATGATTCTATGAAATTAATTAGATGTAGAAAGTTCTTCAGAACTCTTAAGTCTCCATTTTTTGCCAGTATTTTAGTCTTAAAATAGTTTGCTTACATGCTAGTATTAGTCAAGAATGCTAGTGAGCAATCTGCGAGCTTTATTAATGCATTGATAGATTTTGGTTTACGATGTGTGTTTTGTTTCTGCTTTTTATCTTTCTTCTCACTTATGTCATACAGTCTCCTTAGTGCTTTGAATTAGAAGCAGTAGTTTAGAGGTCCCATCTATGCTACTAAAGAGTCAATAGTGATAGAAGAATGCTTAAATATGGTGGAGAAAAGGGTTTTGTATTGATTTTATGTGTTTCCTCCATTGATTAGTTGTGAACTGCTGCCAAGAGCTCAATCCTCTGCAAGCACAGGCTGTGTCAGGGGATGAGTGCATGCACACTTACCACTCCTGTATTGCTGCTGGTTTTTTGAAGGCTCTTGATGGTTGATTAGCTGACTTTCACAATTCATGTAAAGCTGCACACATCACATGTTATTCCATAACCATTATTTCCAATTGTGTAGGAAAGCATTTAAGTGTTCTGAAAAAGTTCTGAGTCTGAGCCAAAAGATGCTGAAACAGCTAGAGGAGAAAGAGAGGCATACTATGCTGAACTGCCTTGGCAATGTAGTCCTTACTTGTGGAGTGAAGAAAAAAAAGATACAGATCCTGTCAGTATGTACGTCACAAGGCCTGTCCCGTTTGCAGTCAGGTGGTGAGAACTTGATGGTCCTGCTGTTTTAACGAGTACTGTCATTCGTCACTGTCTTGACAGAGGCATTTCTGCATGAGGGACACAAAGAGAAAGAAGGCATTAGCATCTTTCATGCAGGAGGAGCATTGTTGTCTTTTGCACATTGGGAAGCATAAATCTTGGGTTCGCCACTGAACAAAATTATTCCTGTTAATTCAGCAGGCATCCTTTAAATAAGAGATCTGAGAAATGAGCTTTGGAAGGTTTTATGAAGCATCTTTTATTAACTTCTGTTTTCACCAAAATGTATGTTTATAGTGTAAAATAGTAGTGCTGCTGGAACTTCAGGAAATATTCCTTGTGGTTAATGTTCAGTTTGCTCCTGTGTGAAAGGCAGAAACTGTGGAAGGAGAACAGAACCAACTGTGGAGATTGATACTACAGTGGCGGAGGTTTGTTCTTCTCTGTGGCTTGTAGCAACTTCTGGTGGATACTGTTTCATGACTTTCTGTACTCTAATGGTGTTTCCTTATCTATCCATACATTTTAAAATAACGGGGGAAAAAAGTTTAGAGTATACTGAATGTAATTTAAAATGTTCAATGGAATTAAGTGTATTATGTGGCACAAGGTGTTAGGCTTGAAGGATGCAGACAGGTGTGAGGAATTCTGAAGTAAAATAGCTTAAAGGAGACCAAGATGTCTGGGTTTGCTTTAATTCTGTTCACTAGTAGACCTTTCACATGAGATGCTGAATTTAAAGTTGGGTTTTAAAATAAAATATATTAGAGTGAGGAGAAAGGGACACTTACGACCTTCCTAGGAACCCTCTGTCCAATACAACAGCAAAATATGTTTGGTAAGGTTATAGATTAAGTCTTCACAAACATTTTTATTTCCTTAACCTATTTCCTTTCAAAAGAGATTTAGATAGCCATAGCATAGCATGGCCAGTTAACAATATGTGATCTTAGATTCTTCCAAATTGTGATGCTTTAAAAAATGATGATGACCCTAAACACTCCTGAACATCTATCCCAGCTGTGAAGATACCAAACCATGTAAAACTTAAGCTTCTCTCTCTTCCCCCCACCCCGAGTTTTAAGCTAAATTATGCATTTTATCCTCTTCTGACTGCAAAGACAAGGCACAAATTTGATTATCATGGCTTAGCCAGTGAAAGGTTTTCAAGGTTGCCATAAATTTATCCATCCTTGCTGAGGTGTCATTCCATAGCTCTTTGAGAAATTTTGATTTTCAAGGCTCCTCACATAGATGCCTTTGGAAAACTTATATTTTGCTTTGACACTTCTTGATTTATAAGGTAAGGCTGAGAACAGAAAAAAAATTAGGAATGAAAGACTGAAATGCATAAAATATCAAATGATTTTTACAGGGAAGAGGGAAAAGTAACTGGAAAAAAAGACAGAGTGAGGCAAGTAGAAACGTGTGATTAAGCCACCAGTTTCCTTGATGATAATATAGCTCAGATAACTAAACATGGGCAAAAATTCACTAACACCATCTCTCCAACTCTACACATAAGTGCATATCATAAACACAAGTAAATATAAATTAAGTTAAATATGTTAAGGCTCTTTACTTCTTCCTGTACTTCCCACCAACCCCATACTTTGTCGGTAGTATTATTGTGTATCTCTGGTTTTGGCTTACAGTGCATGCACTGGTGAATGACCAAGGTTTAAGCACCCATTCAATATTAGCATGTGTGAGAAATGTAGAATACCTTCATTAATTGGCTTAGGGTTATATGTGTTTCATTATAAAAGCTGCAGTGATCACTAATGGAACAACCTTGAAATCGTTATCTTTGAAGAAGCAGGAGAAAAGATTGTTCTTCATGTTGAGTTGTATTTGTCATTACTTGGGAATATAATTTTCAGGTAATATGTAGCTTCTGCTCTCCAACCACCTTTTTTTTTAAGTTAAAGTTGGATGGTCTAAATTATTTCAGCTGTTGCTTTATTTTGTCCCTTTTTTTTTTTTTTGGTCAGCTTTATTTTGTAACTGAGAACATTGAATATTGTTCGCTACTTCCTTTTTTCATTTGAGTTCTCTCTTAAATTGTCATGTCACAGCCCTTACAAAGACAGGGTAGTCAAGAGGGCTGCATTTATTTCACATACCCTAAAGTTACTCAAAGATCCACCAATTGGTAGTGCAAAAATAACTCTCTGATGTATTTTGCTTTATCAAAACAGGTATGTGGCAAATTAACATTGTCACTAGGGTCAGTAAGATTTTCATTCTTGTTCCCCTCTTGTACCTCCTGACATGCAGATCTTCTTTCCTACTGAAAGGCTCTGTTAGTTGATGTGATGCACATAGTCTCTTTTTATTCATCTGCCACTGTTATGATTGCCAGTCAGCATTTAGAGAAAGGCATGCAGAAAGAATAAAAACTTGGAAAACAGACAGATTTAATGACGGAAGTATTTCTTCTCTCAGAAAGTTTTTGTCAAGCAAGGATCAGCAGTAACGTTGTGTGACTGAAATGATGGGCTGTGCCACACGGTGTTGACTTCTGAAGAAAAAGCTAAGGTGTACTACAGGAAGAGTACAGCTCTAGAGTTCAACAATCATAGAAGGTTTTGGGTTGGAAGGGACTTTTAAAGATCATCTAGCCTAACCCACCAGCAGTGAACAGGGATATCTTTAACTATGTTATGTTGCTCAGAGCCCTGTCCAAACTGACCTTGAATGTTTCCAGGGATGGGGCATCTACCACCTATCAGGGTGGTGAAACACTGGAACAAGTTGCCCTCATTGTAAAAGAATTATTCCTTAGATCTAGTCTAAATCTAGCTTCCTTTAGTTTAAAACAATTTCCCTTTGCCCTGTCACAACAGGCCCTGATGAAAAGATTGTCCCCATCTTTCTCATAAGTGCCCTCTAGGCACTGAAGTGCTGCAATGAAGTCTCCCTGGAGCCTGCTGTTAGCCAGGCTTAACAATCCCAATTGTCTTAGCCTTTCTTCAGGAGAAGTGTTCCATTCCTTTGATTTTCATGGCCCTCCTCTGGACATACTCCAACAGATTTGTGTCTTTTTTTGTGCTTTCTTTCAGGATAAATAAATTTCCTAGACATCAGTTGTATTACCTAATTTCTGGATGAATCTTTTGGCCTAGTCAAGTTTAATTTTGGCGATTTTTCTGGTCTGATTGAATTGTGTTAAGAGCATCTTTGAATCAACTTCAATTTTATAACTCAGCATTATGGCTAGACCTAATCCTGTTGAGTAAGGAAGAAGTTGACACTGCCGTGATGGGACTGTACTGTTGTTCCAAGAGACAGGGTGAGCATGGCATGGTAACCATGAAGAGACCGCATCTTCCCTTCAGTAAAACTTTGTCATTCTTCAGGATACTAATAGAGTTTTCTAAGAGCTGAAGACTGGAATATAGCAGTGCTTTTGGATATGCTGTATCTCTTTAGGTCAGAGTTTGTACCTGTCTCTCATAATGGTTATATCCCGGTCTGCATCGAAAGTGTCAAGGCTCTCCCCTTCTACCCCACTCTTAATAGACATCACCTGGGGCACTCAACACAAGGACAAGGACCTGATGGAGAGGGTCCAGAGGAGGAGCACAAAAGTGATCAGAGAGCTGGATCACCTCTCCTATGAAGACAGGCAGAGAGAGTTTGGGCTGTTCAGCCTGGAGAAGAAAAGGCTCTGGGGAGACTTACAGTGTCCTTCCAGTACTTGAAGGAGGCCTACAGAAAAGCTAAGGAAGGGCTATTTATAAAAGCATGTAGCGCTAGGACAAGGAGCAATGGTTTTAAAGTAGAGAAGGATAAATTTAGATTGGGCACTAGTAAGAACTTCTTTATTATAAGGGTGGTGGAACATTGGAAGAGGTTTCCCAGGGAGTTAGTGGAAGCTCTGTCCATGGAGACATTCAAGGGCAGGCTTGATGAGGCTCTGAGCAACCTGATCTAGTTGGAGATGTCCTTGCCTACTGCAGGGGGTGGATCAGATGACTTCTAAAGGTGCCTTCCAATCCAATGAATTCCAGATTCAGTAACAAATTAAGGATTTAGTTAGGTTCTTTAAAGTACTGCATCTCTGTCTCAGCTTGGTGGTGAGCGTGGCTCATTTTGAAGATTTTGCAGGTGCATCATGGCAAGCAAAAGTTAATATGTCTGGCCAACTGGTAACTATTATGAAGAGGAAGAAAGGAAAATGCTGGTTTGTGAAAGAGGAGGAATTAGATGACTAGTGAGGAAGTGCTTTCTGGACATTTTCCTATTGAGTGGTAGCACAGAACTTGATTCATTAAAAAGAAAACATTTATTGCTTTGGTAGGTTTTTCATCAACACTGTAGAACATCTAGGCCAGCCTCCCTTGGGTGAGCCTTGCTTCTATTGGTATTGTAACCTTTTCATCTCTTGTGTAATATTTAATTTTCCCCTTTGTTACCCTACCAACTGGCATTAATTGCTAGCATTCAGAGAAGAGGGGAGATGTATGATACATTTCAGGTGAGTCATCTGATCTAATTTGGAAAGGTTTCTGTGAGGAAAGAAGTGGTTTTGATTTATAAGGGAAGGTTGTCTGTTATCAAGATATACATGTTGGAATTTATTATCAGAATCTGCTTTTAATTTTAGAGATTGTTTACCTAAACTACTATGTGTCAGAGCTCAGGACAAATTTCTGCTTAGCATTTAATTTTAGATACTTGCCATAGTGGACAGTAAAAAATGAGTCCCCAGAATTCGTGGCATCATTATGAATCTTACCTTCTGGCAGCCCCTGCCTGCAGTTCGTCTTTGAAATCTCCTTGGTACTTGTTAACCCTGCTCTGACATATAAGAGCTCCCATTTATTTATTGGACTTTGCACATTTATGAAAAAGTACAGGAATTATTAATGGTTTAGTATCTATTAATGCATTACTTGGGTGGAATTCAAATCCCAGTATTTATAGTAAACCTCTTTATAATGAAATGAACATAGAAACAGGAAGGCTGATTCTGAAAGTTAAGTGTCTTTTGCTAGAAAACAATTGTCTGTAAAATATTGTCTTACCAGCTTTTTATTTATGACCATAAATAAGAAATAAGCACTTTGTGTATGAAGGGAAACTATTAAGAATACTTGTGTAGATGGCAGTAAATAACCTGGTTCAATGGGCAAAGCGTCGTGGGCTCTGGTTTGCAGTAGGAAGCTGATACAGCTTTCCATCTAGCAGTGAGTTCCTACCATGGCATTGGACATGCATGGTATGCCAGAATGGGTAGCAAGTCCACTTTTATTGTCATATCTGAACATCCCAAACCTGATACTAATCTAGAGAAATGCAGCTCTCATGTGACTTCGTTTTGATCCTTAAGGGCATGATTTTTGTTCTTGCTTACTCTGATGTAGGGCAGGAGAAATTTTTACTCACTTGCACTGTGTAAGTGGCTGTGGTTTTGCATTCTCCTGAGGGAAGCACTTGAAGCATTGGACTTACTTTCATTGATAGTGTCTTTTTTTTGATTATAGGATAGAACATAATGACAGTAATGGGTTCAAACCAAAGGTTCATACAGCCCTGTACTCTGTGACAGTGGTCAGTATTGTAAGAGACTACAAAACCAGAAAAACCTATAATGACATTCAGTGTTTTGCAGTGGCTGGTACAGAGAGAAAGAGAGAGGCCTCAGTTTATTTCAAAGACATTCTATGTATATGAGCACTGTACAGAAAATCAAGCAGTGAGCGATTGTGGCGTATGTACGGATGTTAAACTGGGAGAGGACAGAGGGTAGCTGTATGAACCAGAGTGGGTGAATGTTGTAGATTTTATAAATTAAGAGATAATGCAAAAAAAAAAAAAGAGTAATTTTAAGTCATAACTAGCACTACAGGTTTTGTTCATTCAGCTGACCTTTCATGCAAAAGAAATGCTTGGCAAGTAGTGGCATTTCTGCATTTTGATAACTTTTGTTTTAGTACTGGTTTATTCAATGAAGTGTTAATCTCGACAATATGAATCATCAATGCTAAGTATGAACAATAGTAATCAAATTCCACGGCTCTTCATATAAAAGCTGAGCCCATCCATCACAAAGCATGCCCTATGGCTATATATCAATTTTAAGCATTAAAGTTACACAGTATTATCTTAGCATTAGGTTAACTGTCAAATAAAAATAAAAATTAATAAGCTGGAAAAAAGAAAGAAGAGGAGACATTCCTCATTTAAAATCCTTAACTGATCTGGCATAATTGAAATGTCTTTTAGCAGAAATGTTAGCTTTAATTCAGATAATACTCAGCTCTCAATACCACTTTTATGGTAGTCCAGTAATTCCTGGGGTACGAAACTAGCAGGTATAAATGCTGATAATGTCTAGCCTTCTTCCTTGTATCTCACTGACAAGAAGCATATGTCTGGAATTAAAGAAGATCCAGGCAAGCTTTCAACCTTGAGATCTCTGCCCCTGCTCAGAGAGGTTAGTGAGGTTTAAAATTCCATTTAGTCACAAATTTTCAGGTTTCTGCTGCCGTTTCTGTTGCGCTGCCTCAGAGACATTGTGAAGGTGAGGCATCTGCTTGCCACATTTTCTTTTTCCAGTTGTGCAGAACAGCTAAACACCGGTTTTGTTTTATAGTTTAATATGTCTGGTTACATATATATCTGGGGCTAGATGGAGTGTGCCTTGCTTTATAGAGTACTATTTTTCTTTTCTCCTTTCCTGCTCTCCAGGTACTCCAGATAAGGTGATTGCTGTACGAATCTGTCAGAGCAATAGATTACTGTTATATTCTCATTTTAGCAACTAGCTTTAGTTGAATGTATTATGGGAAATAGCATCTTTAATGTTTTTTTCCTACAATTAAGAACATCTAAGGAAAGAAATTGTGTGAATTGCACAGTCTCACAGTATTACCAAGGTTGGAAGAGATCTCATAGATCATCAAGTCCAAGCCGTTACCACAGAGCTCAAGGCTAGACCATGGCACCAAGTGCCACGTCCAATCCTGCCTTGAACAGCTCCAGGGACGGCGACTCCACCACCTCCCTGGGCAGCCCATTCCAGTAGCCAGTGAATTTGGTCTCTTATGTTCTTGAAATTCCATCTGACTTTTCTTAACAACAATGCAATGAAAAGAAATGTTTTCAATCGATCAAGCCTTTAATTTTTGGTAGGGAGGGAGCATGTCCAGCAGTGCTGACTCTGCACTTTATCTGAGTTGCTTGATTGTGTCATGACACTTATTGTCCAATGTATATGTATGGCACTTCAATTAATATGTAGCAGTTTTTCTCCTGTTTGTTTTAAATGTTCTGAATGTGCCTTGCTTGTAATGAGATTGTTAGTGGTAATATTGTAGTCTTTATGAAGTTTTCACGTTTCTTGTAAATTCCAAGTGTCAGAGTAGAAAGTTCTGGTAAAACAAACGGAAAAAAAGGTCCTCCTTTGGATTAATTTTAACACTTAGGAAAAAAAAATGTTGATGGTTCTGGCTTTGGTGTTAGTCAAGCTTAAGGTGTAAAAATATCTGTGTGGAGTGTGTTAAGTTTTGATCCTCTCATTTCTCTGACATCTCTCAAACAGTTTTTAATATTGCAAATACATATAAAGATATAAGGTAAACATTTGGGTTTTTTTTACTAAAAGGACCATAGTAGTGTTTTTAGTATATCTTATTATTTTCACTGCTTCTACTCTTTGTTCTCTGTTGTGTGGGTTTGGTTTTTTTTTTAATGTAAGAATGAGTGTGTCTTTTTCCCATGAGGAATCTATAAAAGTTATCTGGTCACATCTCTAATTTAAAATAAATTAAAAAAAAAAAAAAGGAAAAACCACCTTTCTTAATGTACTCTGAATTTGAACAGTAATTTTTTGCTGTTCATTATCAACCAAAGAGTGTGCACCAAAAATATTTAGTCTGATGTCATGAGGTGCATGTGGATAGGAATGATATTGTATCATATTGCGTTGAGAAACAGTCAGGTGAAGCAGCATGCTGGTAGTTCAGAGAGATCTATAAAATATGAATATCAGTGCCAAATAAGTTATTTAACCTTGCACCATAAATGCTTAAGATTTAGTTCTTTTCAAATGTGATGACAAAAGACCAAAACCATTTCTAATACAAATGTCTAATGCATTACTGTCATATCTTTTAGGGTGTATATATAGAAAGAGAACAATTGGCTACAATATAATAGAATAGAATCAACCAGGTTGGACGAGACCTCCAAGATTATCCAGTCCAACCTAGCACCCAGCCCTAGCCAGTCCCCTAGACCATGGCACTAAGTGCCTCATCCAGGCTTTTCTTGAACACCTCCAGGGATGGCGACTCCAGCACCTCCCTGGGCAGCCCATTCCAATGCCAATCACTCTCTCTGTGAAGAAATTCCTCCTAACATCCAGCCTAGACTTCCCCTGGCACAACTTGAGACTGTGTCCCCTTGTTCTATTGTTGGTTGTCTGGGAGAAGAGACCAACCCCCACCTGGCTACAGCCTCCCTTCAGGTAGTTGTAGACAGCAATGAGGTCCCCTCTGAGCCTCCTCTTCTCCAGGCTAAACAACCCCAGCTCCTTCAGCCTCTCCTCATAGGGTTTGTGTTCCAGGCCCCTTCACCAGCCTTGTTGCCCTTCTCTGGACACCTTCCAGCACCTCAGTGTTCTGCATATTCTGATAAAATTCACTTAACAGCTGAATAGGTGATCTGTGTTTCAGGCCTTCACTTCATACAATTATTTTCTTCACTTTTTGTCTGGTCTCAGACTTGGCTGTTGTCTTGCTGTTTGTGTTTTCTGGGTGAATGTTTTATATTGGCAGAGGTCTCTAATAGGAGGTTGCTAACTTACCTCTCCCCAGTATTGCTCGGCATAATTTGCCATGATCAAAAGTCAGCAAAATCCCATAAAGCAGAAAGTTGAGAGAAATGGCCAGTTTTCACTCTTCTGAAAGATTAAAGGTAGGGGAGCTCATTGGTCCTCAGCCTGTACAAGTGAGTGACAAGTTAATGCCATTTGTTGCTGAAGGTGTTTTTCAGTTTAGTTATGACCATTTTCCATGTACAATTAAGATCCGTGTGTAAGCAATACGACAGCGCGTGGAAATCACTACTGATGAAAATACTGCAGAGCAGTTTGAAAGGCTGCTGTCCACACCATCTGAAAACTCAAAAATAACCATTCAGTTCTGGAGGTTCACCTGTGTTTTAGAGGAAAACTGTTAATTTGTCTAGAAAGGTAGCTACAGATTTCTGTCTGTTTTAACAGCAGTAAATGTTTTCATTTGAAGTGTGACTAGATTGTCTGGTCTGGCAGAGATTGTCCTTAGTATCAAGAAATAATAATAATAAAAAAAACAACCTTGTGATCTCAGTGTGTGTATAAGATTATAAGAATGATAAGAGAAATAGCTGTTGGCACTGTTTGGAAATGAACAGTCTGAACAAAATCCAAATTAACCTGAAATCTTAACTTCTGCCTAGTATATTCTGAAGCATTTCTTTAGCGTTGGGCAGACCATATGGGGAAGTGTGCCAACTGAGCGCAGTTTTAACCCATGAATGTTAGACCAGTCCTACTTTGTAATAGAATATCAGCACTTCATATCCTGTGTTTAACACTGAGTTAATTGTAGGGACAGAAAAAGTTAGATCTTGTGGAATGGGAGAAATGAATCATGAAAGCTTTTGGAGCCTTCGGAGCCATGGTAGCAAATAAAGGAAGGGGGTCTTGCCAGTCTCTAAGTAAACCAGCCCATTTTGTCTTAAAGATATGTTTGAAGAAAGGTTTGTATGGATATTTTTCAGGGTAAAATTAGGAACATGTTTAAACAACAAGGCATAAAGTAAATCATTAAGTAAATCTTGCCTCTACCTTCATATAAGACAACAATAAAATGTATAGAACAAATGAACAACTAAATGATGTAATAGAAATTTTAGTCATGTCTTGAACCAATCTTACTTATCTATAGTATTTAACATGAATTCTGCTTGCAACGGTGTTGTACCTGTTAGGCAGTTTCATAAAGGCACTATGTTTTTTATATAACATTTTGTCCCTTTAGAAATTATCATGACACATGTCAGGAGCTTTCACACTGAAAAAAATATGTCACATTAGCTTCCAAGTTTCTGATTGTCTAAATAACACAGTAACTCAACATACAGCTGTCTGGCATTTTGACAGTACAATAACCCATAATTCTTTCTGCCACTCAACACTTCAAGGTTAGCATTTTGTAGTTTGCTCTCAAGGAGTATTCATTTAAATTTTCAAGAGGCAAAGAGTTGAATGCTGTCTTATACAGCTCTTTTGATTTATTTTTTTTGTTTACATTTCTATTGTATTCAATTAAAAAAACCCACATATGTATATATATGTATATATTATTTTAACCTACTAGTTTCTAGGAGACAGGATGTTCATCTACCTCTCTGTTCTTCAGAATATTGGTGGTAGTGAGTATTTAGAGCATAAATTCCTATATTAGGACTTCAATGCTTCCAACATTGTGTGATACCTTCCTTAATATACTGCAGGGTACTACAGACTTGCTTTGTTATCAAGCAATTTCTTTGCAAGAAGATGTGAAGTCAGCCAGTGGTCTTTGGGAAGGGTTGCAATTCTAATTTTGAAATGTTGAGGCAAGTGTAAATTCATAACCAGATGTTTGACTGAATTCTTGTTTGTGAATGTAATAGAGTTTGATTTTGTTGGGAGTAACTTGTAAATCAAGTGTTTGATATTAGATAAGTCCTTCAGTCTCACAAGCTCTTAGATGCAGAGACTGACTTCCTAAGGGCTTAATAGCTGAAAATCCTCTGACAAAAGAAATAGGTTTTCTTAAAACGTTAGAAATAACATTAATGTGGTAGATTTTGCTACAGATAAGGTTTTCAAATTTTGCTGCCTGTTGTTCCTTAGATAAGTGTTTTGGTCTGCATTTCTGCATTTGGACAATGCATGTCCAAAGACCATCTGCCGTGTCTGACTGAATATCTTGGTAAAGAAAGACAGAAGGTAAAGAAATGCTGAACTTCCACCTTTTCTGGGGGAAGTTGTTAGAAGTGCCCCGTTAAGTCAGAGCTCTCACCTGCGTGTACAGGCGTAAGATCAAACATTATGTTATTTTAGCCATGTTAAAACTTGACCTAAACAGTTGTTAACTTCAGATAGAGTAATGCTGCCGACACTCATTTTCCGTCTATCTTGAACTTGGACTTGCAAGCCATGCCATCTATAATTGTGGGCATGATGCTGACTGTATTGAAAACCAGTTAGGGCTTTTTTTATTGTTTTAAATTTTATTCTCTTTGTTTGTAATTGTAAGCAAACGAGAGAAAATGCAAATGTGTCATGATTTAGAATACAGGAAAGCTGCTTTTTGTTAATGAAAAGTACCTCGACCTTTCCATGCATTCTCCCTCCCCAATGGCCTCTGCTTCAAAAGCTTTTTTACAGCTTTTAAAGCATCAAACTCCTCATATTTTGCTAGTATGTGTGTGAGTCTGTAGAGTATAAATTCACACTAAAAATGTGAAAAAATATATTAAGTGGATTTTTCTTTCCTTTAGTATGATTAATTTTGATTTGGGTCTGAGAAGAATATAATTTAATCTTTTAAGTCTTGGGAAAACAGACTAGTTTTTCAGGTCTTCAGAAGAGCAATTTGACCTGTTTGGACCAAAAGAATTGTACCATGTCTGGAAAAAAAAAAAAGGAGTAAAATTAAGAAGTGTTCAAAATATTCTATTGACAAGCAAAACAGCCTCTCTATCATGGCCAGCCTCCTTCTGGACGTGCTTTAACATATATGTGATCACTTCGTTCTTCTCTTGTGCTATTTTTTTCTTCTCACTTCTTGATCTGGAAAAGAGAGGATATGCACATAAAAACTTGAAGTGGTTAACTTGAAAGAAAGCCAACCCTTTAGTAGTAGTCCAAATAACAGACATTGAATACTATTCCAAAAGGTGCTTGCGCACCTAGGTAGACACAAACCGGCTGGTTTTAGGTAGGCTCTCTGGGGATTTCTCACCAAATTCATGCTGAGGTGCAGTGTGATAACTTCTCAAGGCATAAAATCTGTGGCTAGTGCTGCCTTCGAGGCGTAAATGCTAGCAGACAGGGTGAAACATAGCTTAATAGTGCTTTTTTTCTGTATGCCTTCCTTATGCACCTTTGCCTTGGTTGTCTTTCACTTGCTGAGTTCTTTTACTGTCATTCTCACTACATTTTGATCCTTCTTTCTATTGTGGCTCTTTTGGACAGGCTTACTCTCCCTCTGCATCTTCTCTTTTCTGGGGAACATCCTTTCTGCTTCAGGGTTCTTTGTTCTCCGAGCAATATTTGTTCATAATGGAGAAGGTGCTGGACCTCAAGATGATGTGACTGCAACATGTACCTGTAATCATGAGATAAATAAGCTGCTTATTGGGGTGCTTGTCAATATTGCCTTGCAGCTAATAATGTGTGCTCCATATCAGGGCTTTGTTGATCTCAGGCCTACAGTAGAAAGTACATAGATCCTGACTTGAGAGAATCCTGATGGATACAGATTGTCAGTGGGTGAAGCCACTGAGCTCTGTCTGACTTCCAAGATAAACAGGCTGAGAGAGGGGCCGTGGCGTTTTGTTGAAATCCATAAGGTATGTGTGAGAGGGTAGAACCAGAGCTATCATGAATCTTCTCAAAGACCTCTTGCTTTTTTGATTTCTTACAAGTTTCCTCCCCCCCTCCATATTCTGCAGATGCCAAAAGTGGAATTTTTTCAGTTTGAGATGGTTTATGTAACCTACTCCTATTGTTGGCACTTTCATAAGCCACTTCACCTTCTATATGGCCTCTGTAAGATTTTGCATAGAAAAAAGAAAAGATCACAGATACAATATTGAGAATAGGGGAAACAGCAGATGCACATCTTGTCTGCTGCTGGGATTGTAGCATGTGAATCTATGGGAATACTGTTGGTTAAAATATTTGTTTCCAAGAATAATAGCATGTCCCATGTACAGATGATGCATTCATTCAGCTCACTTGGCAAAACCTTCTGCCCCATCAGTATTGTCATCATTTTGATTTCCACTAGCTTTCATACGGTTAAAAAACCTCTGTCTACTATTCTTATGCTGAACCTGTACATTAGTTAACTCTGTGAACCCATCTAATTATGTTGTTGAACATTGATAATGAAGGCTATGACTTAGTGTTTTGTGGTGCACTTGGCTACCAAAAACGGGCTTTAAGAAATCGATGGCATAAAGAAAGCAGAAAAATATTGGAGACCCTGGATATTTAAATAGGTATAATTATGTTTCTTGGATACCTTTTGACTGATTAAAAACAAAAATAGGATAGGAACAAAGCAAACCTTTAAGTGTGTGTCTGTAGTTTGTCTTCTTCAAGTAATTGAATACAGGATTTCTTCTCTAACCCTGTTCTAGCTAGAATATGCACTGCTTAGGTATTCATTTCAGTGGCATTGACAATACTGACAATATAATTGACCTAAAAAGTTCTGGATTTCCTGTTAATGCACTTTAGAAATGTACATCAACTACAAAAAAAATCATTTCTATCTACATTTCACTTGATTTCCATTTTCAAGAAAGGAGGTTTCATCATTATTATTCTATTTGAATAGCACTGATATCTTGAGAGATGGAAGGAGACTTCTATTGTATGCAGGAGTACTTTATTTCGATATTTTCTTTGTCTGATTATACATGATAAACACACATTAGTGACATTCCGTGCATGTTTGGAAGATAAATGGGATATCTCTTTAAACCACTCCTGACACTTCCTAACCTGTGGGCTTAATGGCATATTCTTTCTTTGATTCAATAATTTGTCTGTCAAAAAAGCTGTGCTGACATTCTCGTTGTTGTGGGACTGAAATGGGAAGAAATCTCTTCTCTTTAAGATAATTTTTGAAAAATCGAGGCAAGCGTTTTAGGGTAAAAATGTTTTAAAAATTATTGCAGTTGGGGAAAAAAAATACAAATGTGAGTGTTGACATCATACCAACTGCTAGGTGGCAAGTGATAAAAGGAAGAATGTTACCTAAAACCCTAAGTCCCCTTCAATTAATTAGAGAATGTGTGAAATCTTAGCAATGGAGACAGTTTCTACTACTATACCTTGCATAAGTATCCTGTCAAATAACTAGTAACTTCTAAAACAATGGACTACAGAGGTAGCTAAGAGTCTGCTTTGTCAAACTTAATGTCTCTCCTTTGTGTAAGGCAAATCTTAACATACCTGTGCACACATTAGCAGGTAGTGCTGTGTGTGTATTATCTTCTGTATGTGTTCTGTTGGGTTGGCTGAAATAGTTTACTTGGGACTACTCTGGTCACAAAAATGCAGTAGAGAAATCTAGTTCAGACCCTTTCACTTTTCTTATCACAATCCTTTCTAAAATTCTGGTGTAATGTGGAAATAAAGGGCATAAGCTCTGCGTGAAACAAAACCTGACCCCCTAACACTCCCGTTTTAATTAGATCGAGCAATGGAGAGCAGTATCAGGGGACGGAGGTTCGAATGGTGTTATATAGTTGTGGGAGCTGCTTTTGTATTTTGAAAGTTTTCACTTGAACCTTGTGAGCCAGCTCTGAGTTCTGTCTGCTGAGCATATCTGTTTTACTCACCGTTTCTTAGGGGCATGGTAGATCTAGCAGTTCTATGAGCTTTACACCTATTATGCTTTGTGAGAAGTACTTTAGGCAATAGGCTCTGCAGAAAAATCAACTGCTTTTGAGTATTTGATTAAACACTCAGGTTTCCTTTCTTCATTTTTCCCCCTGAATTTCATCTTTGCCAGTGAGCACTCCTGAGTGCTTTTCCCAGAGATGTGGATTCCTCAGACCTCTTGTCAAATGTGTGTCTGGCTGGATGGCTGACTAACAGGGATGGATCTTGTACAGAGCAGCTGCTGTAATTTGTCTTTCCTGATGATTAGCCTTGTCCTGTTTATGTTACAACTGTGAAAGGCTGACCTGGTGGCTGCAGCCCATAAGTTATGATTTGAGGCTAAGTCTCCATCGTTCACAATGCTTGCAAGGCTTGGAGAGTTACAGTGTGCTTTGGGGCGTTTGTCGCCATGGTAGAGTTCAGAAAACTCCAGTGATTTAAAGAAATCAGCCAACCAGCAGAACTGCTGGTGTACTCTCTGGGGTTGATAGGAAAGGAGTAACAGCAATGCAGAAGTGCTGTGAATAACGGGGGAGAGTAACAGAATTATCTGGAGCCCTCCTTTCAAAGATTCATCACAAGTAGAACTCTTACCTAGCTGTGCTCAAAGGCAAAGATAGACTATCGGATTAGTGCCAGATGTGAACAAGACGAAAGCCCCTCCCTCAGTTCTTACCCTCTGAAAACACCCCGTAACCAAAACATACCAATCTAAAAAAGACTCAGCCTAAAGCGAAGCAAGGGGTTACAGACCAGAACTTTGACGTGAACTCTGTTATGCAATCAGCATTCGAAACTTATTTACACTGTAGCTGTGACAGTTGTAACTTCCGGTTAATGGTGCTTTGTAGATCACCTCTGACACCTGTTGTAGGGAGCCCCTTTGGACAATCTCAGTAGGAAGGTGTTATTTCTTCCTGTGCTTGCATGGTTGAACAACAGGTTTTGAGAAACTGTAGGAGGTAGCTATCCAGGGGCCTAACCAAGTAATTTACAACATAGCTGCACCTAGAAACTGTGAAATGTGTTGCCCGCTGGATAGTCTACTAAAGCTTATGAAAATGTCTCTTTAGGGCTCTAGTAGCATTGTTCTTGAATGTGAAGATATCAGGTGTGTTAAAACGCTCCCAATTAGTCCTTTTGTTGTACTGTGTAAGATATTTAAAATTGGAGGGTTTTCTTTTTCAGGAATGATATTTTCAGATCTCTCAGTCTTAAAAGCAAAAGAAAGGATTTTCCTAACAGCAGCAGAGAATCTAAAACCTGTGGTCATATGATGAAATTGCACTGGCTGATTCTGAAGTTACTTGTAGACTTTTGGGAAAGTGGTATCCTATTTACATATGCTGTGACTTTTCCTTCACAGTTCTTTTTTATCCAGATGGAATGAAGTCTAAGGTCTCAGTAATTTTGGAGTGTTACAGATGTGATACCTGGGGAAAGGGTGGTAGCTTTCTTTCTTGACAGTTGTGAAACTTGCACAAGCTGAAAAATCTAATTCAGCATGCTATCGGCTTCAATAAGCAAACGTTTACATTCTGAGTTCTGACACGGCAAACGTTGATACTGAAACCTGGACATCAGAGTTAAGGAGCAGAAGTTGCTGGGATCTTGATATCTGGGTGAGGATTTTGAAAAGAATGCTAAAATTGGCTCCAGGGTGAACGCTACAGTAAGCCTATCTATTTTCAGTCTTTTCAGACTGAACCAGAACTGCGGGTGTTTACTTACCATCGGTATCAAAGAGTATCAGGTTGTATATTAATGCCCTCTGGAATTAGACAAAAGCCGTTGATCTGATTGTATATTAAACCTTAAGCTATTATTGTGGCAGTGTTAACAGATTCCATTGATGTGAAACAGCCTGCATAGGGTTGACTGATCTCCCTTTGCACAAATCCACTGATGAAGTATTCAAACAAAATGATCACTCATAGATCCCTCAAAGGAGGAGTAGTGGTAGGAAGAGGGGGAGGGGATCTCCACACAATAAACAAAGCAAAAACACTCAGTCCTTTTCAGAGACTTATAAATATTTAATAATCATCTGTCTGTGGCCAATCTAGAAAAAAGAAATCTTTAAGTAGACTATTCTAAAGGCCAAACCCTGAATTTTAATTGAGGCTGTTTGAAGCACACATTAGTTAGTCTGGCTTTTCCTTGGGTGTAGAGGCAGGTTTTTGTATTGGGGTGGAGCACGAAGCTTTCAAAGGTAGCTGTGATAACAGTCGGTTGTTATTTTGGCATGGCAAAACAATGCTTCGTGAGACAGTGTGGTTTACTACTGGAAAACTACTTTTAGCCTGGTCATTGTTGTGGTGACTGAAGGTACATCTTGGCTGCTGCGATTGCGTAAAAAAATTACTCTGTCTCAACACACAGATACATGTTTAAACGTGTGAAGTGGCCTGATCTTTAACAACATTAACAAGTTTTTAAGAACTGCCTTTATTCTCCCCATCCTTCCTTCTAGGTCATATCACTGAAGCTACCTGATTCAAGTGTCCCCTTGGATGAACCTCTCGTATTTCACACCAGCCAATTTTGACAGTCTAAGTGCTCAAATTGAGCCATTTTATTCTCTGTAAAATAAACCCAGGCCCATTATGCATGATTTTTCATTCACACATCCTTTCCCTTCTCTTCATTTTCTCCCTTCTCTCTTTACTATAGCCCTGTGAATGTAGAGTGGCAACATTGTGAGGACCAGTGTTTTCACTCCAGGCATGTCAACTTCAATCTGCTGCGATTTGGTGTGAAATCTGTGCCATGGTGTGGGGCAGAAAGGTCAACCCCCCCATAATTGATGTTGCTTATTCATCTGCTTCCCCTGTATTTTTCTCTCCACACACTGGCCTTTGTTTGGATAAATTGTTTGAAGATTTACTGTAGTTCTTAAAGCCTGAGAAGCGGCTCCTGCTGTACAACTTCAATGTCCCCACTAGGCAGGAGGCTCAGCTAGGATGACACATAATGGCATTTAGACAGAAAGATTCTTTTCCTCCCAAGACAAAATGCAGAGGACATCTTCTGGCATAACAATTACGGCAATTTTCAGACTAATTTACTATGGAATTGCTTTGTACAGTCCCCTTGCATGCTGATATTTAATATGTTAATTCCTATTACAACTTGAAATATTATTTTAAGCAATTCATAAGCTTCAGAAAATCAGTGTTTGGCTGCTAGGAGTGAGAAGGCAGAGACAGAGGAAAAAGAGAAACTTTGGGTGTGATGATTTAAATTCGGCATAGGTACTTTTCAGATTATTAAGTAAAACTCTCAATGAATAATCTGAATGCAGTAATTTGTTATATTTTGGATCATCAGCATTTGTTCTGCTTATGTTAGCAAATGGCATCATTCGAGGAAGAAAAAAAGTACTGTTTAGATACATGGAGAGGCTTAATGGAGATTTGAAAGTGAGTTTTAATAGATGTAGTAATACTAAAATTCCTTGCATTTTCAGATTTTCAGGGAGCATAGACCTAAATGTTTGAGCCCTGTGGTAATAAATACAAAGACACAGACCTACGAACTTCAAAGACTCTTTGTGTCCTTGTGGCTGTAGTCCCGAAAAGAGTGCATAATTTACTGAAAGACATCCTTAAAAATAGGAAATAATGCTTGCTTCTTTAGTGAAGAAAAGAAGGAAAAAGGCTTTATCACCTAGTAATCCTGCCTGCAGATTAAATAAAATAGGTTAAAATCATTGTTTTGATTCCCATTGACTGAAGGCTAGAGTAGCTTTATTGGTTAAGCTGTTAAATCTGCTGTGGTTTAAGCACTTCTTTTTCCTGCTTCACCCTTGCTTTCCTTGACCTTGAAGCATGTTATCTTGTCCTTTTTTGGGTTTTGGAAGAAAATCTCTATTGCATCAGATCATGTGAAGCTTTCTTAAAACACTGGATCAATATGCTTTACTACCATTTTCCTAATCTTTTCAAGCATAATATGAAAGATTAATCCATGAGTATTTCTTCTGCTATTTATTAGGCAGTGCCAGGCCCTCCTGATGATTCAACCAGGGCTCTACTCACAACTAGTAAGCAGGGTCTAAGATGTGTGTGGCACTGTGAATACTTCTTTGGGTTAGTTATAGAATACAAATAAACTGCACCTGGAAAAAAAACCCATCACTTTCTTGCCTAAGGATGACAATCCAGGCCAATTCTGAAAAATCATTATCTTGATCAAGAGTAATGGATTAAAGAAAATCCTTTTAGAATTGAAAGTAATTGTCAGTAAAAATCAAATAACTCAAGTGTTATAGAATGCCCATTACTTAGGATCTGGAGCAGGTTTATGGTAGTGCTTGCAGCTGAAAGCAAACCTCTCATGTAATCATGCTTGTGTCATTCTGAGTCTGATTCTATTCATGGGCTGAGAATCTTACTAGCTGTTTTTTCAAGCTCCAAATATGGTTACTGCAACATTTTCATATGAGTGTCTTGCTTTTGGAATATCTTCTTGTCATGTGTCTGTCATGATGACTTAATCTGAAAGGAATATGCAAAGATTGTTAGCGTAGAATTTGTACATATCTTAGTACCAGCTGTGGCATTTATTTTATGGATGTGACATTTCTGTATATTCTTA
This sequence comes from Tricholaema leucomelas, assembly GCA_013400475.1. Taxonomy (NCBI): domain Eukaryota; kingdom Metazoa; phylum Chordata; class Aves; order Piciformes; family Lybiidae; genus Tricholaema lacrymosa; species Tricholaema leucomelas. Next base: position 440,900 of record WAAF01010411.1, on the reverse strand, counting down.
TTAGTCAGGTTTTGTTTGTGCTCATTCTCTAAATTAAAAATGCCTGTCATTAACTGAAAGCTTCTAAAAAAAAACAACCCACATCTTGTCTGCATGCATCAATAATTGAAATTTCACTTATTTTTTATTCCTTTTAAATTATACATATGCAGTCTTGGATGTATGTGAAGTTGTATTTCGAACGGTAATGAGTCTGAGGTACAAATAACAGTAGGGAAACAGTGAAACACTTCACATAGCTCCACCCAGTTTGTTAGACATTCTGACCATTAAAATATTGGTGCAAAGAAAACATATCATTTTAAAAACAGCAACATGTACAGAATTCACTTTTACAGGTGTTCCATTTTGAAATGGAGGGGATAAAAAATCGTTTCATATCTGCAAGCCCTTTATCTTCCTAGATACCTTAATCCAGGTTCTTTTCATCCTTTTCAATAGTCCAAAAGTTTTAATTTATTCACACTGTTCTCCCTGTCAGAGTTGGAATATAACCTTGCAGCATGAAGTTAATTTCATTCCTTTCTTCATTTAGAAGTGGTTGGAAAGCCTGAAAACATAGTATCTCTTTGAAGGGTGGTGGAGTCACCATCCCTGGAGGTGTTCAGGAAAAGACTGGGTGAGGCATTTAGTGCCATGGTCTAGATGACTGGATAGGGCTGGGTGCAAGGTTGAACTGAATGATCTTGGAGGTGTCTTCCAACCTGGTTGAATCTATGATTCTATGAAGCAATATCTGAATCGATTCAGGATTATTTTTAGTGAAATGGCAGCTATAATGCAAAACCTATTACTAGGTCAATAGAATTAACCAGCTTGGAAGAGACCTCCAAGGTCATCTAGCCCAACGTTTTACAAACTTTTGAAGCCCTTTCTGTTATCTTTGACCTCCCTTGCAAGGTTTTTTATTTAAACAGATTTTGTCTGTTGGATATACAGGACTATAGGTTTGCCCTGTAGTCAGAACACATGGTAAATATGGAGACTAGATGCATTCCTAGGTTGTGAATTTTTAAAGCTCTTTACACAACAAATATACTCTATGGCATAATTTTTATGCCTGTGTAATAATAGTCTAAGACCTTGTCTCCTCTTGTTGTCTTTGTAATTCCTGTCCATTTTATAAGTTCATGTTGAGATTGCTTGTCACCTCACATACATGTGTGCCCAATTTGTATTGCTAGTAGCAAGACAGATATATCACACTTTCTTTGGCAGTGGGATTGGTCATATTTGTTTAAATGAAGTGTGAATTCAGCATTAGTGAAAAGTGCTGGACTGACAACTCTTGAAGATGAGCCCCTGGATCTCTGTGGAACAGGGAACAGAATTGCTTTGATTACTCGTGTACCTATGCCCTGACCTTGGACACATCGCTGCTAATAATCGAGCCAGTTTAGTCTCCAAGTGTATTTTGAACCTGTCTTATGCTTTGAATCTGATGGCAAACTGCCAAATGAATTTTCTTGATGAAAGAAGGACCAAAAATACCAAACAAACAAACAAAAAAATCACTTAGTCCATTAAATATTCTTCAGTTACAACTTAGAATAGGGTTTTTTTTCTGCTGTTCTGCTCCCTGCCTTCCATTTCAGCCCAGTTTTACCTGGACCATATGCTCACACTGCTTAACTATGGAACTGCATGTGAGTTAATGTGTAGCTGAAGAGAACAAATGATGTCAAACAGAAAATGCAAAAAAACCCATTAACTGTATGGGCTAGGGTAAGAATGGCTTGAACATAACTTGACAGAGAGGAATCTGGGAGTACTGGTAGACAGCCAACTAATAGGAGCCAGCAGTGTGCTTAGGTGGCCAAGAAGGCAAACAGCCTGGACATTATCAGGAATAGAGTAGCCATCAGGGCCAGGAAACTGATCTTATGCCTGTATTCAGCACTAGTGAGGCTGCACCTTGAGTACTATGTTCAGTTTTGAGCCCCTCACTACAAGAATGGCATTGAGGTGCTGGAACATGTCCAGAGAAGAGCAGTGAGGCTGGTGAGATGTCTTGAATGGAAGTTGTATGAGGAGCAACTGAGGAAGTTGAGGTTGTTCAGCCTGGAAAAGAGAAGGCTGAGGGGAAATCTCATTGCTGGCTACAACTATCTGAGAGGAGGTTGTAGTGATGTGGGGGCTGGCCTCTTCTCTCATGTAACAAGTGGTATGATGATAAGAAAGAGCATTGAGTTGTACCAAATTGAGAGTGAATGTTAGGAGCAATTTCTTCACCAAAAGGGTCATCAGACACTGGAACAGCCTGCCCAGGGAAGTGGTGGAGTCATTATCTCAGGTGTTTAAAAGACTGTGCTAGTTCAAGGCAAATTGGAATATTCTAGTCAGAGAAATTAGATTATAGGCTGTGAAAAGGAAACAATGGTGATGCCTACTTCACTCATAGGCTTGTTGAGATATTAAAACAAGAACACAAAACATAGATAAGATGGAGCGGGAGAGGGTCAGAGTGTGTGGGTCTCTGTTGCAGTTGATGCCTATGCGTTTTTCTCCCTGGGCTGCTTCTGTGTAACTAATCCTTCTGCTTTCTGGCCCTCCAACATCACCTTGCACATAAGGCAAACTCTGGGATAACGTAGAGGGGTGGAAAGAAGGTGGAAGTGTGGTTGTGAGCCCCTCCTGGGGACTGTAATTTCTGGGAGGGCTGTTGTGTTTTTGTACTACTTTTAACTTGTATGTTTCTGTCTATAGCTGTATATGTTTGTGATATGTTGTAAATATCTGCTTGTATATTGTGCTAAGCTGTAAATATAAAGCTTCATTCCTTAAATTCCAGCCAGCTGAGTCTAGTCTGGGTGATTTCACAAGAATGTTGGGAGAGGGTGGGGGGGTGGATGCAACTCCCAAACCATCACAAAGACTTTTGGATAAGATGCTTAGGGATATGGTATAACAGTTGTGTACAGGAAGATTGTGTACAGGTTATGGTTGGACTTACCTTGAGGTCTTTTCCAACCAGGCAATCCCCTGATTCTAAGTATAGGAATATAAGAATGTGGCAGTCTAGATTCAGATTGACTTAATTATTATGACACTGTGATACTGCATATTAGTGGTCTGAGCTTGATTTAAGCTAATATCATTTAGGGTGAAAATCTATGGAATGGAAGTCCTCTTACACCAAAAGCACCCAGCTCAGCTGTGTCATCCTGCAATCAGTTAAAATAACATATATTTATTTCCTCCAGCTTTTTCATTGCATATTGAAATTCATACCATGCTGAATTCTAAAAAAAACCCTCTTAATCGTTTTGCATTACTCTTGCCTGTTGTAGTCCCACTATATTTTCAAAAGGTTGGGTCCATTTATGTCTGATTGTTGACTTTCTTTCCCCCCATTTAAAAAATCTCACCCTGAATTAGTTTTGTAAATATTCAGTCTTCTGCTTGCATTGCAGTGTCATCAGTTATGACAGACTGCTGCCTCTTCTCTCCACTCTTCATCTTTTTCCTGTCAAAATGCACCCTTTGGCAAAATATTTTTCAAGGGCTAAATGTGAGTCTAAGAGAGTCACTGTCAAGGTATTTTTCATAATTTCAGAAATATTTTTCTCTTTCTCTTGTTTATAATTACCTCTTGGAAACTTCAAATTGAAATGTTCCTTTACCAGTTTTTCATCACGTGCGTGCTGTGCTAAGATGATAAGGAAGAGATGAAGGTTGTTAATGTATTTTTTACCCCACTTCAGTGTGGGAGGAGAAGAGAAAAGACTTATGCTATAGTATATATGTAAGATCCCCTTCCCATATAAATATTTTATGTGACTTCCGAAACCAAGTCCAATATCCCTTTCATGGGTGGGATTTTATTCTCCTATATGTTAAAAGGCCAGCTGCTCATGGGCCTTACATCCCATAGTAGATGAATAATGAAGCCCTAAGGACACAGCAACTGTTTGCAGTCTGGAAAGTGCTACAACTGACTACCTAGGGAAGGTAAGGACTTTGTCCCTTTTCCCTGCTCTCCTGACAAGTGGGGATTGCAAACTTGTAAGTTAACCAAACAAGTTTTGCTCACCAAGAAGCCTATCAGATACTTTCATTTTATTTTTGGATCTCCTTAGATATTGAGGTAGCTTCATTTGCACAGTCTCCAAAGCATTAAACATGATAACTCATATTCCTTTGCTGTAATATGTATGTTAACTTTGCTGTGCTGCCAGCTTCTCATTTTGTTGTGAGCTTCATGATTATGGATTTTCTTTTCCCTAAAATTTAATCTCTAATTTTTTGTTCATGATACAGTTTAGGCTTGTAATTGAAAAGAAGATATCTCTGATGAACATGAAAGCGGTTTGTTCATGCAAAACCAAGAATAAACAATAAATCTCAAATGAAAGAAGTGACACAATAATGTGGAAGCTTATAATTTTGAAGCCAGTCTTGATTATTTTGAGCATAGGGATAATACTTCAGCTTTGTCTTTGAGAGTTACTCCATTAAAGTAAAATATAATTTGCTATGGATTTTGCATCTCAGACACCTCCTTTCTTTATCGCCCTCTTCTTCGCAGATGCCTTATCCTTGAATTAGGTTTGGGTTGTTTTTTTTCAAATGTATTTTATTTTTAATAAAACATCTCTCCCCTTTAGAATTCTGGTTTCCTTAGGTAAAAGACCCAAATGTGTTAGTGTTGATTTTGCCATAAATTCACAAGCTATTTAGTAACAGAATATGGCAGATTGCATCTATCGGATTACATCTCTTTAATGATACAAAATATTGATCCGAGATATGGAAAGATTCTTACATACGTATTCACCTCTCTTTGGTTAGATTCTCCTTTCCTATTACCCTGTCATCCAAATTCCATTTTTTAAATAAACTTCAGAATTTTGAATTCTGAATTTAACTGAAATCTTGGAATTTGACATTTGGTAAACATGAAAACCTGCACTCAAGATACGTTATACTGAGTGTAGATCTAGCTGTGTGGTTTCCAGAGGCTACTCTGATAGGCGAAACGGTGTAAATATGTTTTTGTATGCCTTACACAGCTGTCCAGGCTGAAGGTTCCCTGTGATCCATTTAGCTTGTGCATGCTAAGAGCTGAGGTATGCTATTCTCTTCAATTCATGTTGGTTTTGCAGAGGTTGTCTGATGTTTTGAGGCAATGGTGACTATTCACGAAGAAGGCAAGGAGACTACAACCATTATTTGTGGTGATTTGCAGTCTGTTGCTTTAATTTTGCTTCATTTTTCTTTCAAACAAGTTATTTGAGAGACTTGTGTTTGTAAAAAAATAAAATAAACAAACCAGCATTTCCAGAGCTGCAAGGAAATAGGTCTCCTGCTTCAAGAATGGTTGATTATTGTGCATGCATAGAGGAGTACGACCTGCTGGTTAAAGCGGGGAACTACTAGGATGCCGAAAAAATACAATTCCTGGCCCTGCCATATAATTTCCATATGACCTTGGGCAGGATATGTTGGATAAGACTTACTTCACAGGGGCATAATATAGCTGAATTGATTAGATTGTAGTGCTTTTAGGCCCTCCTGAGTAAAGTTACACAAAAAGAAATTACTACCGTAGTAGAACAGTTGTGAAACTAAAGTAGACGAGCTGGCACGATTAGGAGACAATTTATTGACTTTCCTTTCTGGCTATTTAAAACTTTTCTAACTTAGTTCAGGTTAGAAAAGTTGATGCACTGTCAATTTGTTTCTGTCCTTGATATGCACGTGCAGCTCCCATTAGTGCCAGCAGGAGCCCTGTGCTTGCATCGCGAGAGGAGAATAGACCCCTGTGCGTGTAATGATAGGTTAGATAGCCTCTTGTGGCTCTGTGTATGATTTCTGATCTATTGTGCCAGAGATACTACAGCATGAAAGAGAGCTGCTGTCATTTTCAATAGGAAGTGAGAACTTTAAGAGCTTGAGAACTGGCCTCTTTTTTTGAATAGCACTTTTGCTGCATGAAGTGTAATTTATTTTTATCACAGCAGGCATAAAGCTTCCAGGTTTTCATACAGAAAAATGATCTGTGTAGTGCCCATGTCAATTGAACAATCATTTGAGAACCTGTAAATTCAAAACACAGCACTTTCTCAAAGCAAGATATTGTTGCTTTTTATTGCAGCTTTTAATTTTTTTCATTAGCGTATCAAATGTTATAATACAGTGTTTTCATATCAGCAGTTATTTTTCTAGCCATCAGTTCGCCTGTAGCAGGAGACATTGTTTAATTACAGTAACAAAGACTTCTTCAGAGACCACTTTTTGTGCTTTCAAAATCTTTCAAGGCAGTACTTCCAAAAAAAAAGAAGAAAGTTTAGGAAGTAGCAAATGTCAATCAATCATTAGCAGTTGGGAGGAAAGGGGAAAAGAGAGCAAAGTGTGGGAGAAGGGGGGAAGAGAAAGAAATTGTTTGTATCTTGCCTGATACACAAACACACGAAAAGAAAAGAAAACTAAGCAAGACCTGTTATTAGTCCTACAGCTTGTCAGTTTGATCACTGAACGGTTGCCTCTCTCTCTTCCGAGGAAACACCACATCTTTAAATGATGTCCACTCTTAAACGTAAAGACCTTGCATTGTGCCTGTTGGTGCGTAATTGGACTGTCTTTTAATACAAGCAGAGGCACTTGTTTCTGAATATAAACCCTGCACCTCAACAGGTCAGGGAGATAGTAAAAACCTGTTGTTTGGCTTTGTCTTGGGGAATAATGTAGTCACTAATCTACTTGATCTCTGGGAGTCAGATAAAGAAGAAAGTGAGCGATGCATACATTTCAAAGATGGAAGGCACTTGTAAAAGCAATTCCTTTGGAGGGAAAAAGTAGAGCAAAGGCTGTTGGAAACCTTTTAATTAGTACTAATTACCTCAGCAGAAAACGTTGGAGGCTTGAAAGGATTTGTGTCAGCAAGTGAAAGATCAAAGATTGCGGCGCTCGCATTTTAATCTGTTGGCTATAAAAACGAGTAAGGGGGTGGTAATGGGGCCCATGAGAGTGACAACCCAGGTGGTGGAGGCCTTAATCCCTTCTTTACTGCTAACGCCTGAGGCCTAGTTCCAATTACATAATAAGATGATTTAATTTTTGCTTTAATTTTAACAAAAATGAAGTTTATTTTAGCCTTCAGTAAGGACAAGTCAAGGTTTCCAGATAAAATCCTGACAATTTATTTCTTTTAATGTTTTAAGCCCGAGTCTTTGTTTAGCAGGGCTCTTCCCTCCAGTGGCCGAAGTTGCTCTGTAGAAGGCCATGAAGCAGCAAAGGTGCTTTGATGTGGTCTCTGGAAGTGGGGAGGGGCTGGCAACCAGTGACCGGTGGCCACGGTGGCAGCACTTGAAAGTCTGGTAATGCTACGACTTGAGCCTTCTTTCTTGTATTTGTTTGGTCATTTGGGTGGTTTCAAACAAACTACCCAGTTGTGTCAGCAAGAAGTAGTCCACAGGGATGTTTGGGGTGATAGTGCTCCGTTTTCTTCCGGAGCGCTCCGAGTCCACGTGATCTTGCGGCAGGTAAATCGCGTCTTTAGCTTTATGGGTTGAGTAGATTACACGCTCCTTAGAAAGCTGATTGCCATCAAATTCCTCTGTGGACAAAAGAGTAAGCATAAGGCTTAGGCTGAAGATAGGCTTTTGGGTGTCTAGAATGTCAACCTCAAGTGGAGGAATTTGTGTCTGGGAGTGTCTCCAAGGCTTCCGCACTGCAAGGCCTAGGCGTTGTGTTGAGGGGGAGGCAGATGCATCTCAGAGTAGCACTGGGTGTACAGTTCAGCTCCTGCAGACAAGCGTTGTCTGGTTTCAGCTGAAGCGATAGAGTTTGAGGTTTCAATAGCTTGGCTTGTACAAAAGGTTCTATGGCTTACATTCTGAGAATTCAAGCACAGTAACTCACAGACAGTCGTGTTGGGTCTTTTTCTACAGGTAATTGGACTAAAGTCAGTTGAATGCAAATCAGGCCTCTGTTCTGGGTTATCCCTTAAAATATCTTATTCAGCACTTAAAATAGACTATGAACTGAGTACTTTAATGAGTTTTATATTGAACTTTCTTATTCAAGATCTGTTAAATGTGTATATGACTTAGATAATTGACAGTGTGTGTAATAGCGCATTCTCGCTGCTAGCCTGCTCCTGTAATTCAGCCTTCCACCTCAAGTTCTTACAGTGTTTGGTTTTATTCTGATGTGAAAGTGTTGATTTTTAAGTAATATTGTTTTGAATGAAGTTCTTTTGGTCCTTCAATAGGCTTTTTGTATTAGCAAGACAGTATAACATGAGGAAAACCCCAGGTATCAAATGTCATTTGTTTTGCTTTTGCTTGCCTTATCCCAGTATGTGGAATATCTGTTGTCTTTAAGCATGCTGCAGATCTTGTTCTTGGGCATGGAAAAACTACTGAGCTAAAACCTGAGCCTCCTTTTGGGATATTATAGGGAGGTAGCGCTGGCTTAGTTTTTTTCAAGGTGTTCTTTTCCAATCAGAGTGCTCTGTCATGGACCATGGTGGGTGTCTGTCCTTATAAAAGTTGCTGAGAAGGACCCAAGGGAGTACAGGGTTCTGTATTGCTGCAAGAGACATTAGGATGAACCCTTTAACATGATCTTAGGATGTTGTCTGATCTGAAGGGCATTTGAATATGTATGGGCTGTGTGTCCAACTGAGAGTGTGTTCATAATCTGCTTCCTCGTCCCTACCCTATCAAATCCACAGTATGTCTTTTGAAGTTGTGATTCATGCCAGACTGTACTTTTCCAGCTGTATTTTAGACAACCCTGTCAGTTTTGGGGATTGAAGGAGGATCTATTGCCATAGATTCTCTAGTCCATCTTCATGGACTATAAGATATTTATCTGCTGTCTTTCCCTGACAGTGTTTTATATAGTTCATTTTTAGATGTATTTGCTGTGATGGGATGTCCAGCAAATTCTGTGATGTGCATCATCCTCTTTTTTGTATAATTATGCATGAATCACAAGAAATGTGTTTGTTTCTAGGAAATTTTATTTGCTCATGTTTCATAGTGTGATAATATTTGGAAACTAAGAGGTTGTCTTCTAGAGCCTTGTTTAGACCAAATCCTTATTACTAGTAAATACTATATACTTCCATTGCTGAGTTAACATTACTGATTGTTACTGTTTTTTTGGTTTTGCTTGTTTGTTTTTAATAGTATGATCAGTGGGAGAAGCAAGTAATGAAAAACCAAAACAAGACATCAAACAAATACTTTATTTTGTTTTGACCATGCATTTATTGTTTACTTATGTAAACATTTTTGTAAACTGTTTTAATGCATGCTGCAAGAGTTTAATTGAAATGCAGATCCCTCCAGTTTGGCTGAACAGATCACGTCAAAACGTTATTGGGAATCTAAAAGATATAAGCATGTGTTTATCTCTGAATTTCAACTTGCATATAAAAAGCTTTGCAGGATCGATTGCTATAAAGCCCAGTAAAACAAACAAGGGAAGAATGGTACATTTAGTCTTGAGCAGTTTTCATGCAACAGTGTTTGTGGGCAGTGTCTGATAGCAATTCCCAAAAGTCAGGGGGTGTTTCCTTGCTTTCTGCTCTTTGCAAGGGTGATTTATCAGTTTACAAGTTCCTTCCCAAGCTCCATAACTGCCCTGACAGTTCCCCTGATGGACTACATCCAAGTTGGTATATAAAGCAGAACTCATGGCAGCTGGGCCTTCTAATTCATCTTGAACTAGGTCCAGGACTTCTTGTTCTTTTTGTCTTTATTTGGACTTGTTACCTCCCTAGAAACACTGCACAGTGATAATTGGTGCTACCTTCCCCTCAAACATCAGATACATCTAAAAGCAAAACAAAGTTCTATTTAGTAAGACTTAACCAAAACCTTCTGGTTTTAGAAATGGAAATGAAAGCAAATAGAGAATTTTTGCATATACTTAGCAGATCACCTTTGCACTGGACTGGATTCCAGCAGGTAATGCTTTGGGTCCAGGTGTCTCAGTAATGCATCTCCTCAGTCCTGCCATCGGTTCTTATTTAGTGTCTACAGAAACCTTGGTGGTGGTGTTTGTTAGTGAAACTGTTAGTGATTCTCTGTTTTGTATTGACTAAGTGGCTGCTTCTTGCTCTCAACACAACTATTTCTTGTTCCTCCCTGGGCATGTAAGACTGGCCTGTTACATGCTGCTCCAGATGGGCTTGCGCTTCTCTGCAGGATTCATGCCTTCCTGCTAAGTATTGTACAAGACACATACTACGTTTCACAAATGATCTCTGCTGTGCCTATAGCTTTCTACAAAGGGATGGAATAGGATTTAATGTTAACACTGATGACAGACCCAGAAACACAGTTACTTTGTTTAAACAACCCCATGAAAAAGTGTTTCCCTTCTTACATCTTTTCTAGACTTGCAAGCTTCCACTTGTATAATGTACAAATCGCTGGAGATTGAACAGACATAAGTAAAAGAAAACATTGTCTCTCACTTGTATATACTTGTATTTTAGAGTAAAGAACATCTATATAGAAGATGAGCTATTAAGCAGTCAGGTAGTCTCCTTGAAAGAATTATAGTTACTCTCGTTTGGCTTGGTTGTGCATACATCTTACATGCTTTAATTCTAAATTGTATAGATCAAATATTCTGTTTACTAACATTGGGTTTTAAATGCTATTTACAGTAAGGAAATCCATTACAAATGGTGGTTTGAGTGTGAAAAGAAACACTGAAGAGTAAAGATGAAAATTTGCCTTACACTTGGAGATCGTGAGAAGATTTTAAAATATGCACTGGAAGTTAGGCTTCCTAAATTGTTATTGAGGCACCTAAATAATCTGATCTGAAGACACTAATATTTTTATTTCAGAAGATGTAACAACTGCTACTTGGTCAATACCTTTAGAAGGGTGTTTGTATTTCAGAACTAGATGTGTAAGTTTCTGATTCAGGCACCTGTGCTAACATAAAGCTCCATCCTGCAAAGCTTGAACAGCCACCTCGGATATATCTGAACTATTATTTTACCTCAAGCTTTTTTTTTTTTTAAGATCTTAGTGAGCAAAATGTCTAGGAACAGGGCATTAAAAGATGTACTGTGATTAAAATAAATACTAAGATAACAGATATGCTTTCCCTGGAAACAGAAAGGTGTAAAATAGTCTTCAACAAAAGCTTGACATGTGTAACAAATACAGACGCTTGTGTGTGAACAGTTTTGCTGGTGTAATTTGGACAATTTTGTTGAGGTGAGTTGAAAACTTTTGTTTCCATAATCAGAACCTATGTGGGTTTTGGAAGCTTATCATTAGTGGTTTATGCCTTGATTCAGTTACTCGTATTTCTTTGAGAGACTGTGCAGTTTAAGTAGATCTTATCAAAAAACATTAATGCAATGAATCTCACTTTGGTACTTTATTAAATCTATTTAAATATGCATTAAAATATCTCAGACAAATCAAACCATTGAGCATTTAGAAAGAGATAAATGCAGTGGCTGTTAGGTTTTAATTGTCTCTAATCTCTTGCTACCACGGCAATGAAAATAAGAGTTTTTTAGAGGAATATTCTATGTAATGCAATATTTTCTGGGAATAGTCTTAGTCAGCAAATCCATGTAAACAGGAACATACATTTTCTGGTTTTCCATCACTCAAATATGTGTCATATGCTTCGAATAGTCTTTCTGTTCTTCTTATCTGCATTTAACAGCATTTAGAAATCTTTCTTAATATTATTGAAAGCTGAAATGTCTTTTAGTTGTCTTCTTTTTCTTCCCCCTTCTCAACAAATTTAATGAGAAAACTAAAAGTTTGAAATTAATCTATCTTATTTTGCTGTGCAGTTCTAAAGTATTCTGATGAGCCTGGGTAAGCCGATGTGGCCTTTAGGGAGACACACATCAAATATAGGCAGACAGCTCCTATGTCTGGCAACAAAGACTGAGGAGGTCAAAACTATCCCAACAGGCCTGAGCAGGTCAGTCAGAGGCAAATGTTGAAAATAAAATTTGGTGAGGAGGAGAGTGAGGGGCTTGGGTCAAGTCCTGTTCAAAAAGTCAGCTTTGTCAAAAGCTTCAGTCACATTCTTACCTACAGGCAACCTCTGCTGATCCCAACTCATTAATCGAACTGGAGAGCCGTCTTGACCCTGGCTCCTTCCCTTTGAAGTGTGGTGTCCTCTGCAGCATGAGGAAATAATTTGCTGCCTGATTCAATGAGCCATCAGTAGAGCCAGCAGACCTAATGACATGTGAGAATATTAACCTTCTACCACGAAGAGCTGTGAATCTTGAGAGGCAGTCTATAATTCACCCAGCACTCCTGAGCCTTCCCTTTCTGTCTTATTCTTGTACTCACTTTCTCACTCACAGGGAGTGAGAGAGAGAGAGGATAGACCCTCTTGTCATAAAACTTTATTTCTTTCAGTACTGGGAGCTTTACTGAGCTGCTTGATAATGAGTTACTTTCCTTTTGCAATTGGATAAAATTTATACTGAAAGCTAGACATCTGTCTTGCATGTAATCATTTCTGTTTAAAATATGACACAGGCTGCATAACTGACATCAAGGGGGTGGTAATCTGAATGCTTACCCAGGTAGACTGTTTTAGATTTCCTTATTCATTTTTCATCATCAAAGGAAAAGAACCCTAAAAACAAGAAAACAGACACGCATAACAATGATGTTATTCTGTATAATGTGTTTTCTAGTTGCCCTCAGTCAAAGGGATCTTTCTCTAATCCCTTTCTTCCTTCATTACATTTTTTTTCTACATAAAGAGAAAACCAGTTCTGCCTGGCCAAGTACTGTGTGTTACATAACACACACAAAGGTGTGTTCTTGCCCTTTGATTCTTAACAAAGAAATAGATTGTTGATCTAATCCCTCTGATTTGAAAGTCAGGGCTAGTTTTCCTTGTTGACTCCTTTAGCATTTGCAGTCACAGATTTAGGTCTCAATGCTTGATAAACTTAAGTCACTCATCCTTTTTCATGTGGCTAAATAACAACAAAGCAAAGCAAAAATGGCCCGGTGTGTGTATATGCTATATGCCCTCATGAAAATGGTAGAGATCACCAGATCTGACACTGTTATATACCCACATAAATTAAAATACTCTGAGAATTGTGTTTTTTAATGTCTTTGCATAAATCTGACCGATGCTGCAAAAGATCAGAGCTTGGAGGTTATGGGTACAGATGTGGAACAGCATCCAGCATAGCAAATCCTAGACTAAAAGGACTCTTGGTGACGTAGTCTTTGTGCTGGAGAACTTCTGGGATTTTTTTGTTTTAACCGTGCTGGCGATTTCTCATATTTAGTGGAAACATCTTGCAGAAGCAAATGAAATTACACAAAGTGTGAGTGCTTCTGATAATAAAAGGTGTTTTTCCACTGCCAGTGAAAGTTAGTGATATAGTTGTATAGCTAAAACCTTCAGCTTGAATTCTGTTACAATTAGAGAGTTACTTTGATTTGAAAGAGTTATTGGTGTCCTGTGTGGCTCTAAGTCTAAGGTACCATACAGATGGGATAAAGGAAAGGAGGTTATGGGGACAAAGCAGGGTAGGCAGTAGAAAGAAATGATAAATAAATGGCAGTTATATACTGTCAAAGAAGTAGGGCAGTGTCTGTGGTATATGCATATGTAGTTCCCAGTGATTTTTAAAGATATTTTTTAACGTTGAGGGATTTGGTTGTTGTTGAGACCATTAACAATTCTGTGCTCTCATGCTTGAGTAGTCTATTAGTTGTTCTCACCTCTTCAAACTGGCCACAAAGGCCAGTCGCCTCTCCTCTCTCTGCTTCATCTTTTTTATTAAGTTTATTAAAACCAGTCAGATTATACTTTCTTATGGCACAGGCTGTGCTTGGTCCATTCATTATGGTTTCTTATCTTGGCAGGCAATCTGAATTGAATGGCAGCTAGTCCATTATGCACATATGAAGCCCATCACTCCTCCAGCAATGGCCAATTCATCAAACATTTATCTTTTGCCCTCTGAGCAGTGCGTCAATTTGCTTGTCAATCCTCAGCCTTGGTTGTTGTGGAAGATGGGAGAAAAATTACTTTTCCCCCTTCTCACTGAACTCTGGTAGTCAAAATGGGCTTTACTCACTCTCCAGGCTTGCAACTCCCCACTTCTCTGCACAGAAAGGGGAGGGGTCAGGTTACTATCTGAATTGCAGAGTGACAGATCCAAGATACAGTAAAGCTTTCATTATGACACTGCCTTTGCACTTGAATTTGCTCACATTTCCATTAATGCTGGTTTTTAGAGGATTCTCAACTTGGCACAGGGAGCTGAGGGGAGCTTTTAAAAGTAAATGCATTCTAGGGTTTTAGTTTATTGTGGATTTTTTTTGTTTGGGTTTTTGATTGTTTGTTTGTTGTTAAACACAGCTTGATATTTTGTAAACCCTGGCTTGTTCCTGTGCTATTTTTAATCACTACTAATTCCTTGTACTCTTTAAATTTCAGGAAATGGCAGTGTTGTTTGCATTTATAAAAAAAGGTCATTCATTAGGACTACATTCTGTATTAAGATTGGGGAGCAAGAAGAAGCAAGAGAGATTCACATCCAAATTTTCCTCTTAACGCCTCTAATCCTGTTAACCTTCATCAAATACTTTCAGGAAATTTTATCAGAAGGATGCTTTAGTCCCTACTGAGGACTGTTACTGAAATGATGCATCCATTGAACTGCAAGGACTTTGAAATGGCATTATTTTCAGAATGCCCTTTGATTAAATAAGAATGCATACAATCACTTGCTCTCTGCCTGGCAATTTTTATCTGTGTTTTGCAACTTGTATTTTGGTATATGATACTTTTTCTATCACTAGATGAACGAGAACTCGTTTGCCAATCTGTTTTGTATTATTTTAAAGTATTTTATACTGCCCATGTGAAAAAACACCTTGCCACAGGCTGTGTTATTATACTGGTTGTCATCTAATTTAAATTTACTCTAATGGTAATAGCATATAAAATATTGGCATGTTTAATCCTAAAGATGTTATGTAAAAATTCAAGCAAAAGCTAACATGAAGGATAAAACTTGAGCTGTATTAGTGGCGTGACTTCTTGAGTAGAACTGTGTTAAATAGACATATTGAAATCAGAGACTTTAAGAGGTTCCTTAGAAGAGAAGCTGAACTTCACCACCCCAGCCAGGTCAATCTGGTTGCTTCCTAATAGACTAAAGCCAAGAAAATGTTTTATATATAGATATATTTTAACTAGAGTCTTCATAGGCGAGAATAGCAGGTAATGACTGAATGGTTGGCTAATACATTTTTTGTAAGCTACTGAAAACGAGGTAGTCCTGCGTTGGCAGGGTTGGACTCAGTGATCTCTGAAGGTCCCTTCCAACCCCAATCTGAATTCTGTGATTTTGATTTGTAGTTTATTCCACCGTGTAAATAATCCATCTATACAGGGCACAGCTGTAACAGTTTATTGTACCTTAATATTGGAATTTCTTCTCATTTCATTGCAAGACTCTGGACACGTAGACTATATTCATGCAGCTCAAATGCATGTACTTCACTGAGTCTCACCTGAAGGTCTGATTCACTTCCCGTAAGTGCCCATTTTTTGTCACTGAATGTGGGCTTCTACAAATTTAAGATTCAGAAAAGGGCTGTAAATCACACACAGGAAGTTTCTGGATTTTCAGGAATTCCCAACATATGTAGCTCTAGTTTGTGGTTGTTGTGCAAGATGTTTTCATCTCAGTCATTTTTGGTAATTGGGTATGCTTTCAATGTATGACTTCGGTTGTTGAAATGAGAGGTGGCTATATGGTTTGTAACACAAGTTTAATCTTTAAGAAAAGAGATACTTTCTTCTCAGCTGTTTAATGGTTCTGCTCATTCCTTTCTTTCCGTTTTCTCTTTTGCTGACCATTTTCAGAACTTGCCTTAAGATTTATCCAAAGAACTGCTTCCAGGTATTTGCTATCTAGCACCAACAAGCTGAAAACAGACTGACAGGAAGTGATGCAGAAATACTCCTTCTAGATAGCCTGCAAAACTCATTGCTTCTGATATTAGGCAAAGTAAAGCATTTTGTGTTTAAGAAGCATAAATAAACTCGATTTGATTGATCAGAATCGTGTGCTCCCTGGTTTACAATTTGTCTGAGCTAGCTTAAGTCTGGGTCCATGCTAGAAAATGTTGAAGTTCTTTGCTGTAACTGAGGTGCTTTTTAAAAAAAAGTTCTGCCTTGGTCTAGAAATTGGGTCAGAACTGCCCATTTTATACTCCATTTTTTGGTCTATAAAGACTCCCCCCCTTTTTTTTTGGGTATTTTTCATTTATTATAGTGCAGAAAAATTAGAATAAAAACTCTGGTAGAACTGCAAAAATGAGAAGTTATTATACTTGAACAGGGTACAGGTCATTTTTTCTAATGCTTTACTTGTAGTTTATCTGCCATTATTATCTCTATGTGCAGGAAATACATAAATCTTCATTTTGCAGTGGCTTTGTCATTATAATAGTGTTGGGGTTTAGGTTTATTTGGTTGCTTTTTACTTGTTTGTTTTTTTTCCCCCTGAAGTTTGAACTGAATTCTAGCCATTCTGTTTTTGTTAAAATGGGTTATTTATTTGTCTGTATTCACAAGTGAGAGATGTGTTTACAACAGGAACCCCCAAAGCAGGTTTAAGAGTAGGATTCTGACAGAGGCCTCAGCCTGATGGAGTTTGCGCAGAAAGTTCACTGAACCCTTTCCACCATCGGAACAGAACTGGGAATGGCCTGGGGTTTTCCCCTTTTTTCATATGTTGTATTTCAGATTAGATGGAGTTTAAAATTGAACATCGATCAGAGCAGGAAAACCTGAAATGATGATTTGTATTCCCTGGGAATTATGCAAAATCTGAACTTAAACATGTGTCTGTCTTACATCTTTATTTATAGCATTTATTTATTGCTCTTTGTTTTGTTCTGGTGAGGTTAAGTCAAGGACCTGGAAGTCATGAGCTCTGGGTTTTATTTCTTGTCTCTTAGAAAATTGCTGGAGGTCACCTTTCTTTAGTCACTTAACCTCTCTCTGCTTTACTACAAAATGGAATTTTAAGCTCAGCAGATTTTTGAAGAGTAATTAATGTGTTTTTTTCTTTTTTTAAATGCTTTGTCCTCCATGGCTGGCAGGTGCTGGAGAATGAGAAATTGTATTTCTGTTCTTTAAATACTGAAATTATATAGTTCTAGAGGTTTTGTGTTGATTCTACTCTCCAGTAATCTGTTAATACATAAAGGGCAAAAAAATTAAGGTATTTTAAGAAGCACTTGTTCTGTAACAGCTCTCTTTTAACTTCTGGTAATGGCTATCTCTTGTCAACAGAGTGCAAATCAATTTCAAGGCTAAAGCCAAACTCTCTCATTTACATACTGTTAACTGCTCTCTCTTTTCCTGTTAAACAGGAGGAAAAAGTCATTACATATGAGGCAGCTGTCTTATTAATGGATGTGTGGGGTAAAATGTGAGGAACAGTTCTTTTTCGGCAATATACCTCTGAACAGCTTGTTCTGGACAGGGACAACTGCAGAGTACCATTACTTGAGAAACTTCTGCCTTTTATTCACTTCTAAAATCTCATTTTTGTTGTCAAATATTACCAGAGCTGCTCTTTACTTTCATTGTAACTGAATCCTTGTCAGGCCAGAGGGGCGATATGAAAGAGTGCAGTTGACAATTGCCATGCATACATATATAGAGAAAAAAAATCTCTGCCTTGACATTCCTTTTTGATTAAAACTTTGTTACAAACTGTGAATGAATTATGGAAAAGAAAGCTGGAAGAAATCATACTGATTAGCCAAAGGACTTGGATAAAATGACATTTCAGAGACCTTTATATTCTGAAGGATTATTTACTGTCTGCTTACAGAACATCTTAAGTCGTTTTGCAGAGAGAGTCCGTTTCCTGTTTAGTGAAGTGTTTTTCTAAGCTAATGAGGGCAAAGCGTGAGCCATAGGCAATGATGCTGTGATATTAGCTGTGACAGGGAGCTTGATCATAATTATCTTAACGAGGATAGGGTTAATTACAGTGGAAACCTAAAGTTTTTTCTGTTTGAATGAAGCAGCACTGAATACATTGTGATGTTTTGTCGGTTTGATGTGACTTTGGAAATTGCAATGGAAATCTCTTGGCAGCACTTGTTCTCCTCTGGGAGCAGAGTGTGAGCCCTGCAATGAGGTAACTGAGATGGTACCTGTGGGTGAGATAATGGGCAACTTTCATGTCATTAGCACAGAGAAAATCAACCTGCAGTTCACCTTAGTGATGTTTATTAGTCTTTTGAAACTAGAGAAGAAACTGCTTGCCACTGCCCCTTCAATGTTGGTGTCTTTGTGGTGGTAAGATGGTATGTTTGTTTTAATACACCAATACAGGAGACCTTTGAGAAAACAGTGCAGATTTAATTTTAGACTGATTCTCTTTCTTGGGGCATTTGCCTCATTTTATGCTCATCTCATACTTATTTCCTGGGACATCTGCATGCGTTTGCAGTGCTGCATATATATGTGCATGTGTATACATATATATATGCACTGCTCTCCTCCTTTGTAATGGGCTCATAACAGAATACTTGCAGTACATGGAAATAAGTGTCTCATCCTGATTAAAAACAAAAATGTCAACGTTTTGTACTAAACTTTGCTCAGCTTCTCAAAAGTGCCTTCTGTATACCAAGTCATGATTATAAGTCTTTCTTATTCCCCACCTGCAGACGAGAAATAGAGACACACGGGGTTTATGGGACTTGGTGGAGTTTGTGTGGGCTGTACTTCAAACTTTTAAGTAGCAGAGTGCAATTTCTAGGCACTATTTCTTTATGCATGATGACGGCAGAGATTTTGGCCTTGAATTTCATACGTCATTGAATGTCAGGGGCTGGAAGGGACCTTGAAAGATCACCTAGTCCACCCGCCCTGCCAGAGAAGGATCGCCTATACCAGGTTTAGTATAGTGCTTTTTAGCAAACACTGGTTTGTTTCTCTGTGTGGTTCTGTTTGGTTTGGGGTTTTGTGTTGTCGTTGAGGTCTTTTTTTGGTTGATTGGTTTTATTTCTCTATTTGTTTATTACCAGCTGCGTTAGCAATTTTATTTTGGTGCTAGTTCCTTCTCCCCCCCGCCTCCCCCCCCGGCCTTTTTTCTGTTTAAGACAGAAAAACAAGAATTCTGTGTAGCAAAATGACATATGGATGTAAATTTATGTTAATGGATATACCCTTTCTCTGTACTGTGGCAACCCCTCCCATCTTCCTGGATTCTGAATTTAGGTGATTAAATCACCAAGTGCACACTACTTTGATGACATGAAAACAACAATTAATAAGCAGCCCCTTGTGTAACACATCTCCTTTTTAACTGAGCAGCTAATAACATTACATGGCAAAAATTATCAAAACCAGACAGGTGTAAGGAGATTTGTGCACGATTTTCTCTGCCTGTCTATGAAACTAGTACCCTTGTGTTCAACCTGGACTTGGGGAAGAAAGACTGTTTCAATAGGCAACTCCCTCTAGTGTTTCAAGGCCTTTTGTCCCACTTCATGGTTTGTCATTTTGTTTTATTCCTCCCCTGCAGCAGTTTTGGACGTGGGCTTTCTTCTCCTTGCCAGTTGCCAACCGTTTGCTGATTCTCATGATAAGAGTATTATATTTGCATAACATAACTCAGGAACAATGTCTATTTTGATGCTGACATTCACCAGAACCCCAGCAATGTTTTTTTCACAAAGGACCTATTAACATCCCATAAGGCTCTCTGGTGTTGACAAGGAGGTGGCCTTCTCTGAACTCTTTTGGCAAGTCAGAGTCTTACATTGAAATGTGAGGTTTGGAAATATTTCACTCTTGATATAATGAAGAGTATTTAGGAGGAATTTGCTAAACTAGGTTTGCCAAATAAACTGAAAGGAAAACTCCAAACAGCTTGGTAAACTCACTGCTGCTTCCTCCGGGTTATTTTGCCTCTTAAAGCCACTTGGGGGAGAGCAGTGTCTGAAATGTTTGCTTACCTCTCTTCTGACTTTGACTTTGGTCAGCCCAAGTCTGTGGTGACCCTTTGCTGAAACAGCTAGCCTAATGCAGCATGCTAGCACAGCTCTCAACAGCACACAGTTTATGTAGATGGAACTGACTCTTTCTGTAACAGCTTGTTAAAGACAAGTGCAAAATGTGCAGCTGTTACTTTGGCTGTTTCGGTATGATGTTTATAATAGAGGATTTTCTTTCACCTTCAGAAATTGTAGTCTCGGTGTGTTGTACCGATACAGATACATCGTAGGGTGTAGGCGTGGTAAATTCCCTTTACATCTGGCTGCCCAGCATTAAAATGGCAGTAGGGATAGTTGTACCTCCCTTTCAAAATGCCAAGCTAACAGACTACGAGTGCTTCGGAGTCCTTGGACTGAAATACACTCATCCAGTGTTGTGCAAATGTTACTTGAATGTTCACAGTGCGATGTACAGTACCTGCTATAAATCACAGATGTTATTTCTTTTGGTTGTTTGCACCCTCTAACTGTGATATGCCAGTGGTCAGCAAGTTGTATCTACAAGGCCAGTACCTTGTTTTTGTGGACAGATGAATGTTAAATTGTCTAATTTGAAACCCATATACTTGGTATTTTCCTCTAGTAGTGCCTGTAGAACTCTGGAACAAGGGCCTTGGCTGTATATTGATCATTGCCAAAAACTGGGGGGAGGAAATCCCCTCAGTAAAAATGTCATTGGAAACTGAATAAATAGTACAGACTGCATCTCCCTTATTCATCACATTTTATAAACCAGACAGGAGATACAGTGATGATCTTCCCACTGGTAGGCATAGTAGATCAGCTGTCAAGTCATGCAGTGTCAGCATATCTTTAGGTGTCTGGTAGGTGAATGAGCTGTGAGTGCATGTCTGTGTATGCTCCATATACCATGTGTCTTAGTTGATTAATGTGTGTGTGTGGGGGGAGGTTGTTCCTCTTGGAATGTGCAGGCATTAAAAAATCAGGTTTGGAATGGATATCTTAACAAAGTACCAAAGTGTTCTTTTAAGTTTTATTCCCTGCACTTTGCTGTCAGAGGAATGAATACTTCCAGAATCCTGTTTATTTACAAGCCATCATCTGCACTTCAGTGTTGTGAAATGCTCCTTTTCAAAGCTGCTCTCTGCAGTCTGACCTGTGGGACAGTCAGAAAGCAAATGCCTTTTCTGTCTGGAGCAATTTTGCATTTTATTTTATATAGAAGGTTTTATTTTGTTTGCAGGAACTCAAGAAGCAAATTAAGTGGTTAATAAAAAGGAAAAAAAAAAGCCTTTCTCCATTTCCTATTATTGAATGTAAGGTAACTGCTAAGAAATGATACTTGAAGTTGTATTTATTATTGTTAGTGAGGTATGATATTTCTTGGCAGAAATGATGGATGACAACTTAAATTTGTGTCCAGGGAATGAAGGTGAACTGTGACAGAGTTATTTATCTTGGGAATGGAGGTTAGGGTCAGGCGAGGCTGGGTGCCTGAAGGCACAAGACATTGACAAATTCATCCTGCAGGCCCCATATCTGAAGCCTTTTGTTTTGGATCCTGGCTACTCACTAAGTGACCCCCATCCTTCATCCTGCCAGCATGTGAAGGATGTGTTGCAGTGCCAGCACTCCCCTTGCCACTAATGCTTGTCATTCACTCTTCTGACAGGCCCAAACCAAAACTATTCCCAGTCCTGAAAGGGAAGGTTAAAATATTTATTTCAGCTCATAATGGCCTCCCTGATTTAGTGAAGTATCATTTTTCCTGTTGCCTTTGTCGTTCGCAGGTCACTAGAAGGACTGAAAACATTCAGTTACTTGGAAGAGCTGATCTTGGACAACAATCTACTCGGAAATGACCTTCTGTTACCCAGGTTACCCCACCTTCATACCTTAACGCTCAACAAGAACCAAATATCCTTTCAAAGAAATACCTGCAAAATGTCAGATGAGTTTTATGTGTCAGACAAATTAACGTATGTGAAATACTGTTCATGTGCAGACAAAGCATTCTCTCGTTTGGCACCTCAGATACTTCATAGTAATTTATTATAGGTCATTCATAAATGAAATGCACCATTATATCTTCCTGTTGCTCCATTTTAGTGAGAGATCTAAGTTATGGCTCTGAAGAAATCTTTCTAATAGATAAAATAGAGGCAGAAGGTAGTGTCAGTGCTACCGGCGTGCAGCAGTTGCTGTGTCTGTTTGGGGTTCTGTGGTAGGCTGACCTCTAGTGGAGTAGAAAGTGAAATCGTATTAAGACTGCTCTTACTAGCTCTTAAAATATTGGACTAAAATAACTTTAAAAACAAACACACCCCTCCTCCCCATAAAAATCACATCAAACCAAACCCGATGAGAAATACGATGCCGTTCTCGGGTTTAATCAAGTTGGTAATATGCACAATTAGGTAGCTGCTGTGCAACCACAGCTGTAAAAGCAAGTCACTGTGTGTGTTCCAGCTCTCTGTGAATTCAGAGAAAACGTTGTCCAAATCAAAGTCCTAATACATCAAAGTATTTAGATAGATGGTTAAGTCCATTTGTAACCAATCAGTCACTCTTCCATATGCCCGAAGTGAGTGTCTGTTTAAGTTTCATTCAGGACAAATACTTCAGCATTTGCCGAAGAACATTTGCCAAAGCAGAGCCCCTTGTCTGTGGATGTATAGGTGGTGGTCTGTAAAAACGAATTATTTGCATGAACTTGATTATTACATGATTTTCCCATACTTTGACTCTTCTGGAGATTTGAAGATGTGTATTACGTAGTTTTACAAAAGTGAAGAGCTATCAAGTTGTGGCCAAAAGGCCAGCTGAAGCCTGCAGAGTCTTAGAGCAGAGCTCATGAAAGCCCTCTCTTGTAATTGCAGCATGAGGACAAGGCTGCTCAACTTCAGGCTTTTATTACAGACAATGTAAACAGAGAACAATTTACCTCCTACTAAAGTAAAATACTCTTACTGAGGAGAATAAAAATAACTGCAGATTCTACAATTTCTGCACTTATTTTTGACTCAAAAAATAAATACCAGCAGAGTACCTTTTATTCCTGGGGGGCCTGGAAATTTGCCAAGAGTGTTTTTTTGAGAAGTAATGAACACGATTGTACTAGGTAGGTATTTGGCTACAACTCTGATAATGGCAGGATTCTGAGAGTTGCAATTCAGTAGCTGGTTTTATTGTTTGGTGCCACAGTAAACTCTGAACTGGGCATGCTTTGATCAAAAATGAACAAGAATATTTTTACCGATGCAGTAAAAATATGCAGTCTGGTGCAGCATATCTTCTTCTACAAATGTGGGCTGTTACTTTGTCTGTAAGACCCAAAAGCATGTGAGTGTATTTGTCCTTTAGAGGGGTGCCAAGGCAGAGCTTTACCCTTACCAAAAGGAAGGCAGGCAAACAAAATCAGAGGGGGGAGGGGGAAATCTTCCTGTTGGTGCTATTCTTAAATAGTTTCTGCCAGTCTCACAGACATACTTAAAATATTATTTTCAAGTGAGTAGGCTCTCAAAGTAAACGATAGCATGGATTTGCTGTCTCCTTGGATTTAAAAAGTTCAGTCTTAAAACTATGAAGTTAAAGCTTTGAGAGTATTGAGCTACCTAGGTTATAGAAATAATGTATACATAGATTTTGTAGTGTGCTGCCAATGATTTAATAGAGGAATTGCAGAAATGCTCATAAAACACTTGATGTGAACAAACTGCCCAGAGAAGAAAAGAAACCTGCTGTCCATCACTACTGTTTTGAGCCCTAGGCAGTAGTGATCTCAGGTAAGGAAGATAGAGGAGTCTTTAGAAGCAGAGAGAGCTGCCAGATTCCTCTCTTCAGCATGGATACCATACTTGAAAAATGCCTCTTTTGAGTTTAGATAACTACTTTTAATATTTTCTATGTAGAATTCTTTTGGAAAGTCATAGAATCATAGAATCATAGAATGGTTTAGGTTGGAAGGGACCTCAAGGATCATCCAGCTCCAACCCCCTGCCATAGGCAGGGACTCCTCCCACTAGAGCAGGCTGCTCAAGGCCTCATCCAGCCTGGCCTTAAACACCTCCAGGGAGGAAGCATCCACAACCTCCCTGGGCAACCCGTTCCAGTGCTCAAAGAAAAATATGCATTTAGTAAAATAATGAAATATATTACAGAGAAGTTTGTTTCATATGTAACAGTAGTACTACAGGTAGGACACAGGCGGGTACTAATCCGAAACAGAATTTCAGTTAGTGGAATGTTGCTGTATATGTATAGGGGTGTGTGTGTATGTGGAGAGAGGAAGACCAAAACAAAAAGCAAAACTGATCCCTGTGGAAACTGGAATAACTTTACAACTTCTATCAGAGCTTTTCTGGGTACAATTTAATATTATTACACCTTTACTAATTCTCTTCTCTTCTTTGGGCTTCATTTTTATCTAGATCCTGTTTTGACAGTTCTTGTAAGAACTTGCTACTCCTTTTTGTGCTAATTTGATGCTAATTGTAATATTTTAACGAGAAAAGTTAGATTATAGGCTGCGAAAAGGAAACAGTGCTGATGTCTACTTCACTCGTAGGCTTGCTGCAACGTATAAAAACAGAAACACAAAACACAGATAAGACAGAGTGGGACAGTCAGTGTATGTGTGTGTCTGTGTCAGAGCCTGTGCTTTCTCCCTGAGCTGCTTCTGCAAAACTAATCCTTCTGCTTCTAACCCCCCTTGCAGATCCTCCAGACTCACCTTGCACATAATGCAGACTCTGGGATAAGGTAGAGGGGTGGAAAGAAGGCGGAAGGGTGGTTGGGAGCCCCTCCTGGGAATTCTGATTTCTGGGAGGGCTGTTGTGTTTCTGTATTACCTTTAACTTGTATATCACTGTATATAGCTGTAAATATTGTAAATATCTGCTTGCATGTTGTGCTTAGCTGTAAATACAAAGCTTCATTCCTTAACTTGCAGCTAGCCCAGTCTAGTCTGGGTGATTTCATAAGAGGGGGAGGGTGGGTAACTCCCAAATCATCACACTTTTATACGATTCGCTTATTGTGTGACATTATGCACGTAAATATCATTTGGCCTCTCCTAACATAATGTCTGGATATGTTGTGTAAATGTGAGAGCTTATTTCCAAAGCAGGCAAATACTTAGGAGAATCACCTGGTATTTTTTTCTTCAAATAAATGTTACCTATTTCAGTTACAGCCATAACACTGTCAGTTTTTCTACTAGAAGTGCAAGAAACAAATTTAAATATTACTAAATTAAAACCAGTCTCTTAGTGTTGTACTCCAAATTTTCTGTAATGTGCAATCTGTTAAAAAGAATTTTAAAATTCAGCCTATATAGCTGAAATAGATGAAGGGTATTTATTAACATCATGCAGTGTTGGATTACGTGTCTCTAACGTTACCATTTCTTTTACATTTCAATCTTCGTAGTGTTTGTTGAAACTACTCAAAAGGACAGCAGTGATAGTTTGTCAAATACACGTACCCGTATGCTGAAAATTAGGTGACGTTCTCTCAAGACACAGAAGTCTGATACTGAACTGGATCTGTGATTCTCTGAAGGAAAAGCTCTATTTCTTTACTTGGCTCAGGGAAATAGCCATCCATTTAACTCACCTTCTATATACTTCTGAAGAACTTATTCCAAAATTGATTTAGAGTAATGGTGCTGAATGTAAAATGCAGACATTGCATTTGAATGGTTTGAATGGTTTAGAGGAAAAAACAGGATGTTTCACACCATGGACTAGGAAATCTAGAGATGGGCAAAATACCCATGACGGTAGTGAATGGTAAGGGGAGTTATCAGTGTTGTTCAGATCAAAGGATTATATGTTCTTGAGTCTTTGGAAACACCATGGGTCCCGTACCTCGACTGATAAAAGTACTATTAAGTGCTTCAGGTGTAACTGGTCTTCAGAGCGGTCTCATCGTAATGCCTGGCAGTTACGGAGTGTTTAACCCCCAAGCTGTAGACCGTAATTTATTTTGCCTTTGTGCTTGTTCCTACGATGTCCTGAAGTACTCGGACCTAGAAGTCCCAATTTCACCAGAATCTCATTATGTTAACTGCTGAGGACTTGATCGATCTTTAGATTGACTATGTTAAGGACATAAATTGTCTCCTGTTATGCACAGATCCCTATGTCTACTACACAAATATCTAAACTGAAATGACACAGCACATACTTCTGGGCCATCCAGTTGTGGATTTGACTAAATATGAGTGTGGCTTGTCAGAGAACTACAATACCCAATGAGCCAAAAATCTTCTCAGCAGGCTCTCTGAAATATCCTTAAAAGCACTGGGAACTCCAGCTACACAGAGAAATCTAGTGCTGTTCCAGTAGGCAGAATGGGGCCGAATATTCCAAATATTCAGTAGGCAGGAAGCTTTCCGTGAAATCATAAAATCATAGAATCATAGAATGGTTTAGGTTGGAAGGGACCTCAAGGATCATCCAGCTCCAACCCCCTGCCATAGGCAGGGACACCTCCCACTAGAGCAGGCTGCTCAAGGCCTCATCCAGCCTGACCTTAAACACCTCCAGGGAGGAAGCATCCACAACCTCCCTGGGCAACCCGTTCCAGTGCCTCACCACCCTCACTGTAAAGAACTTCCTCCTAACATCCAGTTGGAATCTCCCCTCTTCCAGCTTAAACCCATTCCCCCTCGTCCTAACATTACTAGACCGTGTAAATAGTCCCTCCCCAGCTTTCCTGTAGGCTCCCTTCAAATACTGGAAAGCCACCATAAGGTCTCCTCGAAGCCTTCTCCTCTCCAGGCTGAAGAGCCCCAACTCTCTCAGCCTGTCCTCATAGCAGAGCTGCTCCAGCTCTCTGATCATCTTCGTGGCTCTCCTTTGGACCCACTCCAGCAGTTCCATGTCCTTCTTGTATTGGGGGCTCCAGAACTGCACACAGTACTCCAGGTGGGGTCTGACGAGAGCAGAGTAAAGGGGGAGAATCACCTCCCTTGCCCTGCTGGCCACACTTCTCTTGATGCAGCCCAGCACTCGGTTGGGTGGATTTAGTTAATTACCAACTGTACCACACCTTTTCTTTCTTGAGCAGGATTGTTTTGAAGTTGCTGAGGAAGGTCTTATCCCAAGGTAGCATGTCCTTGATATATACTTATATACTACAGGTGAGTTCTGTGGTTATCCAAGCTCAAAGACCTAGCGCATTCTAATGGAAAAGCATTCAGGTGACAAAACTTTCTTCACTCCACGTTCATAGGAGAATTGGTAACTTCTGCTTCACGGCCATGTTCTTGTAGAATAGCTTCTGATTACTACATTGTGTTTGTGATCAATTTAATTAAAGCAAATGTTTCAAATGGGAATAAATGTAGGTACCTTGCTCATTTAGGACTCTGGTAGAAGTGCTATCCAGCTGTTTTAATGTTAGGCTGATTGCGCACCTGTATAACAGATGGTTAGTTGGCAGAGGACTTCTGAATTATAGTTTTGGGTCTTTCTCTATGGTGGTCTGGAATTCTCTGTGATCTTTCTGATATTCCCTCTATGATGGACTGGAATTCTGTGTGGTCTTTCTGACATTCCCTCTGTGGTGGTCTGGAATTCTGTGTGGTATTTCTGACATTCCCTCTATGGTGGTCTGGAATTCTGTGTGATCTTTCTGACATTCCCTCTATGGTGGTCTGGAATTCTGTGTGATATTTCTGATATCCCCTGTGTACTTATTTTAAAAAAATATTTTGAATGTGGAGCTGATTGCACTTTACTTTGCCTCGTTGCTGATTTAGTTGGGGCAATTAATGAGGCAGGAATTATGAAATATGTAGTTAATTTTATTTCTGGAAAGCCTTGCCCACAACTGTGTAGTAATTAGTTACATTTGGGTTCTAATTCCACCAGGACAATCTTCACAAAGATGCTTATGGGCAATTCGTTCATTTAGGAGAACCAGAAAACTTGGAAAAGTTTAGTCACAAAACGGCTTTGCTCCACTTATGAATGGACAGCCTGGAGCCCTAGAGAAAGTCTGTTCTACTCAGTGCAGTGGAGTAGAACTTTCAAGATAGTCCTTGGCTCCCTTGTGGCAGTGCTCAGCTGTTGAAAGGCTTCTAGATCTTCCCAGGGTGCTGGGAAAGAGGCAGACGATCTCTGACCTGGTCCTGGTCCCTCTTGGCATGGAGGTTTGTAGAGGTGCAGACAGGATTTCTTGCAGATGTGCAGAGAGCACAATGTCATGTCATGGCACTTATTGCCATGTTGTGAGGCACTTATATGTCTTCTTCTAGGAAACTTGAGGCACTTAAGTTTCCAGGTAGTCCAAGCCCAAAATATGAGGGCTAAGCTGGTCTGAAGCACGAGGCAGAGCAGAACACATTGTCCAAAAGCAGTGAGGTAGAGGCAGCAAGGTAGAAGCAGCTCAACTGCTTGCAATTTAGCTCTGTTTATATTCTTTGCCTGAGTGTAAAGGCTCCTTTGGCCACAGAGATTCACCAATCAATGTCATTTGCCAAACTGACCATATTAGGTGAAACTAGGGCTTGCTCACCCTTGTTTGAGCAAGACACCAACAAATACCTAAACATCTGTGGATACCTGTTTATCGCTTTGGGAGGGGATGTAGTGGCCCAAGCCTTAGTTTTTCTCCCACCCTTGCTTCCCTGATCAGCAGAAGGGTGGGGCAAGCTAAGACATCTAATGGGCCTATTAGCCTTCCAGGACAGTTGCTTCCTAGAATTTCCAAAAGCTGTAATCACAGAAGGTCATTAACAGGAAAGGCTCTCCTCAAACTCTTCTGAGGAAGTGGGATGACTACAAATTTGAAAAGATGTAAAGAATAAGTAGAATTTTTTTGAAAGAAAATGTTGGAGGAACTTGGAAAGCATTGATAGGGAGAACAAGAGTGGTTACTTTTCTTATATAGTCAATGTAGTTCACTGTGTGTAGCTAGTAAAAAGAACTGCTGTGGGAGGAACAGTTTAGAGAGAGAAACTCCTGCATACTTCAAACTATGTGCAAAAATGAACGGTGAAATAGGAAATATATGTAAGTTAGTTTGTTTGAACAGGTATATCTTAGCATAGCATTTGAATAGAATTATCTAGAATGAGCTTCTGCACCTGGGATGGAACAATCCTCATTATCAATACAGGCTGGGAGATGAGGTGATAGAAAGGAACCCTGTAGAAAAGGACCTACTGTGCTTTTGGAGTGCTGATGGACAAGAAGCTGGACATGAGCAGACAGTGTGCACTTGCAGCTCAGATCAGTTGCATCCTGGTGTGCTTTGAAAAAAGCTTGGCCAGCAGATTCTGAGAGGTGATTCTGCCACTTTGCTCTTTTAAGAACTCACCTGGAGTACTGCATCCAGCTATGGAACCCTCAATACAGGAAGGACATGGACCTAATGGCGTGGGTCCTGGGGAGGGCCATGAAAATGATCAAGGGGTTGGAACACCTCTCCTGTGGAGACAGACTGAGTGAGCTTGGGTTGTTCAGCCTGCAGAAGAGAAGGCTCCAGGGAGACATAATAACAACCTTTCAGTACCTGAAGGGGGCCTGCAAGAAGGAAGTTTACAGAAGCCTATACTGATAGTATAAGAGGTGATGGTTTCGAACTAGAGAAGAGTAGATTTAGAGTGGGTGTTAGGAGCAAGTTCTTTACTATGAGAGTGGTGGAATACTGCAACGCTTTGCCCAGGAAGGTGGTTGAGATCCTGTTTATGGAGATATTCAAGGTGAGGCTCAACAAGGCTCTTAGCAGACTGATCTGCTTGAAGATGTCCCTGATTACTGCAGAGGGGAGTTGGACTGGATGACCTTTAGAAGTCTCTTCCAGCTCAAACCATTCTATGATTTCCTTAGAGCCATAGTCCTGACTAGCACTAGAATTTCTACAAACCAAAAATGTTAAGAACTTGCATAGACTGTCAGTTCTCAGTCAGAGAAAGGAGAGGCACCATTTGCTTTGTGCTTTTACTTGTTCTTTTTCCTTTCTGGAGGACCTCAAAAACTGTACTGCTGAGAACCAGATAGTGAAACCAAACAAGTCAGGACATGCTTACTTGGAGGATAGTTTTGGTTGCATAGAATTTGCAAAAAATGGTGTTGCTCTGCAGCTTAACAGGAAACACCACAGCACTGTACTGTCCAAGTAATTCTATTGCTAATTTCTCAGTGTGGCTGGTAGCATTTGCTTTTCCAAACAGTAAAAATGCTGCCATGGTTGTCTGTAGTTGCTTGCAGGCTATAAACAGGCTATATACAGGTGTGGTGTACCTGTCTGTAACATAATGGAGTGGCTTAAAAAAGTTAATCTGAGTATGAAACATTCTTGTAAGTATTTCCCTAGTTTAAAAATGAGAGTGCAAGAAATCAATATCCTCTTTTGATAAGGATGAAGTTTTAAGTATGTCTAGTGTATTTCTGTTAATTTTTCATGAAGGCCAGGTTGTACTTTTGGAGTTGGCCATTGTATAATTGCTGAGAATTAGCCAACTTTGGGCTAGAGACCTGAAAAGCTTAAAGTTTTCATTGTTATTTGATGTCTGTTAGAAAGAGGGGCACTGGTAGGTTAGTAATCATGACACTGTTAAATTAGGAGATGGATTGCTACACTAAGGCAGTTTAATTGTCATAACAGTGACACTTCAAACCACTGACACTGGTGACCAGTGACACTGACTTCAGAAAGATCAGTTCAGGGCTGTTGTCACACGGTTTCAAGTAAATAAATGACTGCTCATTACCTCTGTCCATTGTTTTAATTGTAGCTTTCATTTTTGTAGAGGATGGAGCTGAAATTGATCTTAGAAGTGGCACAGCAGGATTTTGCAGCTCTCAGGCACTTACTGCACCAATATGGCATTCCTTAGGCTGCAGCAATAAACCATTAAAAGGATGATGGCAATAAAATTTCAGACTTGCTTTTGATTTTCTCCCTCTGTATTTTCCTAGCATTGTTTTAGAAAGACTTTACACTTTTGTGGCATTGTATAGTTCCAGTATTGTGATTAAAGTAAGTATATGACATGCTATTGACTAAACAGGATGCTGGAAATGCACCATAACTTATGACTCCTCTCTTAGAAACACTTAATCATGAGAATTGAACAGGATATCATTTATTGTTTTCCTACCTGCTTAGTAAAGAGTGACTGTGATAGGAAGTGAATAAGTCTTCTTGGAAAAATAATCCCTACCTTACATTCTGTTTTGGTTTTCAAAAGGGATGAGAAGGGATAAAATCCTAAAGAACAGAAATGGTATTTTTTTCATTTATGATATAACTTCTGATTCTGGAAGAAAAGACAAAAAGAAAGTTGACAATCATAAGCCACAGATTAGGTCTGATATCAAGTGTTGCTGATGTCCTTTTGTTTTGGGGCTGTCCAAACCAGCAAAACTTCAACTTTTCTGTGAGTTAATGACCTCTGCTTTTACAGTAATTATGCCCAGTTCTTGGAGTTTGTCTTGCACACATTTCTGTTCCAGCTGCAATGTAAATAGTGCCAGGATGCTAAATGCCTGATGCAGTTGAGGGAGATGAGTAAATAAGAACAGAAAAAAAGATCTGGGGAGTTCACACAGAGCAGTAAGAAGTCCAATTCCTGGTTGCTCTGGGTTGAGGTAATGTTTTAGAGGGGTGTTTCTGTGTCTATAATCAATGCTGAGGATTTAGGCAGAAAATGCTAGAGCAGAGAAATTTAAACTTTGAGGATATTTAGATTTTTGAGATTCCAATTATTACCTGGTGCTGTTCATCCAAAACTCTTAGTGAATTTGGTGTGTCTGTCTTACACTGTTGGCAAATCTAAGCTGACACTGATCTTCATCATTATATATCTAAATACACGTTGATATTTGCCCCTAAGTCTGCATGGTCAGATGGAAGTTAGAATAGATGTCATATTCCACATTCAGCAAATTATTGTAGGGAAGAGCTTCTAATCCAGTGACAGCTCTGCTGAACTAACAAGCAAAACCTTGGGCGTGTTTAGTTCACAGAAGGAGCAGAAAATTTCAGTTGCTTTGTTTATTTCTTTCAGTAAGGAATGACCAGATACAGTCTAACCCTTGCAATAGCTAACCCCCCGTGTGTGATTGCTGTTATGGAAATAACAACTCTCTTTTGTAATAATAAACTACTTCTCTCAGGGAACCTTTTTGCAACTTAAGCAATCCTGCAAGAAATGAAGTGTTTCTCCTGGCTGAGGGAGATTGCCAGATTCAAGCATGTAACAGTCTTAGGAAATTTTTAAAAAGCCTTTCACTTGTATATATGTGGGAAAGCTGTTTGTGACCTTCCCATCACATAATTCCTGGGAGAGGGGGGGAAAAAAGGTGAAAAAGTTAATGTATGAGCTTGAGGTGCAGATAGGAGACGATGAGAATCAGCAGCACGGTTTTGATTGGTAAGACATCCTAGCTAACAAGTTTTGTATCATATGGTGCTCCAAAATGACACTGTTGCTTGGCATCCGGTTGATTATTTACTGCCATGTACCACTGATTTTAATAGATTAAAAAGAGTAATATAATCATTGTCATGTATGTTTGGGAATAAAACTTCAGGCTTACAAAGGAAGACCATATTTTTAAGAATGAAACTGCTCTTTCCATTCTGTATTGCTTCTGTTGCCCTTAAGATATTGAGGTGAAGAAATAAAGTAAATTCCATCAGCTAAAAATAACAAAGATAACAGAAACACATAAATCAAGTATAAGTAATGGCAACACAAGTGAACTGAGGAATTAAAACAATAGACACAGTCTCTAAAAGCAGGAGTGGATAAAAATAGAACAATGAAATGCCCTTTAATGATTTTGAATAATTATTGCTATTGTCTAAGTCAGTTTTTAAACACTGAAAGCTTTTTGCATGGCATCTTTTCTGAGAATGTCTTTTTCATTGCATGTAAATTGAGGTAAATAAGAATGTATAGATCTTAGAGTCTTAAAGACTGTCACACTCTAACAAAATGATTTGCTTTATTTGATCGATCATTTGGGCACAAATGGCTGAATATCCTTCTTATGCTTAAACCTAAACTGCCATTTCCAATATTACAATGGTTAAAAGATAGTTTCATCCTTGTTTGCATGCTTGTTTTGGTATAGTTTCCAGTAATGAAGGCATATCATCATTAGTTATGCTCTAAGGAATATAGTTAAATTGTAAGAAAACCAACAAACAGGAACACTGAAATATAAAGGTAATTTAATGAAAAAAAAAAAAGACTAAATCTTTGTATAGAAAATACTTAAAACAAATCTGTAAGTTGCATTTAGTGAGGCATTAATTCACATGTATTAATTGAATAATTACAGATGTGTTGCTGTGGCACTCCAAGCACTGCTATGCTGGGAGCGAAAGTGTGTTGTTGTGGTTTGGCTTTTTTTCTTTCTTTTCTAAAAGTCATTTCCTAGTGGACTGAATACATTAGTGATGAATGTGCTGTGAAACTAACTGTTTGTTTCCATGCTGGAGAAGTTTCATGGCTACAGCAATGGCTAGCCATTTTTCCACACAGCATTCATCATTTTGTCAAAGTTTTAATGTTTTGTAGTGAGCCACCTAGGAAAGAAGGGAGGAGAAAAGAATGATAAACAGCCAAATTCTTTCATTCCATGCCAAAAAACTGACTGAAGTTTATCCCTGTTTGTCCTTGGAACAATTAATGTGACATCTTCCCCAATGCCATACTAAATTTGATTGTCAGTTATTGAAATGTATGCTTAAATCAGCGCTGATGCAACTCTAAATGCTTTTCTTTTGTTACTGTCATTGAATCCTTAACCCACAACCTCTGACACATAACAGAATTGGAAAGCCTTTTGGACCATTTGGCTGAAGTTGTGCCCTCGCTACAGTATCTCAGTTTGCTTGGAAACATGGCCTGCCCAAATGAACTGGTCTGTAAGGAAAAAGATGAGGACGACTACCAGAGATACAGGTTAGTATCGCTTGTGGATATGATAAAGTATGTCAGCTTTGATTTGTTACCGGAACAATAACGAACCAAATCCAACTCAGAGCCTCAGATATCTACTCTATTCTGAAAGCATTATGGTAGGGGTCAGAAGGGATCTCCAGAGTTCATAGTGTCCAGTCCCCTCTGCCAAGGAAGGTTCACCTAAAGAAAGTCACACAAGAACATGTCCAGGCAGGTTTTGAATGTCTCCAGAGATGGAGACTCCACCACCTCTGTGGGCGGCCTGTTCAGTGTCCTGTCACTCTTAAAGATATTTCTCCTCATATTTAGATGGAACTTCTTATGTTCTGCCATAAAACACTGGGAAATTTGAGTAAACCTATTACAGTGACATCACTCTCAAGAGTCCTATTTCAAGTAATATCTCAGTGCTGTACAGCATGTTTGAGTTAAGCAGGTACGCGCAGCGTTTTCTGAGTGCGGGTGCTCACATGTGCCTACTTCACAGCCTTTCCCTCTTTAAGGCCAGCAAAGGCAACATTTACAGACACTAAGAGAGACAGTTAACAGTAAAAATAAATATAAACCCCTCTGCATTCAGATAGCCAATTGCATTGTCTTCTCCTAACGCTTGGGGATGGTGATGAGTGTCTTCTACTATAGCTACCAAGGTACCATTAAACAGCACAGCAGAAAGGACTCCTATATTGTTCTGTTTTAGTCAGAGCAGTTAGTGTTTAGATTAAAAAAAAAAAGCAAAACCAAACAAAAATCCCCAAAGAACTATCTCCATAGTTTGGGTTTGTTTTTTTTTTATAAGCTAGAGTACATAAAAAGTCATCTGGAAATTAATACAAAAGCCTTATAAATCCTAGATAGCCAACCCATTCAAGTACAATATTGCTAACAAGGGCAAGGGTTATTTAAAACAAACCAAACCAAAACCACGTTAAAAAAAACCCAACCAAAAATAAAAAAATCCAACCCCAAAAGGCCACCACCAAGAAAAAAAAAAAACAAACAACCATAAAAAAACAACAAAAAAACCCCAAACCAACCAACTAGCCAAAAAACTCCAACAAACAAACAAATAAACTTTTGAGTGATGATGACTGTGAGTATGGATCCAAAACTTGCAAAAATGTCTGCAGAAGTGCTGCAATTTTCATACCTGTAACCTTTAGGCAAGAGAGACATTGATCATTAAAAAATAGTCATTGGATTTCTTTTTCATTGCTCACATCTGAGAAAAGATTTCAGTCTGTGTATTGACCTTTTTTGCCTCAGCTGAAAGCGGCTGTCTGAAGCAAGTCAAAGCCATGCAGCACTGGTTACAATGGCGCCGACTTTGCAGAGCCTGAGCTCATTTTTTGTTAGCAGATCATCTGAAGTAATCAGAGTCATATAATAAAGTTCTGGTTTTATCTTAATTTAATCCAAGCTCTGCTGTAGGAGTTAGCAGAAGGTGCAATGTGCTGAAGACTAAAAGCAGGTGTATTAGGAAGTGGGGTAAGAATTTGATGCACCAGTTTTATTGCTCAGCTTTAGGCTGAAACAGCAGCACAGCTGTCCTGGTGTGCATATACTTATTAGTTTGTTCCACATTGTTGAGAAGGATTTCTAGGTTACCATTAGCCTAAAGATTTTCACCTTCTAACGATTCAACTTCTGAATCCTGCTTAACTGTAGTAT
The DNA here is from genome assembly GCA_013400475.1 of Tricholaema leucomelas. Classification (NCBI taxonomy): domain Eukaryota; kingdom Metazoa; phylum Chordata; class Aves; order Piciformes; family Lybiidae; genus Tricholaema lacrymosa; species Tricholaema leucomelas. The sequence continues at coordinate 405,305 of WAAF01010411.1, read as the reverse complement.
TTTGGTTTTCACCCAGTAGAGCAGCCTAGATGTAATGATTTCCCATTTTACCATTTGAAGTGGGGGGTATGCTTACTCTCCAGCTTACAGGAGCCTAATAGTGTTGTCTCTATGTAAATTTATGAGATGTTTGCACTAGAGGATTTCTTTAAAAATGAATGATATTTCTGCAGTTTACTGTTTTTCACTTTAAGTATGTTTTCTGACAATATGTCTCCTATTAATCATTTAAGCGAAAGTGGTACGTTAAAGAAGCCATTCAGAGGCAAGAACCCATGGTTCATTTAGTGCTCTCTGAAAAAAATCTGTATTGATTGACATCTTCTGTGGTTATGTGATGTAATATTTATCATATGTCACACAGCCATACATCAAAACAAGCATGTCTGTTGTTTCATTTCAATGCAAAAATGTTGATTTCAAAGAGGTCAAGGTAGTTTAAGGTCACATTGTGGCAAACCACCGTGGCAAACTGTGAAGTGATTGCATTTATGCACCTTCGGGAAACTGCAGCATTCCTTCCATTTTCTTTCCCCTCGGTTTTTCAAACACATGAGTTTGGCTTTTTGGGTGGGTTTTTTTAATATAAACTAGGTTAATTAAAGCTCTTTTAAGAAAGAAGAATAGACTTCTAATTACTCGTATGATTTATTGTTCTGCTGCAACAATGAAAGGCTCCCAAGCTTTTCCCCTAATTATTTGTTACGTTATATGAGTTGCGTTTGCTAGACGATGTTAAACCCAACCCACAAAAATATCCACCCATTTATCCATTTGGCTGTCTGTCTGCCTCTCTGTCTTTAGGGGAATATATTCACCTACAGCATGCAACTAATTTGAAATACTCTACTTATTATACTCTGAGGCAGAGTTTTGAATACATCTTCTGAGGCATCTTAGTCACAACTTGTCTACCTTCCCTCAAATGTGCAGATTTATCTCACAGATTTAACAGCACCAATCTCTCTTCAGTGAGAATGTGTCTGTATTTTGCCAAATGTATTGCATCGAATCTCAAATGAAAACACTGAAATGGACATTTTCTGCAGTTTTTAGCAATTTTACATACCTTTTTTCTTTAGATTTTTTTTTTTTTGAGAAAATTTGCCGCAGAAACCACAAAAAGATTGCATTTCTGTGAACCTGAGTTACGTAAGCATTTTACCATAAACTTGAACTGCTTTGCTTTTCTTCTGAATGGCAACTCATTTTTGTAATTGGTACAGTGACCACTGGAACCACAGCTTCAGTTTTCATGCAGCTTTAATTTCAGTCCTACTGAATTCAATTAGGGTTGGTTCCTCAACCAGAAAGAGAAAGGTGGTAGAAATCAAAACTTCCCTTACTCTCCTCATTCTAGCAAGCTGAATAGATCCATAAAGCCCCCAGAATGCCATCCTTAGAAATAAAAGGAAAATCAAGGCCTGGTGAATTACTGTGAATTTAGTAACAGAGATTGAAAAGAATATTCCGTGTTTGAAAAATAATTAGGTTTTATGTATTTGGAAGATGTATAGGACTGTGCTTTTTGTCAAGGGCTTACAAGTTGGTTCTTAAGGTAAGCCGCTGGTGTACCACTTCCACCAGCTTCAACACCAAAGTTTGCCCTAGTTGTTCGTTAAACCCAAGTTTTATGCAAAACTATTATTGTGTCTTAAAGTAGCTTTTTTGTTTTGAAGAAACATAGTAGCAATTTTTTCACGCTTCCTCTTTCCCTCTTTTCTCTTTCTTTTCTTTCTTCTTTTCTAAAAAGGAAAAAAGTTTTGGTTTTTTTTTTTCTTTCTCCCCATGCCTGCTGTTGCTCTTCACCTTTCAAATGTGTAGGAGCACAAAGCGGGAAGATGTTTCTATGTTTGTTGCTGCAATTTTTGCTTGGACAAAAAGAAGTAAATGGAAAATTCCCTTCTGTGGTATTTTTTTAAAGGCAAACTATTTTGGTTCGTTTTAAATGTTGTAGTTTTATTCATCATTGTAAATTGTGTTTAGTTGTGTTGGGGTTTTTTGGTTTGTTGTTTTTCATTTCTCCAGAAAGAGAGGAAAGAAAAAAAAAGTTTTCTAAGTGATTTCTTATTATTTTTAAGCTTTCTATATACGGGAGATGATGTTTTGTAAAGGGGTGTTTCACTGGGCAAGGGAAAGCAAGATGTGCACAATATGATGGGGATGAGAAAGTGTTTAAAGCTTTTTACTCTAACAGGAAGCCAGGAATACAGAAAAATAGCCTGCAAACCAGTGCCACTTCTAAAATAACCTGTCCTACAGTCTTTACTTTGAAGATTGTCTGAAAGCAAAGGTCATGACCTGGAGATCAAAGTAACAGAAGTCAACACAGTAATTGCCGGTTGCTTCTCATGTACCTGCGCTTGGTCAGTTCTGTGGGTGTATTGTTTACAGTGAAAACTTCAAACATGGTGCTACTGAACTGTGAAAAATCATCTGGGGCAGAAAGTATTACAAAGCATTTGCGAATGCTGCAGGTGACCTCACCTGCTTTCATTAAAGCGATATCATTGTGAAGTGTGTATGCCATGTGTGAAGTTTCAGTGCTTGTTCATTCTTTGCTCCTTATTGACGTTTCCTGGAATGATTCATTCATTAAGTGCTGTTGACATGGCAACAAGGGCAAGTGGAAACAAATGCCTGAGTTTCTTTTCAATTATCTTAAAAGTACATATACTAGATATGCTATCTTTGGCAGGGGGGCTAATGCTGATAACCTTATGAAGTCGTCTTAAGATGTAACAGCAAGAAAGGAAGTGCATGCATTTTGTATGGATTAACTTTTCAAGCTAAATCAGATATTACCATCCTGCAGGTTTGATTCTGTGGAATGCTTAGTTCTCTTCCAGCTTTCTCAGTTTCCTTGCNTTTAATTAGTAGTATTTTGGTTGGTTGGTTGTTTTTAATTGAGAAAGAACTTACCAATCTATTTTAAATAGTCCTCTTACTGAATTTGGATGGTGATATAAATATGTGAACACATATTCAAGGAACAGTAGAAGTCCTCACCCAGTAATGGAAATAAAGCTAATCTTCTTGGACCATATCAGTGAACTTAATGTTGAGGCTGCTTTTTAGTGGGAGGGATTAAAGTCTGTGGTACTTTTGTATATATTTCTGGTGTGTTGAAGAGTATTAAGGTATTGCCTTACAGCTATGTAATCTGTGAATCACTGTTTGCATGAGACCTTGTCATTTCTATAATATCTGGGAGAAAAAGCCTGTATTTGATAGATATCAATTAGCTACCCAGCAGCTTCCATCTGAGATTAGCCACTGTGAGAATTTATGAGCAAGGGTTCTGTTTTCATTCGCCTAGTAAGCTTAAGTAAATACAGAATATCCAGATCTGCCCACAATAGCACAGTAAATCAAGACACAACTATAACTATTGTTGTATCTATATAGAGATTTGTTTTTCATTTACACAGTACCCTTTTAGATTCCAGTTTTTGTTAACAGAGGTACAAAATAAAGGGCTGCACAGAATCCAGTTCTTACTATAGTCTTTCACTAAAAGCTTAGTGGAAGAGTTTATTTTCTCTGAAATGCCAGCATATACAAATTTTCTGTGCTTTCCTCGTAGCAGAAGGATTAGCCCCAAAACATCCTTTCCCTAGACAATCTACTGCCACTTTTAAGGTTTTCTGACAGTGTGATTCAGTGTGATGCCATTATCTTTCAGTATCGGCAAATCAACCACCTTCTAAAACTTTTCTGTTTTTCCAAGGGGAGGTAATAAATTAATTGAGGCCTTTAGATCTTATGACATGTGGGCTTTAGGATCTTTTTTTTTCCTGTCAGTTATGTTATTTACACTTCTAGAATAAAAAAATCCTAGTAGTGTTTGTTAGTAGTAAGGAGTAGTGTACCAAAACTCACTGAAACAGAAGGAATTTTTATGCCTGAACTTACATGACTATGGAAAAAATAGGTCAGAACAAAAAAAAAAGGAGTTGACATAAAAGTTATTTACACCCATGTGTTTTGGATCAGGGCTGACTGATTTCTTTCATATGTATAAAATAGATTTGTTTCTTTCTTCCATGTGATCCTTTAAGGAAGACTTACACATTCTCTTCAAACCCTTTTGTTTCACCTGAAAAACTCTCCTAAGTTTGTGTGAACCATCACTTGTTTTGGGGGATTGAGAGCATTACCCAAGGACTATGTCTGAAGTGTGACTGTTACATAGTGGAGAACTAGAAGCACACACAGAAAATACCTGCAAGATAATTGATAGATCTTGGTTTCCATGTCTGTAAGGCAGAGTTAAGATGACAAGTCTGTGATTTGTTAAAGGCTGTACAGTAAGTCAGTATCAGAGACAGTATTTCTTTATATAAGAGTAGAGTCATGTGTTTAATAACCAGTAATAGGTGATCTCAAAGCTGTCTTTGTTCTGTCCCTTTCTGAACTCAACACATTTCTTCTAAGGAAGGCTTTGCCACGTTGAGCTTTTGCCAGTATCAATAGCAGCTGCATCCCAAACTCCCTGAATTCCTTTGCAAATGGCCCCTCAAGCTGTCCTCCTGTTTTAGTATCTTGACAGGTCTGTGTAAAAACTGTTAAAATAATACTAATCACATGCAACACTTACAAAATTGGTAAATGAGTTGTTAATCCTTATTGTCATTTTCACTTAACTAAGACTGAAATAACATGAAACGTGATATTCTCTGACCTTTTCCATCTCTGAGCGTCAGTGTTTGTATGTGATGGATATCTGTTAGTAGCTCATTTCCATGGGACTCTTAGCACTTTGAGCCAAGGTGGGGGGGAGATGATTCTGGATAAAAGATGATGCAACTTTACTTACATAGTTCATTTCCTTAATCCATCATGAGTTAGAAGATCAGTTTACAAGTAGTGATAAATGGGTCTCTAAGCACCTTCCTGGTGTCTGTTTCTTTTCTTTGTCAGGAACTCACCTTCATCCTCATCACTGAAGATAATAACCTCTTCTCACAGCATTGCAAAGCTGTTAAAACCCAGCAGCAGCAGTCTCAGAGCACATGGAGCAGTGCTAATTCTCAAAATTGTTTTCAAAAATATTTTTTAAATTGTGAAAAAGAAATGAAGGCCTCCAGACAGACCTTTTTAAACCTGTAGTGTAAAATTTAGGTGGCTCTTTCTTCATTAAACAGCACCCCGTTTGCTAGCGACTTCACACGACTAAACCAGGTGTGATGTGCCATGCAATTTATGGATCCTCATAGCTACCATAAAGCGTTTTATGATGGCTGCATTCTGTGTTATTAGTAGCTGTCTTTTTCTGCAGCCCTTGGTGTTTGATAATAGTCTTAAAACACCCAAAATTACTTACCTGCAAGCAACATTCCAGATAGTCCCTGTTGACAGTTTGAATAAGTTTAGTGCCCTTTTGTTGTACTTTACCTTCAAACCAAACTGATTGAACCATCAATAGCTCCTGAAAGCTGACAGAGGCATGTCATCTGGTCTAACCCTCTGATAGTAGGTTATCTGTGGGAGTTAACCTCCCCGCATTGTTAACTGCAATGTTTTATGTACTATGCAACTTTAGGATACTGCTGTGATAACCTTAGTAACTAAGTCATACATCACAGTAAAGAGATTTTCTGCAACAAATAACCCTGGATTAAATTTACAAGGGTCGAATTGATATTGTAAAGTGTTTATTCCAGGGCTTTGGTAATCCTTTCCTGCATTTTTTTTATGGCAAACTCTTGTTACATTTAGATTGAAGCTAGCTACGTTTTCGTATTTCTGGCTAAAACACATCTAAGGAGCCTAATGTGCCTGGTTAAAAAAATATCACCTTATTTTAAGGCAATAGAGATTCTTTTTATCCCACATTTAGTAAAATATGAGTACAGGAGGTGATATTTTTGATTTTAAAATAATGTTTTATTTCAAAAGAAGGAATCATTACTGTCCCTTTGTTAAACTGGTGGGATAACCTTTATGGGACTTACCTCTTAATGTTTGCTCTCCTTAAGGAGTGCAAGTTTGGGAAAAAAAACACATCAACTCCAAACCTGTGAGTTCTGGTATAGTTTGCTGTTTAGTTTATGTGGGTGGGGGTTTTGGCAAATCCTGGTGCTGATTCTGTTTTTTTAAGTGCAGTCAGGATGGCTTAAAAATACATTTGTATCAAAGAATGCTATTATAGTTTTAAGCTCTTTTGAAATGGTTGAGAGACTGACATTAGGGCTGTGATCCAAAGTCAGCAGAGATGACAGTGCTGTCTTAGTCTGTCATTTTTGTTACAGCCTGCTTTTCAATGGCATATTTCATTCCATCATTAAACATTTGCTGATTTTCTAATATCGATGTTTTCTTCACCTGAATATTCATCTTTTCTCACCCTACACTTAGTGGGTGTCTTTACTCATTTTGAGCTCCGCTCTTCTTCGCTCTTGACATATTGTTTCCTTCTGTACACGTCTTCATATGAAAGAATCTGTTGTCATCAGAGCTTTTCTGCCAGTAATGCAAGATGGATAGCTTCTTCTCTACTGAAAGATAAGGGCCAGAAAAATGCCAGGGACGACTGGAAGGGCAGCCAGGAAAGCTGGGAGGAGCCTGCAAATGTCAGTCTTGTAGATATGTAGCTGTTGTTTAATAGATGGTCTTAGGGCATGTTCTGTTTCATAAAGCAGCCCTGTATTTTTCTTCTTCTAATAACATTGAAAGTCATAGATTGAGGATTCACATTTAAACTGTCTGAGCATTTCAGTACTGAGCATTTTCAGTTCACCTATTAACAATTTACAAAGCTGTTGCTTCGGAGGAAAGGTATACTTGATGGGAAGGTTTATTTGCAGCATGAAACTTTGCTTGCTTGTAGAATGGGAGTCTTACAGGCTTTTTCACATGTTTGTCTGGTCTGGAGAGCAGTATTGTAATCAAACTCAACTTTTAAAAGGTGTTTTCTGTATGATGCTCTTTTTTCAAAGTGCTGTGCTATGTAGGCTTTTCTGCTGCTTCAGTTTCTTCCTCCCAGTGTCAGAAGAGATTGGTATGATTAGGAGGCTCTCTGACTGACTTGGAGTTTTATGCAGAGCAACAAGGCATGGGAAACATTATCAATCTCCTTTCTGCACCCTGCCAGGCAGTCTGGCACTTCCCTCACTGCGGTGTCTGCTTCACTTTTGGTTGACTACATGTAAATAACATATACCTGAAGTGGCTAGATACTTTGACTTGCCTTACTTTGTTACTGGTGTGCCATGTTCTCTCTGCCAGCTAGAAGCCAATGTGGGGCTTTCTGAGGCTAAAAAGCTGCTCTACTTTGAGCCAAAAGAATAAATAGAGTATAATTGCATTAAAAGAAACTCTCCTTGCATGCTTCTGCATTTAATCCTGAGATGGGATCCATATACCATGAAGACACTTTGTTTTTCAGGTGGGATTAATCTGGAATTCTCTTTTCAAATGATGACTTTGTCAAATGTAGTTCTGGAAATCAGAGGCTCTGGACAACTCTCCATATTTTTTTTCTTGACAAATATTTGTTTTTTAATGTTAAGAGTTTTGAACACTGCACTGGCACACATTCCAGTGTATTTTTAGGAAAATAGAATAGAAAGCTGAAGAAGTGTTGACAAATTAATGTTTTCTGAGAATTCTTTTGGAGAAAATAGCTGGGAGTTTTCCATCTATCAGACTGGATTTCTCCTGCAATGTGGAGTGGAATTCTCGGAATCATTCACAAGTCCTTTTTCCAAATTGTCAATTGAAAACCATTTATTCTGTTTCTGGGTGTACTTTGTATCTCACTGATACCTACAGAGAACATCCATGGCCACACTGATCGTTTTCTTAGCTGTATTATCCATCCGGTGTTAAATGTTTATGGGCAGCTTACAACAAGCTTCATTTGAGAGATTAAAGTAAGTGTTAAAACTTTTTACATAAGCTATGTTGCATGAAAAAGGTGATCAGAGAGAAGAAATAAAAGCTGTTGCTTTTTTAAAGTCATTTAGCTTGTCAGTATGTCTTTGTTTGTTACTAGACTTTAACTGTGTGCATTTTGCTGTCTGACAGATATTTTGTCCTGCACAAGTTGTCAAACCTGAAATTTCTTGATACTCGGAAGGTAACCAGGAAGGAGAGAGAGGAAGCCTTGGTAAGAGGTGCCTTCATGAAAGTGGTAAAGCCAAAGGATGCTAAGGTAGGACAGTAAATGGAAGAAGTAACAACAATATGAATCATTAACAGTGTTTTGAACTAGCTCTAAGAGCTTGGCTGTATCTTTTGCGAAAGAGAACCCTTCGATTGAAGGGATAGGTAAATGTGGTCAGACTCAACTGTTACATCTGGTTAAGGGACTGTGGTTGTGTTGGCAAATTTCTGGTTTCCAAAGTTTGTTTCTTATAACAAGTAACTAATAACTATCACTGAGCTTCAGCTAGTGTTTTTAACATGTCTAAAGATATGTTAACAACTGTGTGATACTCTTTTGTGAAAGAATGGGACTCTTCTGACAAAGTGGCTCCTGTCTTGTATGTTCAATACAAACCAGTGCTTTGCAGTGGTCAAACCTATGGTGGTTATTGGATTCTAGTGGACTGGATGATTCTAGTTTTGTATGTTGTTATTTAATGTGGTGTCCTGCTAAAAAGTATGGACATCAGAGAGACACTTTCAGTAATCTAAGCTTTTGATGCCACTTGAATCAACTGTGAGCATACTGCATACTGCTGATGTAAACAGAATGTGTATTCTCCACTTTACCTCCCTTTTCCATCATTGATCAATACACAATAGCAGCAATGTAAGCTTCAGAGTGTTTTAGTGCTGTAGACCTTTCTTAAAACTCCACTCAAGTTTTCGGTCTACTTGCTCTCCGTTTGCTGTGTTGTTCTCTAAAATATGCCATCAATAATTTATTGCAGATTTCCAATAATACTGATAACAGTGTAGAAGTTATGGAAATGCACTGCTCGGTGGCATGACAGTGTGCTAGAGATATGCATTATCACAAGTACAATTGCAGTGCATCAGAAATTAATATAGGCTGATTCATTTGTGACTACTAAAATGTTAACAATTCTGGTACAAGCATAGCTTTGATATAGTTTACCACTGCCTTTAGTTATTTCGGCTTTGTTTATGTAATAAGTGAAACACTTTCTTTCGAAGATCTTATGAATATCTTATTCATGGCAAACCATCTTTGCTGACTCTGGCCAAATGCAAAAGCTGAAGTGTGTTGGGTATAACATGCATATGCTGTCTTCGTTTCAGATTCTCATTATCTAATGGGATTTTGTATCTGGTGAGGTGTTTTGTAAACTTTATTGACAAGTAGGTTTTTGATTTAATGTAAGCTCTTTGGATTTTAAACAGCTTAGTAGTGTTAGAAAAGAAAAAAAAAAAGGTCTGTTTCTTCAATTTGAATTTCTTTGTGTGGATGACACCTTTTATAAAGTCAATAGCTAAGGGTAAATCACTTCACAATTGTAAGGTTAACATCATTATCTCTTATATCTGAAATTGAACCTTTTGCATAATTTGGAATTATTTACCCACTAAGTCTTATGGTAAAACATACATTTATTTCAGCAAATTTGCAGGAGGCTCAAATTTACTCTTGTCATTGCCATACTAAAGGTTGTTTTTATTTTTTTTTTTTTTTTCATTATAAGTGGTTTGGTACAAATTGCTGATGGTAAAATCATTGTAAAAGCTCTTCACACCATGAATTAATGCTTTTTAAGGTGCTACAAAATTACACTCATCATGCAGTATTATGCACCTATTACAAAGTGGCTAATTTCAAATAAATATTAAATTGGATACAGAGCAGGTATTGTAAACCTCCTAAATTTGTTTTGAATTCATGTTGCACTATGTATAATTTGTGCTCATTTCCTAGGATATTAATGCTTACAGTACATGTGCAGGCAAACTTTTTTGTCTGAGAAGACTCAGAGAGCCTGCATACGTATTCAGATGCAGATACATATGTATATAGCTATTTATAGCTATACTCAGAGACCGTAGGAATCAGCATTCCTGCACGTGTCACAAGGATGCTGTGCACAATAACTGCACTTTCAAATTCTATCCTATGTCGTATATTGAACATATTCGGCTCCCTTTATTCTTCGGCCATCAGACTTCCTGAATCTAGTGCTCGCTCTGTTCACCGGTTCCCCTCGCATATAGCTGTTGAGGTTTTTCACTAGCTTCAGTCACATTTAATGGGAAGCTAAGGGCAACATACCTTAACCTTTCTGAAACTAGTTACAGGAGAATACACCTAGCTCTAAACTAAGGCAAGACTGCAGGATATCCAGTACTGGTCATCAGAAAAACTCCTTAAGAAGCTCACCTAGTGATGTAAGACCCTTCTGATGGTGACCTTGCTAAGAATGGTTCTTTTCCCTGTAAGATAACTGCCACTATGTCAATCTGTGCTTGCCAGGAATGTAGTTGGAGTGATTGGTATTTGTGTCGGTGGATGTCACGTGGAAATGTTGTTCTTCCGCATGTAGTAGCAACAGCGAGCCTGTGAGGCTTGCTTGTTCAGAACCAAACCAGAGCTTGGGTGGGATTATGATAAGCAGGAGATGAGATGGTTTATATTCAGCATAAAAAGAAGACCGATGATGTAAAGAGGCTGTGATGTGGGGACTTGTTTTTGTTCTGGTTTTGACATGAAATACTTGGGAGAGCAGAACACCCCACCAAGAAAAAATGCACAAAATGAGAATAAAAGTAAGGAGTTTCCATCTGACTAGCTTGTGTTTACTCAACCACAAAAGTGTCTAGCAATCACCAGTCATCACTAAGTCATAAATATTTTATTTTGTATAAATTTTATGACTTTCATTTTCCCCTACTTTTCCATTTTTTTAAACAGAACACTGCACTTCTTATGCCTTGCTTCATTTCATCCTTTGTTTAAAATGCATCTGTTTGTGATATGACTGTCTTATGGAAAGATGAAGTCATTTATTAGAGCACAGTTTAATGTTACAATGCAGTGTTCCATCTCACTGTGTAAGTGAGCTAAACTGGATTATTCTGTGATGTTTATGCTCTCTTTTGTCAAAATATTGAACATTGTATCATGCCTGATTTTAGTAAAGATTGGGTAAGCCTGAATGGATAAGAGGCATTGAGCCAGATGAGGAAGCCTTGTTTAATGACCAGACCATGACCTCATTTCACTCGCATAAGTGTAGATTAAAGTGGAAGATGCCTGTCCAGTGTGAAGTGTGTTCCTGAGCGTGACAGCACTTCACATCGAAAAGACAGCTCAAGAATACGACAGTCAAAATTGCTTAATTATGTCTCAGCTTTGTAATTATTCATCCCTTCTTCTACAAAGAGTACAGTTGTCATTTCTCCACATAATTATTTTAAAAGTGTACCTTTCTGTGGCTCATAGCTCTATGGCTTGTGCTTCCCACTCTTTCATCTTTAAAGCTTAAAGACAAACAGCCAAGTATGGTTCGAGAATAAAGTTTATGAATGCCTTTTTTTTTTATGTTGCATAGGATGTAAATAAACAACATGAAATTAGGATGTATCAGGTATATAATAATTTCATGTTTGAAAGATCTATGTTAATGATCATTTAATCAAGATGACAAAACGTTGATAGAGACATTTTGTCTAAAGTATGTTGCTATGATCAGATGCACACTGTCCTAGGTCTCTTTAAATATGAATTGAATTGGTTAATCGGTTAATAGCAGGTCAGTGCACTTGCTCTTATGAAATATATATATTTCCTAGTATTTTGAAACCTCTCAGCTCAACAGTTATTTTTTTAGCTTACTGCATTTTAAGGTTAATATTTTTTACCAATTTTATTTATAGTGGCATCAGCAAGCAGCGTGCATTTGGTCACATGTAACAGTCTTGCAGCTTATCATCAGAGGGTATCCATGGGTACTCTTCCAAGTAACTGATTTTAATGTTATGTGGAGTTATTCTGCTTTCTTGCAACTTTCCCAAGAGCATCTTGTCCATTGTGTATAAATGAAGCTCTGTGCAACAAAAGGTGGCAATATAGGTGGTTTGATTTCTTCCCCTGCGATCCATTTTTTCATCACAAGTTGTAATTAAAAAACCTGACATAGCATTTGTTCTTGAAGGGACTAAGATGGAGACACTTAGGCAGCAAAACAAATCTAATAACTGCATTTGTGTAATGAATGCATGTGATTCTAACTCACACTGTTACTTGAAGGGTGCAGGAAGATTATTTTATTACAATAGGAAGAATGAATATTTAGGCAGTACGTTTTAAGAAACACATAAGAAGTCACTTTAGTAATTTTTGTCCTCAACTATTTAACAAGAATTGTAATTATCCTAAAGGAACTGGCTGGGTGGTAGCATGCAGAGAGTTGTGATCAGTGGCAGGATGTCCACCTGGCGACCAGTGCCAAGTGGCATCCCTCAGGGGTCAGTGCTGGGACCAGTGCTCTTTAACATCTGTGTCAGCAACAGGGACAGAGGAATTGAGTGCACCCTCAGCAAGTTTACAGATGACACTAAGTTATGTGGCACAGTCAACTTGCTGGAGGGCAGGGATGCCATCCAGAGGGACCTGGACAGGCTGGAGAGGTAGCCGTGAAGATGATCAGAGGGCTGGAGCACCTCTGCTATAAGGACAGGCTGCAGGAGTTGGGGCCCTTCAGCCTAGAGAAGAGAGGGCTTTGAGGAGACCTTATAGTGGCCTTCCAGTATCTGAAGAAGGCCAAAGGAAGGCTGGGGAGGACTACTGACAAGGTCTTGTAACGACAGGATGACAATGTAATGACAGATTTATCCAAATTTGGGAAAAGCATAGGGCCTTGCATGAGGCAGGCAGAAGCCAAGTGTACATACCTTGTTACCATGGGGTGTAAACAGGAGCAAAACAAGCCTGGGAGAGCAGGAGTCCTTAGACTCTGTGACTTCAGGTTCTTTGTCCTCTTTTCCATGGTTGCTTCTCCCCAAAACACAGAGAGGAAGAGCAGAAGAACATGTCTGGGCAAGCCAGGACATGTTCAAGCTGGTTTTGGCTTATTGAGCCCTACCATGACAGTTGTGGATGCTCCCTCCCTGGAGGTGTTTAAGACTAGGTTCAATGAGGCCTTGAGTTGACCTATTCTAGTGGGAGGTGTGCCTGCCTATGGCAGGGGATTGGAACTAGATGATCCTTGAGGTCCCTTCCAACCTAAACCATTCAATGATTCTATAGTTAAACCTTTGGAGAACATCTACATTGCTCACAATTTTTCCTTTTACCAGCACCATTGTGTAAAGATCTTGGCTTATGAACTTACAGCATTGGAAGTAGATCTAGAGAAAAGAAGGGCTTTAAAAGTGTAAAGAATCCTTATGCCAATGGACTTCTAGCTACTAAAATGCCTTTTCCTGCCAAAGTTGCTACGTAAATGGGCTGCCCAGGGAGGTGGTGAAGTCACCGTCCCTGGAGGTGTTCAAGAAAGGCATGGATGAGGCACTTAGTGCCATGGTCTAGATGACTGGCTAGGGCTGGGTGCTAGGTTGGACTGGATGATCTTGGAGGTCTCTTCCAACCTGGTTGATTCTATGATTCTATAATAGGCTTCCTTATTGCTCGGGTATCAAGATTTCATGTATTAAAAGAGAACAATGTCACAAATTTAATACTCCAACCAAAGCTGTGATGCAATAAACCTTGACTCCACAGATATAGCGCTTACTACTCTTTGGCGCACTGAAGTATCCAGTTTGCTTTAAGCATTTTAAGCAGGAGTTCATAACACAAGTGACTCATAATGTCCTAATGATATCAAAATGAGGAATAAATTGGAAAAAAACCCCCACAATTTATATTTCTATGAGTGAGCTCTTTGGTGGTTTGGAAGAAAACATTTCTGAGTAGGATCTGCCAAATATGTCACATACAGAAGTGAGACTTACTGGAACTAAGCTGACAGCTAAATTCAGTAATTTGAAGTGTTTGCTTTTTAGAAAGTCCATTGTCTCATACCCCACGGTTCCAAAATCAATGTAAGCAAATGTACCTATGTCATCTTTTTATTAAATAGTTGTGTGAACAACATTGGAATATTTTTTTTCTGAACTGGTGGATTTTGCTTGTTTTCTAAAACCAGGGCATGACATCTTGGACTATGCCTTCCTTTAGCCTGAGGAAAATAGATATGAGAAATAAGAAAAGCATTGTGAGATTTCCAACATTAAGAAGTGATGAAGGTGTTGGAGACCTGAGAGATGACCCTGAAGTTTTTCCTTCTCTTCTCCTATACCTTTTGTTACATTGACCTATATTTTATGTTTTTTAGTTTAATTTGGAAGTTTAGATTCTTGCATGTTTGTATTGTCAAATTAATTGGAAAGAAGACCAGAAGAAGCTTTTGAACATGATCCAGCCTCTGAGACATCAAACAGTATTTATCTAAGAAGATCTGCATGTCCTCTTCATAGCCACATTGCAACGATAGCCATCTCCTTGCCATGGCTGCGTGTGTGAGCTCACTCTGAAGCACAGAGAATCCAGAAATTAAATCTGAGCTACAATATTAATAAATTCAAGAATTCTTTGACAGAAGACTGTTAAAAGGTTAAAAGGTCATTAGAGCTGTCCTCAACTCTTTGTAGCAACATAAAATCAATTCCCAGAATATGGATATGTCCTGATGCAGTCTTCAAAGATAAAATCTATGACGTATCACAGTGCTTGTAGGATAAATTAACGACGTGATTTCAAGAAGTGAGCAATATAATTATTGTAGCTGTACAGGTGATAAGGGGCTTAAGGCCATGGCTGTCATGTTATATACTAGGTTAATAAGGAGTAAGATGATAGTTCATCAAATGGATGATGAAGTTCTATAGAATATACCTGTGAGACACTGAAGAGTGAGTGATATGTGGACCTGTGAGTGTACAGGTCCAGTATGTGTAGGTACAGGTCAACAATCAGTGCTACCATAGCTTGGATCTTGGCTGATATGTGGTCTTTGTAATGAACAATTCAGTAATTAGCAATATATGATAGCTTCTTTTAAAATTCCTTTCATTGTGTATCAGATTAATTGTGCATGTGAAGGAGAGCTGTAGACTCCTTTCTTTGGTTCAGGTGACTGTGCAGGAGATCCTCCAGTCGTTACATGTTATCAGTGGAAGACCTTTGTTTCACTTCCTACATAGCATGTTGTCCTATGGAATGAATAACAAGATCTAGAGCGGTCTGCTAAGGACAGTCAGTAAAGACTTACCTTCAGAGCGCCTCCAAGGGCAGCTGTGTTAAAGCAAACTGAAAGACAGAGTAGAGGAAAAGCAGCCAATAGAGGGAAGAGAAGGGTCAGTGTCCAAAGGCACTTCTCATAGTAAAACTGAAGATGGAAATCTGAGATACAAGAATCTTGTAAAGAGAGAAACTTGCATGCAGGCTTCTTACATCTGCAAGCTAAGACATCTAAAGGGAGTTGATTGATTTTTTTTGCTGTACTTGGTGTCTGTGTGTGTAACAGGTCACAGGATTAGAGAGAAAGAACTTCAGCCAGTAAATAAGAGAAAACCAATTAATTTAAGCAGTGAAGGCTAAGGTGCAAACACACATCTGCTGAAATGGCTCTTTGCTTAGCCTGCTGTAATTTTAGTTGTGAAGAAGGAAGAACAGATGTGTGGGTCATGTGTCTTGGTGAGGGAAGTCTTTTCTTCACTCTTTGTTCTTGTGGTGATAACTCTTAAAAAATGGATACATATTTAGTTTTTTGGGAAGGCATTATGTGAACTACATTTCAGTGTGTAATTGCTATAGAATATATAGAATGCAAGAGATGATGTCTCTTTCCTTTTAATGAAAATAGTGTATGATTGTCCCAAAGCAAGTGTCCTTTTAGCCATTAATGATCCCAATGCACTTTTCAGTTAGGAAGGGGTGTTACTCTTGGAGCCCTGGCCTGATTCCAATTCAGGTAATTACATTCTGCCTCCATGGATTTCCCTGCAGTCTCAATTTACTGAGGCATTCTTCTCCACCTTCTGCCCTAAACAGTTATGTAGTGTTGCAGTGTGCTAGTTAACCAGCTGCTACTTTGCACCTGAAAGGTGTCTGTCTGTCAGTAATAGTGAGCAAATTGATCCCTTTGTAAGACTTATTTAATATTTGTAAAGCACTTGGAGGTTCTCTGATGAATGGCAACAGACATTTAACACATCCATTTAACTGAAGAAGCTAGCATGACAACCTGTTTATTACTGCTTTTTATTAGTTTTTTGTTCTCTTTGTGGGTTCAGGACTATGGAAACTTCAGTTATAAGATGCTGCAAGCATGTGGCCTGGCTTTTGTCTTGCCATCAGCCCATTTCGTGGCTTTAACAAAATGCTATCCGGCAGAATGTAGCACTGTGCTCTCAGGCAGCAGGGGAAGAATCATGACTGGTTTAAATTGCCAATGGCTAGAATTTTAACCTCTAGCTTCTGTTTGGTTCTCTTTCGGACATGGGCTCTGTTGCTGTGCAAGCACAGCTCACTCCATGCTGCTGTGTTTCCTTTCTTCAGAAAAACTAAGGCAATGGATCTACAACTGCCTGAAGGGAGGTTGTAGCCAGGTGGGGGTTGGTCTCTTTTCCCAGGCAACCAGCAACAGGACAAGGGGACACAGTCTCAAGTTGTGCCGGGGGAGGTCTAGGCTGGATGTTAGGAGGAAGTTCTTGCCAGAGAGAGTGATTGGCATTGGAATGGGCTGCCCAGGGAGGTGGTGGAGTCACCATCCCTGGAGGTGTTCAAGAAAAGCTTGGATGAGGCACTTAGTGCCATGGTCTGGTTGACTGGCTAGGGCTGGGTGCTAGGTTGGACTGGATGATCTTGGAGGTCTCTTCCAACCTGATTGATTCTGTTCTATTCTCAGATGACGCTACTGTTAGGCATAGGACTTCTTCATCTGTTGCATTTTGTGATACATGACAATTAAAGTTATTTTATATGTCATTGAGAAAATTGACCCAGCTTATGCCTATTCTTTTGCTCCTCTAGATTTTTAGTACTTTAATCGGTTTTGGCATCTCATGGACTCAGCCATGTTGATGAGGCATTCCCATTGAAACAGGAGTAGTCTTGAGTGTGATGGTTAGAATGTAGTCTAAGCCCTACCTGAGAAACGAAGGCCCAATTACAAAGTGCTGGGGTTCTTTTTGTTTGCTTTTTTGAAGCTGTTTGTCACAGCAGGATTTGAGAGACACACAATCAGTGCCAAACTACCACAATTGAAAGGCCTACTTTGTAAGCATGATGCACTTGGTCCAAAAGTCATGGCTTACTTTAAATGTATTGCTTGTTTTGACTATGAGAAGGTGTTCTATAGTGTGTATGTATGCTGTTTTAAGACCTGGCTTCACTGTTTCACCGACCACCAAATGGTCATCAGCTGCTGTCGTTACATCTCAGTGTACTCTTCCAGTTTTCAGTAGCCTCTCCTCTTTGTAAATTGTAGGATCTGAATTACCAAAAGCTTCCCTCAGTGTTTGCAGGGTAATTTTTCACTATTTCATTACATTTTTCTGTTTCTCTGCTGTAAATTTCCTTCTTGATCCTTTTTGTATTCTTCCTTTCACTTAGATTCTTAGGAAGCATGAAGCTGAAGAGAAAGCATTTATCTGGAGCAGTTTACGAGATCTTTGTGATTCAAATTACTGTGTTCTTCTTTTCTGACTTGAAGTACTACATTGCTTCATTAATGTAAATAATTGAAGAAACTCACTGTCATGATGCAGTTGACAGCTTTGTCAAAGAATCGGCCAGCTTGGAAGAGACCTCCAAGATCATCCAGTCCAACCTAGCAGCCAGCCCTATCCAGTCAACTAGACCATGGCACTAAGTGCCTCATGCAGGCTTTTCTTGAACATCTCATGGGCAGCCCATTCCAATGCCAATCACTCTCTCTCAAACTGTTCTGGAGCCACCATGGAAGGATGGGCCCAAATACTGTAGGGTGGCTAAAATGGCAGTAGAAGCTTGTGTTCAAGCAGCTGAATCCTGCCTTTCCTGTTGTGTTGAGAGACTGTGTTCTGCATAATATTGACATGTCACAAACACCAGAGAGAATAACAATAATCCTCCCCCATACTAATGTCAGCCAGAGTGTGGTCCAAGGGCTTGGAGTGCTGAGGTCATGTCCTAAAGGCTCAGGCATATCAGTCATTCTCTCTTCATTAATGACTAAGAACATGAGCAATTTGTAGCTGACTTGAGAGTTATTTCAGGAAAAAGAATTAATGATTTGTTTTTAAAGAAGGACTAATATTTCTCCCCTTGTCTCCACCCTTACTGAAAACGTATAGGCCAAAAGGAGATTTTGTAACAAAGCCTGAACTGTATTGCCTAGGAAGTTTCTAAACCTGGTCCCTTTGTTAAAGGATGCAGTATTGTTTCATCTTCCCCCTTAACAGCATATTGAGCTTACAGATTCTGGTTCCAGTTCCTGAATCTTAGTTGAAGCTGGTGCTAACCTCATTGTGTTAAGACACAGGGAGAATAGTTCTATTGAATTTTGTGCCTGGCTGCAGAACACGGTGCTAATTATAGCTTGCTCTATGCAGCCTGGACATTGCAAATCTTACCCAGTTTTGAACAAAACAACAGATTTTCAGTTGGCTTCAGGGGCAGTGGCATAATCTTCCTACAGTCGGTTTTCACACTTGGGGTCTTTATTGAACTAGATAAAACGTGTACCCAAGCTTATTGTGATGCAAGAACCTTTTAACACCCATAGGTTATCTTCCACCAAAATCACATGTGATTTCTCTGAACTTTGAATTTTATTTTGCTTAACTGTCTTGAAAACTTTGAGTGAGGAGCATTTTGCTCCTCTTGCCAACACTGGAGTTGAACAAAACATTTGTCAGTGACTTTGGTTATGTAACCTTGTTTCAGGGAAAATGAGGGGGCTCATTCTGTGAGTAAGGTCCCCGAAACATATGTGGCTGAGGGAGGGCTTGTTTACTCTTTGAAGGAATTGGTGGGTATAAAGCTTTTGCAGTAAATTGTTGGCCTAATTTATCTTTGTTATTCATAGCCTCCAAGGACAAAATGTTTGTAAGAAAGCACACAAATGGTAATTAACTCTGCCACCAGAAACTTCTCTGATAAATAAAGAACATTTCAGTCATGTTTCAAATGTAGCATTGCTTTGGGTTCTGTTTTGTGAATGATGTGTTTTGGAGCTATTCTGGTAACTTCAGAAGGCAGGGAATATATTTTAAGTAAGTTATGTGCATTTGATATTTCAGTGTTTTTAAGGTGTGCTTCAGTTTTAACGTATCAAATATCGTTATATACCTAGGTGCCTGGTAAATGTATGTGCATTGTCCAAAAGAGAATTCGTTTTTCTTTCAGCCTTGGTGGGGCTTGAAAACCTTAGGCATTGTTTCTTGTAAAAGAACCTGTGGGATATTTGCTTAATTATTAAGTTAATAGTTGCCTTTGTGTTTCTAATTAATGAGCTTGAAGCAGAAGGAGATGGAGGTTTCTGTTAGGTTACTACAGCAAGCTGTCTTATGCATTGCTCTGGCAAGTTGCATTAGGAAGTGTATCATTTGGGTTAAAATAAGAAGTACATTCAGGACTGAGAAATTAAGACTTTTTTTTCTTCCCACATTGTAAGACAAAATATACAACTTTGTTCACATAGTGGTTACAAACAGTTCACTGTGTAGGCCAAATGCTCTCTAATGCAGTAAAATTAAGAAATAATATGCTTTGAAAGTGATTTATGAGTGTGGTTAAACTGCCAGATTTACAAAGAAATAGTTCAGATCTTGGGAAGCCTCAGGAGTCACGTCAAAAATGAATTTGACCATGATTTAAACTGCTACTTTTCTTACATGACATTTAATATGTGTACTTTGGAGGCCCATATGTCTTTAATAAAATAGCATTAGGTTTTAAATATGATATGAATGCAGTCAGTTTCTAAATTCATAACCTTTTCCACAACTCCAAAATGCTAACCAATAAGGGAGTTACATGCGATAAAACATAAACCTTAGAAACTAGTTTTTTATTAGAACCCTTAGACAGTTGGCAGCTGTGTTGTAATGCAATAAATACATGCAGCCAACGTGGGTTTAGCAGCCTTTGTTTACACTGTAAGCAGGGGGGACCAGACAACTACTTATAACTGAGGACAAAGGTCTGGAAAAGTGTATTTTGTCCTGTGAATGTGTACTCGTTAGGTGAGTATTATAATGCTAAGAAAAGTGTTTTATTAGATAAGAATCACTATAGTATGCTCCCCAGTTGGCTTTGTGTTTGTTACAGAGTCATGTACTTCAAGACTCTTCTCAAATACTGAGTATTTAAAACGTTTTGCAAAGACATACAGAATTTAGAAAGAGTTTTGGCCAAAAAAGTTCAGTGTTTCACAAAAACAGAAATATGGGGTTCTGATCCTAGGATGAAGGTGACGATAACAAAAGAAAGTGAGCAGATGTGGGGTTCTGGTCCTAGGATGAAGGTGATAATAACAAAAGAAAGTGAGCAGATGTGGGGTTCTGGTCCTAGGATGAAGGTGACGATAACAAAAGAAAGTGAGCAGATGTGGGGTTCTGGTCCTAGGATGAAGGTGACGATAACAAAAGAAAGTGAGCAGATGTGGGGTTCTGGTCCTAGGATGAAGGTGACGATAACAAAAGAAAGTGAGCAGATGTGGGGTTCTGGTCCTAGGATGAAGGTGACGATAACAAAAGAAAGTGAGCAGATGTGGGGTTCTGGTCCTAGGATGAAGGTGACGATAACAAAAGAAAGTGAGCAGATGTGGGGTTCTGGTCCTAGGATGAAGGTGACGATAACAAAAGAAAGTGAGCAGATGTGGGGTTCTGGTCCTAGGATGAAGGTGACGATAACAAAAGAAAGTGAGCAGATGTGGGGTTCTGGTCCTAGGATGAAGGTGACGATAACAAAAGAAAGTGAGCAGATGTGGGGTTCTGGTCCTAGGATGAAGGTGACGATAACAAAAGAAAGTGAGCAGATGTGGGGTTCTGGTCCTAGGATGAAGGTGACGATAACAAAAGAAAGTGAGCAGATGTGGGGTTCTGATCCTAGGATGAAGGTGAGGATAACAAAAGAAAGTGAGCAGATGTGGGGTTCTGGTCCTAGGATGAAGGTGAGGATAACAAAAGAAAGTGAGCAGATGTGGGGTTCTGGTCCTAGGATGAAGGTCACAATAACAAAAGAAAGTGAGCAGATGTGGGGTTCTGATCCTAGGATGAAGGTCACAATAACAAAAGAAAGTGAGCAGATGTGGGGTTCTGATCCTAGGATGAAGGTCACAATAACAAAAGACAGTTAGCAGATGTGGGGTTCTGGTCCTCGGATGAAGGTGACGATAACAAAAGAGAGCATATTTGGAGGGGTATTTCTGTGGAACATGTGTTATTTTATTAATTTTGATAATATTTTAACAAAGCATATTTTAAAATTGCTTCCAGAAGCAGAAGCTAGCCCAGAGCAAGACCAGCTTTCCAGGCAGGTTGGACTTCTATTCAGAACAACAGATTGTGGTTTACTTGCAGTTTAATGCAGCTATAGGGAGGAGGATGAGAGAGAAGAGGGTTACATGCTATCTGATCATGCCTTTATTTCTCTTAAATCTCTTAGCATTTCTCTGTGGTTGTGCTTCTTGAGAGCTTGTACACAACTATCCCGTTTCTCTGATTGGAAAGCAAATCAGCCCGAATCTGAACTTTCAGTGGGTGTAGTTTTTGGACTGTTTGTTATGTTTATCACAAAGACACATTTTACCCTAGATGCAGTGCTGAAGTGGTAGGGTTTTTTAAATTATTTTGTGTTTTCTAATATTTCTTCAGAAGGCTTTAGGTTTTGCTGAAGAAAGCTTGTTTCTATTTGCCGCCTAGTTGCGCAGCTTTAGCTGCAGAAGAGATGTTAAAGTTAATTGTTTTCTGGAGGGTTTTATCAAAAGAACCATTAGTGTGAATACATTCAGAAAAATACACAAATTAGGGGGAAAAAAACCACTTTACTGAAGTAATCCAAAGCTATCTCCAGTCATGATGTGGAGTCAGGATTCTGCTCCAGTGGTGCTATGTGAATGTGACTGAGTTTAACTCTTAATTTTTGTAAGCGAGGAGTGGGATAGAATAGAACAGAATCAACCAGGTTGGAAGAGACCTCCAAGATCATCCAGTCCAGCCTAGCACCCAGCCCTAGCCAGTCAACTCGACCACAGCATTAAGTGCCTCATCCAGTCTTTTCCTGAACACCTCCAGGGATGGTGACTTCACCACCTCCCTGGGCAGCCCATTCCAATGGCAAATCACTCTCTCTACACTCTAGCACAAGTGTGTAGGTTGTTGTAGAATAGAGTAGAATCATAGAATCAGCTAGATTGGAGGAGACCTCCAAGATCATCCAGTCCAACCTAGCACCCAGCCCTATCCAGTCATCTAGACCATGGCACTAAATGCCTCATCCAGTTGTGGTCCTTTATTATTGCATTCTGCTGTTTTTTTTTCACTGCTATATTTTTCTACTAGACTGTTGTTTGTGACCATCACTGTAACATTTTAAATCTATATGAAAAAAATAGTTTTACTCTTTACATTGCTTTTGTCATTATGATGTGTGGATAGTACCTAATCACCAATGATTGAAAAGCTATGTAAAACATTTAGATATGAGTAAGCAGTCAGCCTATTATTTTTACTAGCTGCCAACAGAACGAGGGAGCTGAAAGTTCAGTTTAAGTTGGAAGGTGAGGTTCTAACACCAGAGAAGTCATCTTTCTAGGAAAAATAACAGAGTAGTAGAGACAAGGGAAAGTTTCTGTCCTGTGAAGACCGTCAAACACAAGCTGAAAGAGGCTGTATGTAGTTCTGTGGCAGAATAACATTCCTCAATTTGAAATGGAATGTTTTGCAGTTAGCTACAGGTCAAGTCCATTGGATTGTTGACCATAAAGCATGAAATATTTGTGCTGATGTGTCTTAGAGCTATTCTTGGAGAAGTTACTTTGCATGCATTTTGGCAGAATTTTGTGCTTTGTTTCCTATTGTGCCTTGTTCCAGTGACATCTAACAGGCCACAGTATTAATCCATTGCCCCAGGTCTTCTCAAATTTGTAACTATGTTGCTTCTGTGTAATTTTCCTCAACATTTTCCATTTCTGTTAGATGATGATTTTTGGTGTGCTTATGGTCTGAATAAGAATCTACAGTGCTAATTAACGAGTCAAAGATGTGCACAGTTTTCAAAGATGGACTGCTACAATGGGACTAGGCACTCTATGTGTGGCACAACATTCTTCCTTCGTATGAAGGAAACCTTTGAATCCACTTTTTAGCCTGCTGAGTAGACTCTAAAGGAATAGTGTCAACATGAGCAAGAGAAACATAGACCTGTACCGTGTCAGATGGTCTTGCTGAAGCAGAACTCAATAAAATGCCTGTACCTGTGATTCTAGTTTCAAAAGAACTAAACAGTCATTCTCTAAATAAAAATAAATATTTCACTCACAAGGTATTCAGCAGCAGCTGTAGAGGTAATTTGCTGATAGCAGTACACTGCTTTTTACTGTTTGCTTCTGGCAGCAGAGAATTCATACACGGTGAGAAAATAATTCAGATTGTGAATAGAGAAATATTTTAAACCGAGTTCATATTTCAGGCTGGAATGGCACGTGGTTTCTCAGCAGAGGACACACCTAACTTTCTGGGAAGCACTGCTGCAAAAGCCGTGGGTAGTTGCAAAGTAAGGAAAGAAAAAGAATAGAATGGGGTTTATTTTCCTGATTTATTTTTGAGCGTGAAATAAGAGATGTTATTTTTCATAGCGACTTCTTGATTTCAAGGCAACAGCAACATAGCTTCGAGGTACTTTTTTCCTCAATATATTTACTGGTTTCTCTGGAGAGAACTTATGATTAACTGTTGTTTATATGGAGTGGTCTTTCACTCCACGCTCTCTTCCACCTCCCTCCAAGAAGAAATGAATAGATACGTTGTTGATAGAGAACTTACATGGTTTGTCCTCTTGAGGTCATATTTTGGCAAGTGGGAAGTCTGTTTTTTTCATTTGATAAACCTCTAGCAGAATATGCTTTGGCTTGTAGAAACTGCTGCCTGCAGAGCCAATGGTTGTCTTGTCCTTTCCAGCCTTGTCTTCTACCTTCTGCCCAGAACGCAGGGGAAACCAAGTTTCACTGGCTAAGGCAGTGTCATAGTAGGACTACTGAAAATTTATGGAGCTCTAATTAAGCCTAAAATGCAGTAATTTAAGCCCTATAAATCTTGTGTAATATTGGTATGATGACGTTAAGGGCTGGTGCAATCTGGGAGAACAAAGCACACACCTAATTTTTGCATTTTTACACCTGGAAAGCATGTATATTGCAATGTAGACTGTCTGCTAATCCCAGAGAATGTTCATGGAAGTTAATTTCACATTTATTTTCATCCAGGTGATATCAATGTATTGTAGGCAGATAGGCAATGCAAATTTGAAAAATCAGATATTGGAGTTTTTGTCTTATATGTGGAGGAAAAGTTCAGCTGAAGATTTTGCCTGTACCATAGCTTCCTGAAAATGCGACGAGTCTCTTCCAATCTGCCTATTGCTAATAACGATGAAGACACTGCATTTTCAGGGCATGCATGATATAGTCTGGTTGCATGCACGATGTATCTGTTTTGCGTGGCAGGAAATATTATTCTTTCATATGCTCTCTTAAAGACATAGATTAATCAAATACTAATATGCCATGCAAATTGGAAATGGTTGCTACTTGATCTCGAGATGGCAAAGAGTTTAAATTGGTACTGTATCATTTTCTCATCTGTAATGTTGGAATGGTGAAATAGTTTTAGTTAGTAGAACTTTGCTGTGGTGGGAATAAACAGCTTGTGGCTGAACTTCTGGGCCTAGGTTGAAGGGCCACCTCTTTATATCTAGTAAAATAGTTCCTACACGCAGTGTCTAGAAACAATTTGCATTATCAGTGGGGAAAGTATGTCATGCTTTCTCTTCTGCACTGTTCAAAGAAATACTTTTCTAACGTAATCTGTTTTGGAAAAGACGTACTAAGGGAGAATGGTCTAAGGGTTTTGCTTTCGTGCAAGCTTTCAGTGTTGGTTATTCTTCACTCAGAAGCAAGTCAGAAAAATAGCATAATCACTGTTTCCTGTGCTAGACACATGGAAAAAGCTGTCTCTCAATGTGCTAGTTTGAAGCTAGCTAGAACGTTTTGGTGAAAAGAAATAGATAATAGGCTGGGAAATGAAAACAATGGTGAGGTCTACTTCCCTCACAGTCTTGCTGAGATGTGTAAAGAAGAAAGGCAAAACAAAGATAAAGTCACTTTGCTTGGGCGCTGCGCTTTGGGCTGTGCTCTCAGCTCTTGGCCNGGGAACACCCAAACCACCACACTCAAGAAAAGCAGATGGTCCATGTTAGAAGAAAATCTTATAAGGCAGCCTGCTATTGAGAGCCTGGTAACATGGCCCTGATGTGAATCTTGTGTGCAGATTCAGACATGTTTGTGTGCTATTGCCAACCCTCCAGGATTTAAGAGGGATTTTTGAGACCTAAGAGCTTCATTGTCTTTACAAAACCTCTTCTTTCTACAGATTCTGTGTATGTTCAGAAGTCTTTTAAAGCCCTGTGTCAGATCTGCTTTTTGTGTGAAGTCTTTATAAATATTTATATAGTCCTGCTGAGGACAAGTCAATCCATTAGAATGCTTTAGGCTAAGATTAGCACTTGTGAATCCCATTTGTCTAAATATGAGTTTATTTAATAATACTGCAGAGATAGTAAAAGAAAGCTTCTGTATCAGATAGTAGTAAAATCTGGCAAATAGGTCTATTAATGTCCAACTATGAAACTGTACTTGCCTTAGATATCATGGAAATAGCAGAGTAATTGCCTACTTGATTTGAGGCAGATTAGAATGCTTGTTGTGTTGAAGCTGCTTTCCATGGATGCAGGCCCTTGATGAGGTCAGCAACAACCAGTCCTGCTTTCTTGACTCCCATGACTAATGGAGCAATGCTGTTCTGAATTGTATGGCAACTGATGCTGATTTTTCTTCTTTTTCCTTCTCAAATACATACTGTTCCTGATTTTATAGTGTTCCTGCAGAAGTATCTTGTGATTCGTAGTTGACCCTTGATAGATGAATGAATGCTTACCACAGCCAGTTTGCACACAGTAGAAGCAGAGGTAACCAGCATCAAGGTAGTGATATTAGGAATGCTTCATCTGCTACTGGTCCAATATTGCTAGCAGGCTGAAGATTCCTTGTGTTCCTCTTAGCTTTTAGGATTTAAACAAAAGAAAAGAAGTAAGTGTATTTTTGCATAGTGCAGACTGCTGGCAAAACGGACACAAATCTCCTGGGCTGAAGCAAAACTTTATGGCTACTCTTGCAAACCTATTGAAAGGGTAACTATACTTCAGGTTCAGTCACTAATGCCATTTAAGTAACCACACAACCACAGCCCTCTGAAAGAACAGTTTTCTTTAATGTTGTGTAAATTCGTTATCCCTTAATTTCTGGTATGTGTTCATAATCTTACAGTATTCTCTTGGCAGTAATATAAACGAGATGGTTGTAGCTCCTGAAACCATCATATTGTCATCTTTTAAATGTACCCTTGAGCTGAGGATTATACAGTCCAGAGCACAGTTCTTGCCATTTCTTTGTTCTCTTTTCACTGCACTGTATCTAGATCGTATTGGGCCCAAATACCTTCTACGTCACTCAGAGAAAGAGGCTCTGAGAGACGGTGGTTGCTGTGTGACTTTTCATTCCTTCTGATTACTGCCTCTGAAATAAGAATTGATGAATGGAGTTCCTCAGTTCAGAGCCGCCTCCACAGCACACATTGTTCTTTGCTTTGGAACAAAGCTATTCAGATGTCCCTTTCTGTCTTTCTCTACCTGTCCTTGACTCTCGAAATAGGGCATATTGACTCGGATATAAACTATAGGAGTTGGAATGTTCTTCAAGATGATGTCGGATGATCAGAGGACTTTTATATAGTGAGAAAATACAGTATTATGGAAATACTATTTTTTCTTTGCAGTCACAGCAGTATGGGTTAGTTTGCCTTCTCTTGTGCATCCCCTTTGCCACCCCCTCGAGAGAAAACGTAGGCTGTACTAGAAGAGCTTATATTTTTTATAGAGTAACTTTTCTTCCTGATTAATATGCTTGCTGCAGCTCTAAGAATATAAATGATGCAGACTGTTTCAGTGTCATACATGGGGTGGGTTGGGTTTTTTTGTGTGTTTTTTTTTTTTTTTATTTGTTTGTTTGTTTTTAAATAAACCTCCTGCAGACAGTTCTGAAACCACTAACTACAGATTTTGACTCCTTTCTGGAGTTCTTGGGCTTTCCTGCCTTACTTTTTCATTCATGTTTGATTCTTTGACTTAAGCTCATTACAGGCATAAGTCTCAAAGTAGCAAGTGTAAGAGTTTAAATTCTGGTTTATTCACATTAATTTCATTTTCTGAACAATTCTAAAGTTAGTTTGATGCAATCATACCTCTGAGTTCTTCCTAGTGAAAGAAGTTACTGTTATTTTTCTGAATCTCTCTCATCTTTAACTGACTCTAGTTTGTAAAGAGACAATAACCTGGGTTTTGCCATCTAAAATATGAACTTTGATAGGTAAGGAGTACACTAGAATAGAACTGCAACAGCTGCTCTTGAGAAGTGAGAACAGGCTGTAGCTGTGGAGAGGAAGAGGATCCGCTGGAGAGGGTCCAGCGGAGGGCTATGGCGATGATTAGGGGGCAGGAGGGCATGGCATATGAGGAGAGGCTGAGGGACCTGGGGCTTTTTAGTCTGGAGGAAAGAAGACTGAGAGAGGATTTGATCAATGTGTATAAGTATCTGAAGGCTGCCAGGAGAGGGGGGACAGGCTCTGCTCACTTGCTCCCTGGGATAGGACAAGGAGCAATGGGTGTAAGTTGCAGCAAAAGAGGTTCTGCCTCAACACAAGGGGGAACTTCTTGACTGTAAGGGTCACAGAGCACTGGAACAGGCTCCCCAGGGAGGTCGTGGAGGCTCCTTCTCTGGAGACTTTCAAGGCCTGTCTGGATGTGTTCCTCTGTGATCTGTGTTAGATAGGATTGTCCTGCTCTGGCAGGAGGGTTGGACTCGATGATCTGCTTGGGTCCCTTCCAACCCCTAACACCCTATGATCCTATGAAGCAAATGGAAACAGTAAAGACACTATTCCTTTCAGTAAAGACACTATTCCTTTTTGTTGAAATTAACTTTTCTGTAAGTTGCTTTAAGTAGAAATGATAAGAAAAAAAGTTGCAACCCCCCCAAAAAAACAAACAAACAAACAAGGCAAACAAAAAAATCCAACATAGATAAAACAAAATACAACATTAACTGGATGGGAGGAAGCTAGAAGTATAAAGTATTTATCTGGTGGGATAAGAAAAGTAGATAATCTTGAGCGAAGTTAAGAAAATGTTAGATAACGCAAATGATCCCAATTCCAGAGAAGTGGCACAGGAGAGCCCTGTCTGAAAACTTAGCAGAATTCAGTTAAAGAAGTGTTACGTCTCCTAACCACCTCAGCAGTTGATACATGCTAAGGTAACACACATTTATGGAAGTGGGGCACTTCTGTTAATTGGAATGCAATAAATACCGGTTTAGTAAACTAATCCCGTCTTTTCAAGAGCTGTGTCTCTAGTTTGAGGTAGCTGGTAATCACAACTGATTATGGCTGTTTTGAAGTACTTCTGGCTGAGTTTAGTCCTATCTAGTATTGACTCATCTCTAAGTTCCATTTAAAATACAGCATTTCTCTGTAAGCTTCATTTGTCAAAAGGGAACACACTTTTGTTACAAACTTCATGAGCGTTGTGTTTTATCACTGTATTTGCTGACCAGTATTAAGAAGGGTTCAGTTTTTACACATCGTCTCAAAGATAACAAGAGGTCACACAGCAAGCCCCACAGCCACAGATAACTTGTGTTTGAAGAGCTGAATAGTATTTTTCATATATATGTTATATGGAATGCCCATTATGAACACCTTGTAAAACTCAAGAGGCTTTATGGTTGTTAATAGCTTCCACAATAGTGATTTACTGGCTAATTTAAGACAAAATATGTTGTGGTGTGAGCTGAGAGAATGTATTATCCTATCTGCATAAGTAATAGTATGTTTGTTGTGCACTTTGGAAGCCAGTGAAATTTATATTACCTCATATCTTCCAAGTAGGTTTGACGTTTCAACTTCTACTTATGACTTAGATCAATCTGGTTAGTTTCAAACTGTAAAGTTGAATCATGCATTCATTTTTCCCCCCCTGCATGTTATCCATCACTGTACTAACCTGTGAACTAAATGTAAGTTGTAACAGTGGTAATCGTTCTGTAAATGCAATTTGTTCAATTGAAGACCATCTTATTAAGTGTAAAAATAGCTTGAAGCGACATTTTTGTAATGACTGTGATAAAACTTTGATGTATCCTAAATATGTGCAATGTAAGACAGTTATAATGGCCCCAAGTGTAATATTAACACAGCCTTTTAGTGCATGTAAAAAGAGATCAGTTAGTTTTGATTACATTACCCAATATAGGTTAGATTTTATTTTGGAGAATCGGCATTGGTTGTTGGTTCTAAATGTTACAGTTAGTGGGATTTCAAGACACTTAAATGAACTCCCATCTTTTGAGATGTGCTGGACAGGTAGCATTGTAAAGAGGAGCTAAAGCACATTGTTCAAGCAATGAGCAGGTATGAATACTGTCAGTAACATGGATATTGGACTCTAAAGAGTGGTGTAATGGGATCTTGCCCGCTACAGGTCTGGTGCCAAATGATAGATCAAGAGGTAAAAGGATTAATGTCTCTTCATCCTGTATGGATTCTTACATATAATGGGGTTTTCATCCTTTTTTTCCCCTGATTTGCTATTTAAAAAGTATTTACATTTATTCTTTCACAACTACAAACAAGAATTTAAATGTAAAGAATAGCTGAAGTGAGTGGGTAACAATGATTGGCTTTTGTCAAAAACCTCTCCGAAAAAATAGGAAGTGACAGGAAAGAACAGTATCAAACACTTCCAGTTCAAAGACTGTCTCAGATTTGTGTACCTCTGTGGCTGCTGAAGATTTTTCAAAATGCCACAGAATGTCTCCTTTAGATTCAAAGTTTCTTTACAATCTTCAGATTTTAAGAGTAAAAGGCACTTCTGCCCTTCATTAAAAGGAAAGAAGATACTTTAATGTTCACTTACATTACAACACGATTTTTCACTTGAAATGACATTATTACAATAGGTTCTTTTTAATCCTTTAAGTCTGTCACTATTCCTAAACATTTCTTCAGTGACCTTCTAATCTCCCACAAATTATCTTTCCTAAGATAATTTCCTTAATTGTTCCCCCCCTTTTTTTTATCCATTAAAGTAACCAAGCACAAAATTCCTCCTATTTCCAGGAAATACATCTCTGTTGGGTAAGCCAGGAACTGCAGGTTAGTTTTTATTTCTGTGTCAGGTGATCAATAATTAATTATATTAACTGTTCAAAGTGTTGTTATTAGGGTTTGGATAGTGTATGCTTTAGAAAAAATGAACTTGCCTTTATAGTGCTTGCATAAGTATTCTACTGAATAACAATGATTTTGCAGCGGTCTGAGGAGAGTTGTGGTGGGAAGGGAAAAATAAAGGACAACAAAAAGCATAGTGAAAATATCAGTCATTTAAATGTATAGTTTGTTAAGATAGCCCTGAGTGCGTGTTTGCTGTTACTACTGAAGAGTTCAAGTAGTCACCCAGTTGCCAGATGGCATTCGTTGTTGTAATAAAAATCCTGAGTAGCTGCATTAGTTGTTCAAACAATTGTATGGCCGAATTCTTTCAAAGCTGCTTATGAGTGATGTTTGCTAAATGTCAAAGAAACTAGCATTTTGGCATGATACAAGACAGATTTACATTGGCATTTTAGGCATAAAATTCTTCAATTTAAGTACCTTTTGTAAGGACTATTTTAAACCTAAATTTCATTTAACAATATTAAAAAATAGTTAAACTATGCCGGAGGCTGCCAAATAATAAGCACTGTGTTATAATAAGTACTTCTGTTTTCTGGGCAAGCCTCTTTGTGAAGTAGGTAAGGTGTCTGGAGATCATACTCACGAGTTGAAGAGCTATTGTTCATCGGGAGACTTATTCTAGGACAACTACAGTAGAAAATAATTTCCCATAAGCTCGGGGGTAAATCACTTGAGTAAGCCCCACTACGCTTATTACAGGCAGTCTGTTCTATCTGGTGATGGTCTTAGTAAACTAAGACTGGGAACATGTGGAGATGCGATGGGAGTCAGCTTCCAGAATTAATATTCTGCTTTCATAATCTAGGATATGTCAGTAGTCTGAATTCCATCTCAGGAGAGAAATAATTAAATGTACTTCTCTAACTGAGATCAGAGTGCAGAGCAGCAACTGCCTTCAGAAAATGCCTGCTATTATTCAATCTAGAAATGACTCACAGTGGCCATGTCTTGGCAGATAGTTGGATATCACTGTTTGTGGAGGAACGTGCTGCCCTTACCTATTACAGAATGGCAAGTTTCATACCTAATTTAAAAACACTATAGTCAGGCTTCTCATGATTTCAGTTACTCCTTAGTTCAAAAGCTTTATATATACTAAAAAGAAATAATTTATAATTTTGACCCAAAATGTCTTTTTTAAGATAAACAACAACAAAACCGTAAACAAACAAAAAAGAAATAAAAAAAAACCAACCACAAACTATGTACATGTGGTGAAAAAGATCAAAAAGAATGTAAAATCTTATATAGGGAAACCAGACATGTACAGTTGCATCCTAGAAATATGAATTAAGATGTGTAATAAGAAAGATGCTGGTCTTGAAATGGAAAATGATTAACACTGAACTGCTTCCCAACGTTTATACCAAGAGATAGCATCTACAGGTTGGTTAGCCTATTTTCTGCCTTTGTCAGGCAAAGAGAGGATATGTCCATCTTTTGAATGCCATGAACAAAACCAGAACTTCATCATTCCAACAATGAAGCCCAGTTTCACAGTATCACAGTATCATCAGGGTTGGAAGAGACCTCACAGATCATCAAGTCCAACCTTTTACCACAGAGCTCAAGGCTAGACCATGGCACCAAGTGCCACGTCCAATCCTGCCTTGAACAGCTCCAGGGACGGCGACTCCACCACCTCCCTGGGCAGCCCTTTCCAGTAGCCAATGACTCTCTCAGTGAAGAACTTTCTCCTCACCTCGAGCCTAAACTTCCCCCGGCGCAGCCTGAGGCTGTGTTCTCTCATTCTGACACTGGCCACCTGAGAGAAGAGAGCAACCTCCCCCTGGCCACAACCACCCCTCAGGTAGTTGTAGACAGCAATGAGGTCACCCCTGAGCCTCCTCTTCTCCAGGCTAAACAATCCCAGCTCCCTCAGCCTCTCGTTTGATATATGCTACAGGAAATAGCAGCAATTTAAGAATAACTCTCGATACTTTTTTTCTCCTTTTCACTCGGGTATCTCCAAAGAAGATGAATTGCATTCTCAGTTTAGTTTCTTGGTAGTTTAGTTTCCACTGAATTATTTTTGAGGATGTCTCTTTGCATGCTTTAAAAATGTTTAT
Source organism: Tricholaema leucomelas (assembly GCA_013400475.1). Taxonomy (NCBI): domain Eukaryota; kingdom Metazoa; phylum Chordata; class Aves; order Piciformes; family Lybiidae; genus Tricholaema lacrymosa; species Tricholaema leucomelas. The sequence continues at coordinate 372,675 of WAAF01010411.1, read as the reverse complement.
TTAGACAAAGTGAATTGCAACTTGCTATTCGTAGCATCCAGTGCACCGTTAAATTATCCTGCTCCAATTACTTCAATAAACTGTCAATGCCAATTAATGCTGTGGTTTCCCATGTACCAATAGTTTTGACTTTCTCGGGCCTGTACTTCACACAGCCAAATACCTTTGCCTGTTGATGCCTTACAGGTTAAAGTGTGGACTGCGAACAGGAATGAACATCGCTGTCTTGAAACAGCAGCTGCATTCCTGTGGCAAAACACAGTATTCTTTCAGGCTTCTTTCTCTTATTTCAGTGAGTCAGAGGGTTGTGTTATTGTTGAAATGCCTATGGTCTTCTTTAGAGTCCCAAGTCAGAACAGCCTAAAACTTTCTCAGGACATGGCTGACAAGTCCTATGATTTATGAAGTGAGCATCATGGGAAAGAAAGAAATTCTTAACAGCACATTCTCCTTCTTTGACCATTTATTTTTAATGGATACGATTTTTACAGTTGTTACTTTATTTCTTAACTCTCTGAAGATGGTTAGAGATTTAAAACTTAAAGGAAAAAAAAATTACTTCTATATGTATGCAGACACATATGTATATTAGAGTTCAAAAACATCCTCTGGCTGAAAGAACAAGGCAAAAGTACTACTGAGTAGCTGAGTTTCAAATGAAAACCTCAACTCCACGTTTTCCTGTCCATTTGGGACTATGTTGTTACCTCTCTAATGCTTTATAACATTTATATTATACACAGATGCAGGAACTGGTAAGAATTCGTTTTACTTTGCTGCTCTTAAACTTCTTTGCTGCTGGGAAATGTGGGGTGGTGACTGGGAATTCCTGCATTTGTGAATACATGACAAGACACCTGGAATCTACATAGCTCTCCAGATCTGTTATTTCTGTTCTGAAGATGCATGCCATGTTTACAGTGCTCAGGATTCTCAACTCAAAGAGTCAGCGTTCACTTTGTAGGGTAAAATCACCGTATCTCTGGTTGCTCTGTCTGTAACAGGGACAAGTTTGGCTGTCCCTGCATAGTGGTTTTGATATGGGCTTTGTCTGAGTTTTGAATTTTTTTTTAAGCTTCACATTTAGTCTCTAAGTTGTTCCTGGGAGGTGGGTCCTGCTGGCTGGGATTCTGCCATAAACATTGCCTCTCAGCAGTGCCTGTTTACATGCCCCTGTTGCTCTCTGCTGTTCTGGCTAATCTTACCTGATTGCAGGCATGAGTTTTCACAGGGTGGCAGAAGACTCATCCAAGACAGATGCTAGCACTTGAGTGTGTTATGTTAAATACTACTGGAGCAGAAGGTGAATGTGTGTGTGCTAGTCATAGCTGAGAAGTAATCATTTTTGCTACCCAGCAGAAAATGTTTCCTCTCTGCACCCATACCTCCTCAGCTATGCTTTGTCCTATACTAGGCTGGTATAATGACTCTGGTAGAGCAGAATGGTCATTCACTTTATTTGTGAAGCAGGAATAGCAGGACTGTTTCCTGCTTGAGTTCAGAGGCCATTTGCATAAACACAGTGACCTTCCTCCTGGGAAGAGGTGATCTTGATCCTAAGTTGAATCTTTTAGTTCAGACTTCCCATAGATGAAGCAAAGAATGAGTACATGTGTGGTCAAGTTCTAATTCTATCTGAGAAGCAACAATTAGAACTTTCTAAACCTCCATATTTGTGACTTGCCATTTTGCATATCCAAATTCAGCAGCCCTCATCATAGCCCTTAGATTCATGTAGCTTAAAGGGGCTTAAGAGGTGAAAAATATCTCCTGAAGTTTAACAACACAGCCACTTTCTGGGTAAATCTAGGAGATAATTCTTGAAAAAGGATGGCACTGTGATGAACTGTCCTTAGAATGAAAACCTCAAAAACAGAGAATCAAAATTAAATCAGAGTAAGGATTGGTAGACAGTTGCATCTGACTTCATCTTGTCTTTTACAGAAAAATATGTACCCTGTGAAATGAGTCTAATAAAGAGACCAAAAGTATCTAAAAAAAACCCCAGAGAACAAAACCCAAACTAATGTGCCCCCTCCAAAACCAAACCACCCAAAACCCCCCCCCAAAAAACACCCACCAAACAAAAAAACCAACCAACCAGAACCTAAAAAGCCAAACCAGCAAGAATGCTTCCTCTTTCTTTTTTTTCCTCTTCCTCATTCCAGACTCTTGGCATAAATTCAGCTGTTATCTGAAAAGCAATTAGATTACTTGTCTTAATGAATTTGCCTTTGGTATTTTATATGTGAGCTTTATGCCCCTTTTCTGGTGCATTCCATTCGTTTTTTAGGAAGGTGTGTTTAGTATAATCTCTATTTATTTTTCATGTTTCCTCTGTTGGACTTCAGCCACGTGAAATAAATGCTATGCTTATTATCCCCTTTGACTGCAGTATTTCAAGGACTTTCCTCCTTAGCCCTTCTCTTAGAGGCTCCTTTCCAGGGATTCTTTATGTTTAGGCCCTATAGACTTTACAAACTGGGAGGAAAAAACGTGTAGTTGGCTTGCCTCTCTTGCATGCATGTTCTCTTGTTTCTGAACTAATAATGTGAAAATTTGAACTACTTTGATTAAAAGCTTAACAATTCTTAGAAGGCAAAATGGACAGTAGAATACAGCTCTTTGGAAACCATATTTTCCATTAAAAATATACACCTACATATAAAATATTTCTGTTCTGTTGAAATAATTTTGCATTATCAGATACTTGTATGAAGGACACATTCTTATATGAAACTGTTTCTAATGTATACTTTGAAACATATTTTTTTTAAATGACCACTTCATTTTAATCAATCAGAAATGTTAAAGTGGTAGGAGTAAATATTGTAACAAACCCACAGTTGTCTAAGTATTTGGAGAAATCTGGAGGAATTAAAACAAAAAAGGAAAGACATTTCTGAAACTACCCAGAGTTCCTAATTCCTTCAGTTCTCACTCAAATGCCATGTGGGTCTCAAAACTTGAAGTTTTGTATCTAGTTTCAACACATCAGAGTCTATAGGGCAATTGATGTGCTGTTGGAAGCATTGGTGAGTTTAGATTTTTAAATCAGTCTGAAACATACTTTCAGCTTACATAGTGCACTGAAGATAGAAGTGAAGAGCTGAGCAACAGCTCAGCAGATTGTACAAGGTATTTTGGTAGGATTAGAAATCCATGGTTTCTCAATATCTGCTCCAAGTCAGTGGGAGTTTGGGTTCTATCTGCCTGAGGAGTTGCTAGAAATCTTGAGTTGCATGTGTCTCAATATCTCTATGGATGCAGGCTGTAGTAAGTCATAATATTCTTCTTCCATTGGAGGGGTAATTGTGGTTAATATTATCGTCTACCAAAGTTTGCAGTGGGACATATGTTTTAAGAAAAGGTATGCAAAGGTGGAAAAGGACTAATTTTAGTAGGAGTGGCTTTGTGGTTGAGGTTAAAGGAATGGTGGATAGATCTTAAAGAAAATATTATTCTTCCTTCTTGCATTGTACTTCCAGATGCTCCAAAAGTTCATTTCTTTCCACATCTATCCTCGAAAGTGCAGTCCTTTCAGAACCCAAGATTTTAAAAGCAATGTTAAGTTTTACTTGATACCTTGTGCCTAAAGTTGTCAAAGCACTAACCATTGCTGGTTCCCAGAAGGATCAGTCAAACCTAGGAATGCCTATCAGGTAATGTGTTGAAACCCACAAAAGGATGGCATAGATTTGCTTCATGTTTGCTAGATGGAATGAAAACAATCCAAACAAACCAGTGGATTTGCCAGTAGAGATAGAACTGCAGTGTGCCATAAAAAGTATATCAACTTATAGAAGGCAGTTTGAATTTATTAAGGGTTATTTTGCAATCAGTCTCTGATACTTTAGAATGATGAAATCTTAATTTATATCCCATTTATTAAACTTAATAAAATAAACTTAACAAGGAAATAGCAGCATTAAGGAATTGCTTTCTCTAATCTTAATTTGGAGATTGCTATTTTCTTGACAAAGTGCTGCACCTGGCAAGAAAGTCAAATCAGTATTTGATGGATGTAGCCTGTTTGAAGGCATTAATGAACAATTTGAAATTACAGTCATTATTTACGTTATTGGAAACCTCTTAGAGAATATGATTTATGCTGGCGACAAGATTTTTGGTGCAATACAAGAATCTAGAAGCGCAGGCTAGAAACCACAGATCTTAGACTACAGGAAGTTCATTTAAAAGTCATGCTTCCAATAGATAGAATATACAGTTGTGCAAACATGTCAAAGTTTAGTAAATTGGATTGGTCGAACGTAAATGTTTTTTTTGACCAAAATAATAACATAGCTTCAGAAAAAGCCATTGTGTTCCTACCTTCTAAAAGTTTGTATAACTCAATACAAGAAAGAACTCAACTGTAATTCTGTGGAGAATTGTGATTTATTAGATCCAAACTCCATAAAGCAAGCTAATAAAGATGCTGTAATTTCTTTTATTGGTCTGACTTCTAAAGACAGTGTTAAGACACAGGAATAGATGCATTCTTTTTCGTTGACTGAGGTTGGGCATTATAATTTTAATAGATGCTTTTAGAATTAACTGCTTAAAGAATTAATTTGTGCAGGTATGGGCTATAGGAGTGGAAAGAAATGTAATAATAGGTATGTCTTCGAGATGCAGCAGGAATCAGTGTATGCAGTTTTACTTTTAAAAAGGCATATTTTCAGTGTGAAGAGGCACCTGCAGTTGTAGTATCAACAAATATTATTTCTTGAATAATGAAGATCATTGTCACTCTTCAAACTTCTGCGTGCTAGGAGCTGTATAAACAGGGAAGAGAAGTGGCAATTCCTTTCCCAATGAATTTACCATGTAATATGTTGACCATGAGAGAATTTGAAATTTGCATGTGGAGTTAGATGTTTTTTTTTAGTGTATAAATTTTTGAAGAAGATTTCTGACAACTGCAGGCCTTTGGCTGAATCCCATGTAGCACTGAATATTGTGTCCCTAATCCAGAACATTGCCATGACATATTGTAAATAGTTCCAAAGCTAACCTTATCCTTGTGTCCTGGTCATCTGGAGGAAGGGTGTTCAAGATAGAAAGTGAAGTGAATTAGTGAAATTTTATGATTGCTGTGGAGCTGCGGAGGAGTATTTCACAACAGCCTGGTTGAAAAGCCCCAGAAATGGTGGGGCTGTGAACAGGAGGCTCTTTCCAAGGAGGTCTGTACAACATCACAGTTTGCCAACAGGCTGGCAAGGGGAATAAAGGTCAGTACATACCAGGGCAGTGAGTCTGATCTAATCCCTAGAAGAAATAGGTTTTCCAGCTAGAACTGGAATGTTTAATTACATTTTGAATTATGCAGATGCAGGAGATATATTTTCCCATTAACCGGTGAGGTTGGAAAGGGGCTGAAAAGTGAAAATCAGGTGAAGTTTCTTGTTACTGGTTTGAGGAAGGAAGAACTCCACCGGTCAGGAGATGTCTGGGATGTCTGTACTGCCTTATACTAATATGGTCTGAAATGTCTGTACTGAATCTGTCAGAATTTTTCAGAGTAGGAAAGGGAACATAAATTCCCTTTGACCTTACCCTCCCCTGAAGCAAGTTAAAACTCACCATTGCAGTCCCATTATTAGTTAATGAGTCATTCATCTACAAACCTGTGCTTAACTGTGACATAGGGCTTACCTTTTGCTGTACCTTTAAAAGTGGATAAAATGTATATAGCTGTTCCAGTTTATCAGGAGTTCAAATGGCTAACTAGTATGTATTGAAGCATGCAAAACTGTATGGGCTCAAAGTCAGTTTTCCTGTCCTCATTTCTAGGTCAAATCACATGCAACTTTACTTGTTTTGCAGTTCCAACTACCACTTGTGTGTAGTTTCTCTAGAGAGCTTTGGTTTAAAAGGAAGTGAAAGCGCTGCTCTGTTGTTGACTCTGGGGTAGCTGTCAGGGACATCTTGCCTTCCACAGAGGTCATAAGTTGTCACTGAATGCCATTGTTGGCAAGGAAGGGTCTGGTTTTCATGGCATTGCGATTTGTTTTGATTTGGTCTCCTCCTGGGTGCATAGATTACAAGCCAGTAAACCTCTCTTTCATTGACTAGTGTGGGAAGTTCCAGTCTCTCATAAACCTTAAGTAAGACTTAACTCCAGAATGCTGCCTTTTGGAGATGAAATTTCTCAGAGTTTTGCTGTGTTTTTAGCCCAAGGGTGCCGTTGACAGAAAGCAGTATTTTTAGTCCCTGATTGCTGTCTCTCTTGATATTTTTTTTTTGTCTGTTGCGTTTTTCTGCGTTAGTGGAGGTATCTGTGTTTGAAGAAGGATTACATTAATCAAAACTTAAAACAGATGATTTTCCCCTTTGCCTTACTGATTGACAGGAGCCTAAGCTGCACATAATCTTTTGGAAAATACAGCCCTTTTGCAGCAGATCGGAAATTTCAGAACAAGATTTAACCTCTTAATACATCTAACGGTGCCAGCAGTGGTGTAAGCTGCCTGAGATTTGCTGACATTGGTATCTACTTTTTTTTTTTAACTAAACAGATAATTTTCCTCTGTATTTCCCTTATTTAGCAGAGTTTTTAGTCTTTACTGCAGTAAAGACAAAAGTGAGGCTCCTTTGGAGTGTTGCATTGAAGGTAAAAGAGAAATCATTGCTTTAAACCTGAATTTGAGCGCTCTAATTTTGGGAAAGCAAACTTAAATAGGTGACCAGTGTTCTGTGGAGAGTTTCCTGTAACATACATGTATCGAAGGCATGGACTGTCTGTGTGGCTTTTAAAGTACCCAAAGAGAATCTTCCAAATATTTTTCAAATACTCTGAAGGAAGAGTTATCAAATCTGAGCATATTTCAGTCAGATGTAAAACTATTTTGAGTGGAAAGTACTAAAGCTGCCTCTCAGTGCAGATGCTTGTGTCACATTCTATTTTTCTCCAGGAAGAGCTCCCATAATTTGCACAATCCTCTGTTGCGTGTTCTTCCCTCCCAACGTGAATATGTAATGCAGAACTTGCCTGGGCTTTCTGGAGAGGATTTCCTAAGCCCATCATTGACAAAGCAGTGAGATAGGGTACGTTCTGAAGTCTGATCAGAATTTTTGTCCTGCAGTAGTTCACAAGTTCACAGGTAAAGTTAAAAGTTACTTGCTGCCTCTCTTGCAAAGGAAGCTGTCTGTTTGCCTGCCATGGAAACCTTGCCTGAGATTTCCTAGTTGTCAAGGATGGGTTCAGAGTTCATAGAGCTTTTTATTGTGCCCTTTTTGAGGGATAGAGGCTGATTTGCAGCACTATTTAAAGCAAAGATGCCAAATGAAAGTTCCTCGTTTTAAGTTTGTGCTTACACAAAGCTTCTTTGTGGTTTTTTAGGCCTGTCAGACTTGTCAGGCTTGGTAAGAAAAAGTATATTGTTTCCAGCACTTGGATTCCTTTCCTTCTGACATCTGCCACTCTGTAAAGATGATAAATTCCTGCCTCATTAGCCAGGGGTGTGGGATTACAGGCTGACAACACATTAATCACCAGCTTCTGTGGCAGGCTGACTAGCAATAGGCATTGTTAACAAAACTTTTCTAATATGTCACTCTTCTCTATGACAGCCTGTAATCAATCATCTTGATTGACAGTGCTGATAGATTACACTATTTATACTTTGTGTAATGAAAGATAGCGTTTCCACCTACTGTCATTTCTGGGCTAGCAATGGAGGATCACTGAATAGAAACAAACACAACAAAAAACCCCAGGCCTCAGCTCGGCATTGTGAAGTTAAGTCAGACAGCGTTGTAGGTCTTTTATGGTGGCTTTCAGATGAGGTGTATTGTTGGGGAGCCTGGTAAGCACATGCCTTTAAGTAACTCTTGAACTCGGAGTTTCTTTGCTGACTTTGTTGCCGTAAAGTGGCGGGTCAAGTTCAGGCAGGTAGGAGGCCGTGTTAATCGCATGGTGGCTACACTTCCTTTTCCCGTCCTGTCTTACCCTGCTTACGTCTCCAACAGCCCCAGCCGAGATGAGAGGTGATTTCGATGTTGATGAAGTATCTGTGTTTCATGATTTAGAAGGCAAAATGATACCTGTTTCCCATAATTGTGTAGTGCAGGCAGAGTAAGCACGGGGAGGAAGTGCAAAGCCAACTTGCCAAGACACAGACATAGCAGAATATGTGTTGGAGCTTATTTGCCTTTTGAAAATTAGAAACAGATTGGGATGTAAAGTGCATAAGCAAATGAATCTGGTGTTTTGATAGAGCCATTTCTTATTCTAGAATTACTTGATTACTGCTCTTAATTATTCCTTACCTCCTGAAGTTTCCTCAGTCAGCTGTAGCGGAAGATTTAACTTCAAACATAGTAGGAAGGCTAAAGTTTTTTGTAGTAAATGTCTGTTAGATTTTTGGGTTGGTTTGTTTTTTTTACAGTTGGCTCCTTAATGTTGTTATAGTGGTTCAGTTCTTTGTGTATCTTCCTTCATATATGCATTTTTTTCTTGAGAATGTTCATAACATACTTTATCAGTAAATATATTTCTTTAACTATGTGTCCTACTAAGTATCTGTGTATTTATTTCTCTTTGGAAAGTTTCATGTGCTCAGACACAACAAGAAATGTAAAAGCAACCTTTGGATTTTAGGAAATAGGAACTGGAGCTTAGATTATAATACTCGAGAGTTGAGCTAAATTTAGGCAGTTGGACAGGAACATGAGTGGGGATCGTCTAAACTTTAATCTCTCTGAGAAGAGTTTCATTGTAAGGCCACAATGATTAATGAGAAACCTGACCATCTGATTAAGCTCCTCTGTGTCACAGGACATGATTAGTAGGTGACAGGGACTGCAACAGTATCCAGCCAAGCCTTGTTTCTTTCACAGCTCAGACTGTTATATGATTAATGTCCCCAAGGGCTATCTCCAGGTCAGACAGGGAGAACCTGTCAGAACAGGTGGAAGTGACAAATTCGTCAGAAACTCCTTTTGCAAGAGAAGCAGCATGCAAGAATGGATGAATGGGGAGGATTCCAGATGGGCTGGTTGACCTTTTTGTACGCTGAACAGACACAGAGAGCATCATGGGAATGAAACATAGTAAGGATCAAAAAACTGCAGATGTTCCATAGCTGTTGAAGAATTACAGCATTGCCAAGTTTGGTTGGTAAAATGCACAACACATCATATTACTGCACTGGTTTGTGCTTTCTGATGTGCTACAGGAGACTGTAGATCTAGCGCGCGTGTGTGTGTATAGACTAGATAAAAGACCATACACCATGTTTTATGGCAAGAGAGAAAGATTCTTTCCTTCTCTCCAAGTAATGCTTACTAGAGTTGATGCTTTAGTATAGTATTTTTCTGTGCCTAGTATATATAATCTATCTCATGCTCTTCCATATTACTCCATTTAGGCCAAGACTATCTTGGAAGTTAAAGCAGATTATAAAAATCCTCATGATTTTTTATTAGGTGGTGGCCATCTAATAAGTTATTTTATATCTTCCAGAGTACCTTCACCTCTTAGATCATAGGTTCAAATCCCCATCTTAGGTATACTGACATGCTTTACCTTTCAGTATCACATCACCCGGAATTAGCAAGGGTACTGCTAAAGTATCACCTTTCAGATAAATAGACCATTTTATCATGGCAATGCTATAAAATGGCTTTGTAGTACTATAGAGGCAGAAAAGTGAATGTTGGCACTGGGATCCTATGAAATTCCCTCTGCACATGGTTCATACTCAAACCCAAAAGTGAAACCAGAGAATAGTATTCTTCCCTCACACCAATGAAGAGGTTTCTTCCATGCAAATTTTATTGCTGTCATGTCATTGATTTTAGTTTTTGTTGCTATTTGTAGCCATTTGTAATCTGGGTTTCTTCAGCTTCCATTTTAATGTACACAGAGTGTCTTCCTTACTTGAACTGCAGTAGGTCAATTTTCTTTTACGTAATGAATGCCATCAGAGTTGAGACGTTGTGCTCCAACAGGCTTTTGTGCTTAATGGAACTTTCAATTGAACTTTATTTTCTTGCATTTGACCACTATAAGAGGAACCATTATGAACAGAGGCTCCAATTTCTGTGGTTCTAAGACTTACTTTCTGTTCTTTGCTGCTGTTTGGGTTATGTTATAACAGCTTTGGTTATGGTATATGCCATTCTTCTTTGAGCAAATCCACTGCCATGTGCTATAATTTACAGTTTCAGAATTTTTATTGGTTAAGCAAAAGGTCATTTGTCAGAGTCGTTTTCCCAGTATAAAATTAATAGCAGAAGAGATACACTTCAGTGGACCAGTGACTGAAGATGGAAAAGCTCCTTTACATGTGTATTCACAGGGTGATAATAAGTAAAATAAGCTCTTAAAAGCTGCAGAGGGAGTGAATCAAATTCCCTTTCTTGAATGCTACACACTTCAAAGTTCAGATCTGTTTGATTTGTATTTTCTGCTTCTGTTAGAAAATCCACAAATTCATGAATCTCTGGCAGTGTTCTGATTTTAATAGCAATTTCAAGTACTAGTTCTTAGTGTGCTCCCACAAAAATGATAGACTTTGATAAATCTTGACAACTTCTTTTGTAAATAGTTTGCCTAGCTGTTACGTGTTTCAAACTTTGCTATCAGTTTTTCAAACTGTACATCCTTTCCTGTAGGTTGATCACTAAATCATAAAGTAAGCCTGGTTATGAATTGTTTGTCAGATGCAAGAGGAGACAAGACTGACTTCTAAACCCTGGGGGGAAATGAAAGCTGTGTCAGCAAGCAAAATGCATAGAATTTTACTGTACAAAACAGGTTAAAGAAGGGCATGCTAATTTTAGGGGCAATCTGCTAATCCAGATGCAGAAAAGCCGTATCATGGTGGAGGTATCAAAGTGACCCAAGTCTAACCTTTGCATTTTTGAATGTGATGCATTACCAACTTATGCCATTTGTCTCAAACAGTTCAATGCCTGAGGCACTCCAGCTGAATTTAGAATTACCCTAATGGTTCTTAGGAGTAGGGAGGTGCAGGTGTGCATCTGTTATATTTCGTAATACACAGGTGTGTTTCTGTTGGTATCAGTAACATTAATAAAAGCTTAATGTGAGTTTCCATACAGAGTTGCAAGGCTGTCTCTGTTTCCTAAACTTGTAGAATATGTGATTATGATGTGAAAGGTTCTTGTGAAATTGTTGTAATTAAGATGTATGATTCTAAGACTGATAGAACATTCCTATGGAAGAGAGAGTACCTGCAACAGAGTGGACAGTCAGACAGAGAAAATGCAAGATGCAGCTATGTTAGAGTTAAAACACAACCCTATAGATCTACAAAAGGGTGCATTAAAATCTTTAAATCCAGCAAATATAGAGTGGGACATAGAATGCTGTCCATGTTGTGCATACAACTTGTCCAGACCTGTATTGAACCTGGTGTAGAACTGCTGCTGCATTGCCTACTAAATGAATTGTGCAGGGGCATTTCTTATTTTCACTTGAGGCATTTGCTGACAATACCAGGGGTAGGAGAATTCTGTTCCTCACTAGTGTGGCTAAATCCACACTGAGCTGCTTGTGTACTGCTGTTTCTTCAAATAAGCCTGTTTCATTGAGGACTAGTGGAAACTGGAAAAACAGGGTAGTTGTTTGACTTGATATAGCTGCATGGAGAGAATGTGTGTGTAGACCATTGAACTCTTTTGGTAAAGTTGTATCTGTAAATTCTACACCCAGAGCCAGAGTTTTTGACAAAGTTTGCATGCATGGTCAGAAACCTTGAAGATATAACTAGGTCTTGCCTTGCCACTGCTGTAATGCCACAGGCAATCTCTCATCTGTTCTTCGCAACCATATCCTTTTATCCCAAGAGAAAATATGAAATGAAAATGAGTTGGCATTTTCATCAGGTTGCAGTTTGCAGAGACAAGTCCTCCGTCACCAAGGACTAAATACTTGGGTTCATTGTAACTGCAGGTCTGAGTCTAGCCCAGCTGCTCCTGTGGAGGATAGCTGAAAGATTCATGCACTTTGATCCCAAGTAGATATTTTTAATTCATCTCTTCTCACCTGACATCTCACAATATGATAATATATAATAAATATAATATATAACAGATGAGAAGAGTTTTCCCCTGTACTCTTGTCAAAATTTGGAGTAGTGCTAATTGTCAGCCTGTGAACATGGGCACAAAAATGGCCATTTCAAATGTTATGCTTTGGCACATTATGTAGTAGGTAGAGGGGATCTTGATCATCAACTTCGTCTTGTTTCAGGGAAATCCAAGATGTGGCTTTGGGCATTCCTGAATGCCCAAGTACTATAACATGTCTGCATTTTCTTAATCTTTTGTGGTGTGAATTCTGCTGTGTTTCATCTCTACCTGAAACAGTACTATGCTAATGACCATGTATAATTTTTCTTGGCACAATCCATTGTGAAATTCAGATCACGACTGTGCAAAAGATAATCTTTCTAATGCTGTGCCAGCTACCATACCACTTTTTAACAGTTTTTCAAAGAACACAGGGCAATATGCCAATAATGAGCTTAGAAAGTATGTATGAAGTTCCTGATAATGTGACATAGGTTTTTTCTTACTTTTGCTCTTCATTTCATCTTAATTAGTCCCAGTAGGAAGGATTGATTTTTTTTTTTTTTTTTTCCCCTTCTAAAGCCTTGTAGCTAACATCTGTTGGCATTCCTGGGGTCATTCTTGTACTGTCTTATGTTTGACATTTCTTGTAAAAGAAGAGGCATTTGTTCATATTGATATTAGCTGCCTCGATATCTCTCAGTGGTGCAGATGGCCTGTGAATAAAGACATCAAGCTAATAGGCAAGATGACAAGCCTCGATAGTGCTGGTGCTCCTCATACTTAAGTGACAGGGCAGCATAGATTATTTTTGCTGAGGAGGTGCTAGGTCTGCTGGCAGTAAAGCATATGGAACGAGTTAAAAATGCAGTGGGATCCTGAGAAAAGAACAATACCATTGAAATCTCTGGCTGGCTATAGCAGGATTGTTTGGATTTTTTTGGGGGGGTGGGTTTTGTTTTTGTTTTTTTTCCAGTGTAGTATTTTACATTTCCTTGAGTGGCAACAGTTAAAGAAAAGTATATGCACAGGGAAGAGAGAATCCTAATTTACTCAAGGTATTTAGTGATTGTGACTGCTTAATGCGTCAGAATAAGTCATGGCTGGAAGAGTGCTTCATTACATTATTTGCATGTGTAGTGTTAGCGGAAAACAATGACTGTCTTGTGTGAGGAGAAAGATAAAACAAAACCCGTGACTCTAAATGAAGATGCACATGATGTGCAGGATAAAATATAATCGTGGGAGTATTTTGGCAAAATATCCTAGAGTTCCAAATAGGGGAAGTCTGTTTCTTCCACAGTGGCCATTTTTATTACCCTCTGGAGAAGACACACTGGAAAACTTGGCATTTCAAAGCCAGCTGATTATTTCTTGGGGTAGAATAGAGAGAAAAGCCAGAAATTCAAAGTTTAACAAACAAAGCATGAAAGAGAAAAATAATTAAGCTCTTGAGAAGCGAAAGATGAATAAGTTGTTATAATTTTTACAAGGCAGTTAGTTGGCAGAGCTAATGGCTTGGGGATCCTATGTCTATATGGTGTGCAGATCCTTTTCTTGGGGCTCATTTCAGATAAAATGCAGCCTAGGAAAGTTCAGAGAAATCAAAGAGATTTTACAGGCTTTTTGAAGAAAGCATTTACAAAGACTGACTTTAAATGTTATTGTCATGATGTTAAAGCTGGAAAAAGGAGAAGAAGGAAACAAAGCTTATTCCTCTTCCTGCTTCTAATGGGAGTAACTTTGTTTTAAATAGAAAGACAACATTCTTTCTTCTTCAACAAGGTTTGACAAATAAATGCTGTTAAGTTAACAAGCCTCTCTAAACCAAAGGAAAATCAATCTTAGTTGAAATATTTCTACTTCATGGAAAGCAGTAAACAAACCAATGTATAAAGAAAAGTTTTAATTTTTAAATTCAATTCCCATAGGGTGGGGAATGTAATTCTAAATGTATGAATGTTGTTAAACTAGCAAAGCAAAAAGAGTGCCACTTACAAGTATTTGGGGATATACTTTGATCATATAAAAAAGTCAATAGTTTCTTCAAGCAGTACCTCTTGAAAAATCACTTTGAGTTTACCAAAAAATGACTGAGACATGCAATCAAGAATGGTCACGTAGATTGTTGTGGAATGTTTGAGTCTACTGTAGCTAGAAACTGCAGACTGTGTTCTTATCTTTCAGGAGCTTAGAATCATCCATTCTCACTTGCTTTGGATGTTTTTGAACTTCTCAAGAGAAGGAATGTTTTCAGCAACTTTAATAAGGGATTTTAACAGCTTGATTTGCTTTTTTATAGGGCTCTGATGGCAAACACCTGCATCAGGAAATGTTTACATTAGTGAAAATTCAAGAGTGTATCTGTAATATGCAAGGATATAAATGTTGCTGACATTAAGCAATGTCGTATTTCTTCTGTCCTCTCCCCTTAGCTCAACTTTTTATAATTCAGTATGAATTATAAAAGATCCCAGAAATTCTATGAGGCTCCCATAACCTTGGGAGATATGAACTGACTTTTAGATATGAACTGACTGGGATTATTTGTGTACTTCTTTGAAGGAAAGACAAAATTTGCAAATTGCACTCGCACAGTTCATTAAGGTTACGTAACATAGATTAGAATATCAAGTGACATGGGAGCAAAAAGGGTGTGTGTACATATGGGTTTTATAACTGGTTCATATGCATTCATGCAGTGCTTCATTTTAAGAAAGCTGGTTGGAAAAAAAAAAATACTGTGATTAAGACCAAATCCAGAGCATTATTTTGCTTGTAAGTCTAAGCACTTAGAACAGAACTACAATCAGAGAAAGGCTGGATAAGTTTTTCTACACTAAATAAGCCCTGAGCTCTCAGTGTGATCATGATGTTTTGCAATGCTTCTGAGGTACCACAAGGTGTTGCTTGATGGGAAAGCTTGTTAGCTTTAATGTATTCCTAAAGGCTTCTTTAAAGTAGTCTGATGTAAAAGAATAAGCAGGTGTGGCCTTTGTTTCATACATTTGTTAAATCTGATTTGTCCCATTCCACTTTCATATAATTAATTTTCTATTCATTAGAATTAAGATTTTGCTTATAATGAGACACTTAACATGCTTATTTTTTTATGTTATTCAATCTACGTCTCCAAAATGTTCCAGATAATTTTATAGCACAAAATTTTTGAGCTATACATTTGTGCAATTCTCTGTTTTGCTGCAACATTTTGTGATGTTCCAAAGGGACTCTACAATAGCCAGTAGCAATCAGATTGGCATGGTCTTATGGATGCCAGTACTGGTTTGCTGAACCAGAGTCTTGGAGGTAATTGCAAAGACTTGTATCTATCTCAAATGACAAGATGATGTGACAGGTGCAAAATGAACACCAGAAGGTTTCAGATATGCTTTCTGTTTTTCACTGTGAATGAGATGGATACCACAAGAATTAGGTCTAAAATATGACTGATAGTAGTTTGGGACACCCTCTCACATTCAGATACACACAAATAAACACACAAAATTAATACTTAAGAAGCTGTAGACTCATGAAGCTCTTTGGAGAGTGTAATGGGAAAGCTATCACAGTGCTGTTCTACCTTTTCAAGGCATCCAGAACTGACCAAGCAACTGTCCTCACAGCCTCAAGTTGTGCCGGGAGAGGTATAGGCTGGATGTTAGGAGGAAGTTCTTCACAGAGAGAGTGATTGGCATTGGAATGGGCTGCCCAGGGAGGTGGTGGAGTCACTGTCCCTGGTGGTGTTGAAGAAAAGGCTGGCTGAGGCACTTAGTGCCATGGTCTAGTTGACTGGATAAGGCTGGGTGCTAGGTTGGACTGGATGATCTTGGAGGTCTCTTCCAACCTGGTTGACTCTATTCTATTCTAAATGGCTGAATAGACCTCTTTTCTTCTGATCAGCACATCTGCTTTTTATAGTTGATTTACTGTTGAACAGTTTGGGAGAGGAGTGAGTTTGAGGGATTGCATATGAACCATTGCATCTCAAGATTGACTTAGTGTATTCCAGTGCAAACTGGCAGAAGTTAAATCCTGTTGTTTCCTTATTCTCCATGGCATCAAGTGAACATATGAGACAGTCCAGTGCTGGAAGCGTCATTAATTGGAACATATGTTGTCAATCATGGACAAAAGGTGATGAATACTTTTGCTCAATAAGGACAAATGGAACAACAAATTAGAGATCTAAATAGACTTCTGTGAAAAAATATGTTTCAAATTATGTGAGGCTTGTGTAACTTTATTCTGGGATGTGCCTTTTGCACATCGCATCAAATTAGCATTTTTTGGGGCACTTGGACAAAAGTTTGGCCAAACCTCAGTTATTCAAACTTGGCTGAAGTTGCCAAAAGCTCAGGTCAGAACCACACAGAAGAAAAAATCTGATGTTGCAGTATTTGCTACACAGGACAGTGGCTCTTATAGGAAACTGTTATATTGGATTAAGAATAAGTAAGCCTAAACAGCTGTGGCCCTGTCTAGACAAAGCAAACCAAATCAATCAATGTCTGATACCTTTATGATGAATATATTTGATATAAAAAAAATCTGTGCATGAGATTGTGTAGTTCCTCCCTGTTTATAATGTTACATTACCGTATTTTTTTATTCTTAATTCCATTGTTTTGCCTCATCCTAACCCCTTAATTAGTTAAAAATATAAAGAAAAGCTAGTAATATGGAGAAGGGTTTCTTGCTTGGCATCTTAATCTGTAACATCTTTAGAGGCAGTGTGAAGAGGAAACACTTTCAGCAATAATGTTTCTTCAGCAGTTTACACTGCCGTGTGCAAGTACATCACGGCTGAAACCAAAATATTCTGCTCAAGATGAAGCTCTTTAGACTCTGCTTACTGCCACTTAGGTGTCATTGAACACAAAATGAAGCAATGTTCAAAAGACAAGGTGGTGTTACATCTGTTACAGTTTTCTATAATGCATGTATTTAGGAGGCTGTTTCTATTTCATTGAGTTCAGGGTTTATTACTTCTAATTTTTGGTCGCTATTTCTCTCCAGCATTAGTACTTATTCTTATTTTTGCCATATGTATTTCTAAATTGCTTAACTTTTGTTGTGGCTGTGAAGCTTCTCTTCCATATATCCCTGTCTATGTATAAAAAAACCCTAACAATCATCATTCCTTAAACCAAGGCATCTTTATTCTTTTGAGTTCCAATTTGTGAAATACGGATTTTAGGAAGCTTTACTATTCCCCCAAACAGGTATGTCTTTCTTTTGATAAAGCAGCAAAGTGCAGTTTGAGTCAAGAGGAGTTTTATCAGGTGCAAATCTGTGCATGGTATTTGTTTATTGATTATGATCTACTTGCAAGTAATCCAAGTGTCAAGTCCTCTCAGCTGAAGCCATTTGAAATGTGTATTGGGTGTTTGTAAACCTTTTTAATCCAGTTGAAAGAATTGGAGGACAGTGTGAAAAGCCTCAAGCAATAACTGCTTCAAGTAACCAATCTGTTAGCGTTGCTGAGTGAATTGCTGATACAGAGACTGTCTGTGTGTCACATTCTGAAAGATTTTGGTCTGTTATGTTACCTGCTTCTGTAAGTTACTGAGAATTATCTCATTTGTTTCAGACAGTTGTCTCATAACTGCAACTATTCTTCTCAAGTAAAGGTTAGTTTTCTTGTTAGTAGAGTCCTTTGAAACAATGAAAACTAAGTCTTTGATCTTAGTCCCTCTATTAAACAGTAAAAGACTTAGATTTACCATGGACATTTTTTCAAGTTTTACTTTGAGGTATATTACAGATAAATATATATATAGAGAGAGAGGTATATTACATATATATATATAGAGAGAGAGGTATATTACACATATCTATATGCTTCATTTTGTGGAAACAGCAGGAGCATGCTGTGGCAAAGCTGTAGCAATAGTTTTTTGCTCAGATATAGACCCAGAGATTATTATTCATACCTGTAGTTTTAGATTGAAGACACATTTCTGTATTAACTGTAGTGGTTTTGTACCCTTTTAGAAAAAGGACAATATTTTAAAAGCTAAATATAGCACAAATCTGAAATGTTCACATCAAGTAAGGATCAGAAACATCCTTCCTTCTTCCACTTCTGTTAATCAACAGAACAGAGACATAGCCACTTTCCTAAATGTTACTCTTTAGCTTGGAGATTTGCATTTGCCCATATTTCACAGAATCACATAACAGTAGGGTTTGGAAGGGATCTCTGGTGATTGAGTCCAGCCCGCCTGAACCAGATCACGCAGAACACGTCCAGATGTCTCCAGGGACAAAGACTCCACCACCTCTCTAAGCACCCTGTTTCAGTGCTCTGCCACCCTCAAAGTAAAGAAGTTCCTTCTCGTGTTTGTATGGAACTTTTGTGTTCAAGTTTATGCCCATTACCTCTTGCCTTGTCACTGGGGACCACTGTGCATCAAGGTCCCCCCTCAGCTTCCTCTTCTCTAGGCTAAACAGCACCAGCTCTCAGCCTGTCCTTGTATGAGAGGTGTTCCATTCTCTTCAGCATCTTTGTCCTTGTTGAGCTGGGGTGTCCAGAACTGGACATAGGTGAGGCCTCACCAGCACAGAGCAGAGGTTTACCTGTGGTGCTGGCTGTAACACTGCAAGACGGACTCCTTCCAGCTGCCTACCTGCTTCCTTGACATCAGGACCTTCCAGTTCCAATCACAGTGTGGGACAGCACGTTGGCATCCCAGCTAACACATTCACAAGGCAGGAATCCGTGATTGGTCTAGAATGGTTCAATTTTGCTTCTCAGTTAAACTCTTTACTTAAAAAAAAGGAAAAAGTTGGGTACATACATCCCACTCCCACTCACCAAGCCAGGCCAGCAGCTCCACTAGGAGTCCCATGCCCCAGGGCCCTGTGCTTCCTTCCTGCCAGTCCTCCAGGCTCCCTCCGTCGCTCTGTGAGGTGGGCTGGCTTGCAGGTTGTTCTCCTGAAAGGCCCCACCGAGGCCGTGGCTCATTGCTCCCCTAGGCCCTGCTCCCCCATTGGGCACTCGTTCTATCACTACAGGCCTTTGTAAACGGCCCCTCTACAGCCGCCTTGTAGGCCCCCTTCAGGTACTGGAGGGCTGTTAATAGGTCTCCCAGGAGTTTTATTTTCTCCAGATTGAACAGCCACAAGTCCCTTAGCCTGTCCTTGTAGGAAAGGTGTTCCAACCTCCTGATCATTTTCATGGCCCTCTGGACCCACTCCGTCAGGTCCATGTCCTCCTTTGTGTTGAGGGCTCCGCAGCTGGACACAGTACACCAGGTAAGGCCTTAGCAGATTAGAGATGAGCACTTGCTGCTCAGTCCATGTTTTTATTTAGACTTTAGTGAGTTACTTCTTGCTGCTTCTCCTGCCGCTCTCACCTTGCATTTTGTCTTTGCATCGTGTACTAATTACTTGAGCAATTAAGGGAAACGGGCCTGTTGGAGGGTTATTTTTCTGACGCTGCCCTCAAGAGTTAGTTACCTCAAAATGTAAATATCGGTTTAGAGGTGTAGCTTGTTATGATCCCTTCTGGAAGTGCCTAAAGCACTGTGATACTCCGCCAAGTGATAACAAAGAGATGTTTCCCTTTAAGAGTGTTTATCGAACTGAAAAGCATCTTAAAAGCGTGAATTAGATTCTGCCTTACTGNCTGCTCTCCAGCCATTCATCACCCAGCCTGTAATCATATTTAAGCCTTCATCATATTTAAGAAACATTTTCCTGTAAACTGAAAATCTGAGTAGATCCAACAGTACCACGAAAGTATCAGAGGAAATTATTCATAAAATCTATTGTTCATATTACAAAATAAAATTGTAGTCACATTGCAGTTCTCTATGGTGCGACTGTGTAAACAGCTATACTGCAAATGCCCTTTAGGGATTGTTGAGGCGGTGACAATCTATGTCTTCTGAACAAAACTTCTGCAGAGAAACAGGGATTTATATGCATACAGTACTTGTTTAATGTTCTGCAATGATAGACAATGTGGTAAGCTTTCTGGTTCTTATTCAGAAACAACTGTTTTATGAACCAGCTCTGAAGTTCAGGATATGTGGTGAAGTGTGTTGTCATGGGAAGTGCATTCTCTCTGTTAAGTTGTCTTGCTTCTTGCTACTCACTAGACTTGAGGCAAGTTTACAGCAAAAGTGGTAATCTCCAAGGAAATTTGCTATGCTTGTGGAGGCTGGAAACCTGAATGGTCTCCCCCATATTAATGCAAATTTTTCCCTTTGGAATATTTCTTCTTCTATAAATCAAGGGAGAAACTGATTTACATGAGATGTACAAATTACATACATTTCTGTATGAAAATGTTTATTTTTTAAAAGTTTTTTTCTTGTACTTCTGGTGTCTCTTTCCAGAAAGTTGTGTCACTTTTCACTTCCTCATGCTGAAAGTAAAATATTCACTTTTTTTTTTTTCCTGGCTAGCTGCCATTGCTTTTATCTTAAATATCCTTGTACGAATGCTAATAACTCTAATACAGTTTCTAGCAATCGTCTATCCAAATAGCAGTATTAAATTTCAGCATCAAAATGGAAGCTGAAACGGTAATAGAATCTGAATTGTTGTTTTTCTTGCTTCCCACTGCTCTCCAATATAGAAATCAGGTTTGGGACATGTTGTTAAAGTGATTGGGGTCAGTTTAAGTCTTGTTTCCTATAAGCTGTATTCGGTTCATAAAAATACGAGGAATCATAATTGCTGCTGATACCAACCTGCATATTTTCAACAGCATGATATTAAATTAAGTAATTTGCATGACTAAATCAGTGGTGATCATTGGATGATAATTTTTGATTTGCAGTAGTTGTATGATAATAGAGCGAGTGCTCCTCTTGGATCCTGCACTTGGGATATTTCATTATCTGGTTTTAGGGCATTCTTTATGATTTGATCGATTACATTATGTGGTGATAAATCTATCCTGTATACTGTTTGCAGGTTTAGAGCACAAGATCGTAAGTCAAAGGCAATACATTTTCATCAGTTTGAGCAAGCAACTATCTTCTTCACCAAAATAGTTAGGATAAAGTATTCCTTTATTTCTTTGCACACAACAAAGCTAACTTTAATTAATAAGCTTTACAGTTTGCGAATTGACAGCAATGATGATGACCTCCTGAAGAGTTGTCTAGAAAGCATGCTAAGTAGCAAATACTCAATGAAATTGGAAATTTGTTGCTGATGTGGAACCCCAGTTTATGAACTGTGATGAGTAATAACAGAAGAAAGCCTGATTCTCTACTTTAGTAAATACCATGCTGCCTTGTAATAAGGTAGAGAATCTGACGAGCTTGGGAACCAGATTCTAGGTGGAACTGCCTCCAAGTGAGATACTCTACCTTTTTTCTGTTTGAAGTGCCAGCAAAAGCTGGTTCACACCATTGGGAATGCAATCTAGAGTACATTAGTTGGTCAGAACAACCTTGTGCTACCAAGGATTCTTGAGTAATTTATGTCACTAAATTTATGTCACTTTCCTGGAGTGATCAAGTTGATAGTGTTGAACTTCAAGACAGTAGATCAATCTCACAGAATTTGGATTACCAGGATATGAAGGGCAGTCTCTCAGAAATGAATAAATACAGTGCAACAAAATTAAAGTTATCTATTCTGATTGACCAGCCTATTGCAGAAAAGTTTTGTTCAGTGTTTGGAAAAGCAAGAATCTTAGTGAAAAGGTAGAAGTCCCTGGATTTCTTGGTTTTATTTGATTCGGTAGATGGATTGGGAGAGTGCTCTCTAGCAGGGTGCTGTATTTATATCCCTTCTCACACAGATTAATAAAATGTTTGACATTGAGTGTCAAATGCTTTATAACCTACTAACTGTGTATTTGAACATAATTTTAAGTTTTCATTATTTGTCATGATTGTATTTATCAGTATATGTATTTACTCTTGAGGCTATGTATATTTTTGATGCCTTTGGCTAGACATCAGGGATACCCTTAATTGTGAGGAATAGTTGATCTGGGAATCAACAGGCTGGAGAAAACGATTCCTAGTAAGAAAATGTCTGTGATATAGGCTGAACTTATCTATCAGACAGTTTAGAAATGATGAAAAGTTATATGTGGACCCTTTGACATTTGCGAACTTGAAGCCTTGCTGTCAGAAAAAGAGTAGCCAATTGGAAGAAACAAAAAGGTTGTTTTAGGCCTGGTAAAATGTGTTGGTAATGGCAGCTAGATTAAAGCCTCCGCATGAACATGCATGCAGGAAAAGCTCTTTTCAGTGCTGAGGAGGAGATTGAAGTTGTCAGCAGTCAGTCTGTCTGGCAAACAAGGTAAAGCACTTAGGGGTAGAGAACTTTAATTAGAGGTCTCTTCAGGGTAAACAAAAGTTCTTAGTCTTCATCCTTGATAATTCACTCACTGGCTTCTGTTGTACCAACCAATATTGGTATTAACTTTGACAGGAGTTTGTGTACATGTGCCACGCTATCAAGCCCTATATTGTTATCTGAGAAAAAAGTTCAGTCTTGTTGGGTGCAGTGGATAATGTGTGTGATATTACTGCAGCAGTGCCTCAAAACCAAGATTACTGAACTTCTGTTTCTTGGTATTGCTTGAGTTCTGTGTTTCATATAAAAGAGCCTTTAAGCAGTAAATTCCTTTGTATTGTATCTTTCCCTCACAGCAAAATCATTGTGTATGACTTTTACTAAAGTTATTACCCTTAGGAAGTGAACTGATCTTGGCAAGTTTCGTAGATAGATCAGGAATGTTATTATGATCTATTAGTTTCAGTGTCAAAAGAGTTTTAAAAAAGATAATTTGGTTCAAAAGCATGGTCTTGTGACTTGAAAATTAATTAGCAATATATACTGGCCAGTGGTATACTCTAAAATGAGCTATATTATTTATAAATTGTGTTAGAATTTGATCAGGAATGTCTCAGAAACAATATTTTTGTACTTTGATCAAAGTCTGATTATTTTGACCTTGAGTAAAATCGTTCATTAGGGTTTCTTAGATTATAAGGAGAGATCTCCCTTTTCCTGGTAATGACCTGTTTGTTTTCCAGATTATATCTGGTTATTTTTTTTTCCTCACTATATGTTATATATACACAATGGTGAGGCTAAAATATAATATTCAGTTCTTTCTCCTTTAATATAGGAAGCACACATTTTCTTTGGAGAATAAATGAATGCCTGTTGTGGCTGAGTTGTTACTATAGTTATTGAATAGTATTGTCTGGTTCTTTTAGAAGCAAGATATTCTACTCTTGTCTGATGAGTGAAAAGAGATGTTTCACTTACAGCAGTTCTGTACTACTGCAACTACAGAGATGAATCATAGAATCAACCAAGTTGGAAGAGACCTCCAAGATCATCCAGTCCAACCTAGCACCCAGCCCTATCCAGTCCCCTAGAGCATGGTNTCATAGGGTTTGTGTTCCAGGCTTTTCACCAGCTTTGTCGCCCTTCTCTAGACACGTTCCAGCAAAGGAACATACTAGACACGAAATGCTGTTTAAAGTTTTGCAAACGTTTCAGTGAATCCAGAATAATAACTAAATGCATTGTTTGAAGTAACTTTATGTTTTAGATAAACTATAAAATGAATTTGTCATATTTATTAAAAAAAAAAAAAAAAAAGTGTCAGAATAACCAGAAATGAAAATGAGTCCTCTTTTGAAGGTCTGCTTTGGAGGTTTGGGGTTTTTTTAGTCATGGCCATTTTATGGAAAATGTGAATGTTCCTCAAATATGGAGGAAGCTCTTGAGCTATCCTGCCATTTACAAATGTATATAATAGTCATGGAAGAACATTTCTGCTTTGCAATTCTTAGCTTTTTTATCTGCAGATTTTAATTCATCTGGCAGGAAAAGCATCATAAAATTAAGAGAAACAAAACATGTATTTCTTGGACATTTTAGAGGTTTTAGTGACATTTTAGATAGTCAACTAACAACAGCAGCTTTAATTATATTTCTCCTGTTCTTTGTTTACTTATTGGTGGTATTCCTTTAGACCAAGATAAATGAGAAATTGCAGCTCTTACTGGAATTATTATGAATACTTGCAATTTTTTTTCCTTTAAAACACTGAACAATTCATATGCATTTCTTTGTCCTAAATACATTTCTAAACACTCACCCTTTTTCAATTGTTCTGCTTAAGATAATCCATTTAGGAATTGATAGATGTAGTTGCTTTTTTCAGTTCTTTTCCAGAGATCTGATCTTTCCAGGATCTTTCCCCTACCCTCTTTTTCATGCTTGGTATCATACTTTCATAATTAGATTTTTCACATGTTTTTACTCTTTTATTCTCCATGATGATGGACAAGAAAATTTCTCCTACACAATGCTTTTCTCAAAGCATTTCAGAATGGAAGTAACTGTAAGATCTCTGCCTTCTACTTTCTTTCTGCTCTTCAGATTATTCCAGGGGCATCTTAAATACTAATTGATTCTGTAAATCACCATCACTGTTGCTTTTTGATAGCTAGTATATAATCAGTTTTCTCTGAACCTCACTAAGATTGAGTTTGAAACTAATTGAGACCATTGGAGTTTGGACTAGGCGTTTTGCCTTTCCATTTCCACTGACAAATGAAATAAAACCTTTTTTCCCCCTGCAGTCCATCCATATTGTGTTTGTAGCACTGTGCTAGTAAGCCAAGGATTTAAAGGGCCTTTAATTTGGCAATGTTGGGTAACAGGTGGAGGAAACCCTTCTGTGTCAGTACTGATGAACCTGTCAAGCACTATTTGCTTGGATTTGCACTGACTATTTCCAGCCCAGACTGGGCACATATAGAATATAATGAGTCATAGAATCATAGAATTGTTTTGATTGGAAAAGACCTTTAAGATCATCAAGTCCAACCATTAACCCAGCACAGCTAAATCCACAACTAAGCCATGCCACAAAAATATCACATCGGCACATCTCTTCTAATACCCTCAGGAACAGTGACTCAACCACTTCCTTGTGCAGCCTGCTCCTGTGCTTTACAACTCTTTCTGTGAGGATTTTTTCTTAACCAACTTAACTCCTGCTGCAATCTGAGGCTGTTCTTTTGTCCTGTCACTTGTTACTTCAGAGGAGAGACTGACATCCAGCTTGCTACAACCTCATTTCAGGTAGCCAGTAGAGAGTGATTCTCCCTTGGGCCTCCTTTTCTTCAGACTAAACGCCAGTTCCCTCAGCCACTCCTCATAAGATTTGTTCCCTAGACTCTTTGCCAGCTTTGTTGCTCTTCCTTGGATTTGCTCCAGCACCTCAATTTCTTTTGTGTAGTGAGAGGCCTAAAACTGCATGCAGTATTCAAGGTGCAGCCTCACCAGTGCTGACCATAGGTGAAAAATCTCTTCCGTACTCCTGCTGGCCACACTGTTTCTAGGTTTCACCTTCATCCACAATGGAGTAATAGGTGCTATGTCATCCTTCAGTAGCACTGTGCTTCAATTATGGTGTTCAGCATCTTGTCAGAGAAGGTGTCTCAGCTGTGGTGCAAAGGCTTTTTTTGAGTCTAAAGAGAATGCATAATTGCATTAAGCATACTGTCTATGCAAGATTTCATATCATCAGGAATTTAAAAGGTTTCTATCTTCCAATGGATTTCAGGAGTAGTAGCTACCACAGACTACAATGAACTGATGCAGTGTGCTTAACTGCAAAAGGGAAAAAACATAATGAAAAACTATGACAAAGAAACCCAAAATAAATGATGTAGTCATTTGCAACCTGCCATGGGTAGGCCAATATCAGCTGGCTCCTAAGGACAAGATGGCTAACATACCTAAACCCATCTTCTTGCTGTTGAATTGCTGCTGCTGCTATATGCATGGAATATCTTCTTAATTATTTTGGGTCATACGTCTGGCTGTGTCTCCTCCCAGCCTCTTGTGAGCACATATTCTATTCACTGTGGTGGCAGAGTGAGAAACAGGAAATGACTTGACACTGAGCAAACGCTGTTCAGCAATGGCTAAAACATTCATGTGTTGTCAGCACTGTTTTAGTTGAACACAGCAGTACGCAAGCTGCTGTGAAGAAAATTAGCTCCATCCTAGCCAGATCCTGTACAATTTCCTTTTCCCCCTTTCTCTGCCCCTGCCTTGAGATTTTAATTTTAAAATGCTCTGTTCGAAGACCAGAAATATAAACAGGTTGAGAGATGTAGTTAAATGGAATAAAGAGAAAAGACAAAATCTGCATATTTAGTGGCCTAGATTGGTCAGACCCTAACTCACTTGACAGATAATTGCCTAACAAGCAGTGTCTTTGATGTTAAGCTTCAGTGAAGTAGAAAGAAAGTTTCTCAGCTGCTCCTAAACAGTCTTTGGGTGGTCTCTTGCTGTCCAGTGCTGGAACAACCTCAACCTGCTGAAAAGTTTTTTTTTTTTCCCATGTGACCAGCCCAGTGGAAAACTGAGTACAAATAGTTAAACACCACTCTGTGAAGTCTTGGGAGAAGAGAAGACCATGGAGAAAGAATGGGAGGGAGATAGAGCAGCCAAATAGAGTTTGAAATAAACAACTTCTAAATTAAAAAGAATGTTAAATACAGATCATCTGCTCAAACCCTGACAGCAGATTTAATTCCTTCCTCCTTTTACCTGATGGAGATGCGCCTGCAGGGCTCGCATCAATTACCTGTCGACATGTGAAAAATGATTGATGAGCTGCCTCAGGCACTGGAGTATACTTTGTCAACCACTCATAATTTATACATCTTATCTCTGCCAGAACAAAAGACAGGACAACATCCTTTATGAAAGGGAAAAGGGAAAAAAAAAAAGAAGAGGGAAAAAAAGAAAGGAAGGCAGGCAGGCAGGCAGGCAGGCAGGTGTTTGTGTTGGGGTTCCATTATATAGCATGAGTTGATAACATTGAAGGCTATCATGGCTGGCTCATCAGATATCTCCACCTACTTTCTCTGTGGTTGCTTGGATTTGCTGGGCTGACCATTCCATGCTAGAAAGATCCTGACATAGAAAGTATGGAGCAGTCTAGAGTTACATTTTAATTATGCTGTCTACAAGAGCCTCTGGAGCATTGATGTTTCCTCTGACCTTCTGTTTTAATCAGTCCTTGCAAGGCATGCTGTGAACCACCACTGACAGAGACTGATAATTTATACAATGGAGTCTTCTTAAGATGCTTTAATTTAGAACCATTGCAAAAATTGCATGGTTTTACTTTCACATTCATACTTTTTTTTAAGAATGCATTTCAGATAGGTGAATCTTATAGTAACGTAGAAACCAAATTTGAGCTCTGACCTTGAATTGTAATCAAACCAAGAATAAATTTTTTTAATATTTTGGAGGAGATAAAATATTCTATATATTTCTTTGAGGCTCTTGAAACACTTTTAATTGCAATCTTTATTCAATACTTTCAGATAAGCCTGCTGTTCTAGTCTTTTCAGGTTTAACAACTGATTTAGAGGGAGGAAGAGGACTTGAGTGCCAGCTTGATACAGTGTGCAAGAAGCGAATTTCCAAAGCAGCTGGTATTTAGTGTCATTCAAGTGACTCAAGTTGAAAAGCAAAAATATCTTATGAGTTCTTTGAATTTCTAATTTAATATAATAATGAAATTTCTCCACCCAGTTGTCCTGTTTTCACAGTCCACTCTCCTTCTCCACCGCTTCCCTAACCCCTGCATTCAGGAGGAAAAGTAACACAGCAAAAGCTCTGGACTGGGCTAAGGAGTTTAATGAGATGATACAATGCACAATTACCTTTGCTGATTTTGCATAAAACTACAGCAAAATCAGCAGCAGAGCCAGCAATAAGCATCCTTCCATACCCCCAGATCCCCCATCCCTCCAAAAAAAACCCCACAATCTGCAGCCAGTCCAGCAGAAAAGACCAACGCCCCAAAACAGGAACAGGACACCTTTCAGGTTATGATCTGAACTTCAAGCCCCAGGAGATGTCCATCCAGCCAGAGCTTTTGTATTAAGTCTGGCATGATGTTGTCATGGTATTGAATACTCACCAGCAGATTCAACTGACACCAGATAAGTATACTACCTCTCCAGTATCTACTAAGCTGACACCAAAATCAGCCTAGGGGTATTAGTCTGCCTTGGCTTGGAAAATTGTGCTGAAGTTGTCTACAATTCATATTCATTCTAGCATGTATGGCTTTAAATGTTTGTACTCTCCTGAGCCCACGTAACTAGTTAGAGTGATTAAAGAAAAGATAATTTGAAAGCAATATGTGTTGTTGATACAGTGTTTTAGAATATTGAAAGTTTTAGCCATATACTATACAGTCCCACTGAACATTATGTCCAGTGCTGGTATACTGGTAAGTTTAGTTTGTACAGCCGTGTTTTCAGGTGCTTCTCTTGTCTTCTGTTGTTTTATTATTTCTAGAGGCAACTGCCCAGACACATCAAGGTGTTTTCCAGTTTTCTAAGTATCTGATTTATGCATACATTTTTTTTTCTGACACTGTGTTTCAGCATGTCTTCATTGAATAGGATTATGAGGCACCTCATAATCAGTTTACTGTAGAAGCTCCTGGTCTATTGCTCAGCATTTAAAGAATTAGATGGTGTAACATAGAGTGTTCTGGATATAAACGTTGTTTCTGTTGTAAGCTTGCTTTGCTTTTCAAGTTGAGAAAAAGCTAACAAATGTGGTCAATATGAGCCTCAGTTTGTGAATCCAGCTTCTCAACAGGATTTATTATCTTCAGAATAGAAGAAGAGCAATACCTGTATATGACATTTTTTCTCTTGGTATATATAGGGTAAGTTTCTTTCAATCTGTAATGCAGTGTCTAAGCACATTAGAGTCATGTTTGGGGAGGGAAAGTGCTGAAAATCATAGAACTAACATATAGTGATCAATATGAAAAATCATTTCATACATTATTGTTTTGAGATACAAAAATATATATTATAAAGGCAGTGTAAAGAGACATGAGTTTCCAGTCAGTGGGGCCAAGAGATTTCAATGTCATCATCCTGCTATATGACCTTGAACAGGATACTTATATCTGTGGTTTATGTGATTTTTTTTTTGTCTGTCTTGTCAAGTTAGATTGTATGTTGTTCAATGCAAGGCCTGCATGCTGTTCTGTGATTGCAGAGATCAGCACTGGCAGTGTCTGACCTTGAGTAAAGCGTGTAAGTGTTGCTCTATTATGAGTGAATAATGATGTCTTTAGGTAATAGAAATGGCACTGGTGCTGTTATGTAGGACAGATCAGTAGCAAGCATTAAAAAAAATCAAAAATGGTCAACTACCTTTGTGTAAATCTTGTCTAATTACTAGGGTTATAGCTGCTAAGCTATGAAAATAGTACCTTTGTTTAATTTCTTGCTCTTTCATCCTACTATGCAGCAATCCTTCATGTGGGGAGTATTCTTGCTTCTAAGGAAGCTAATATTCCTTGCCAGGTAATTCCATGCTTACAGCTATTTACAATAGCACATGTTCTTATCCAGCTTCTGTGAATGGTGTTTCAGAGATGTTTCTTTGTGGTAAACTGGCCCTCGTAGGTGTCTGAAATGGACTTTAAGACAAAGGTGCCCTTACTTTGTTTTTAAGTATTTTGTTTCTTCCTAGTGCTGAGCTACTTGCTTTGGTTTTGGTTTTCTGTTTGACGGGCTGCTTGTAGATAGAACAGTTTTCTGTAAGGGATTGAAATCGTAGGTCAAATGTATTGTTTTATATGTAAGCCACTTGAGAACAATGAAAGCAGTTGCTGGAACCCAAATACCATTTCAAACAGATTTATTGTAGTATGTTTTCTCCCACCTTTTTTTAGAAGTTATTACTTTAATCTGAAAAATTTATGTAAGTAGGCTTGTAGCTTTTATATGCTTTATGCATTCAGTTTTGAGACTTTTTATCTACTTAGTGGCATAGTGTTTAAAACAAGTGTGATCAAGGAAATAATTTCAGCTTTACATCATTTTTTTATATATATATATTTCCCTCTGAATGCTACATATAAAATAGCCAGATTGTAATATAAAAGAGTTATAGTAAATGTCATGGAAACTTATCTTCACAATGCCCTTTAGCTTGGTTTGCTCATCTCAACCTGCAAACATTGAAAAGAGACAAAGATGTAATATTTCTTTGTCACAAAATTACATGAAATTTCAATGTCTTCAAACTTTAAATATATCTAAGAAAAAACTTACTATAAATATATGCAATTAAAGTCATTACAGTATTTGTAAATGAGTAGAGATGCTTTTAAACTGCTATCCTCTGCTTAGCAAGAACAAAGCTGTTTTGAAGTGAAAATAATTCTCAAACTATAATTATGATGAACTAGATCAGATGTTCCTAAGAGAATACATCTTTATTTTCCTGTCATTTTAATACTGTGCCTAAATAATGTCTCAAAGGGGGAGAAGGTTGTTTACATATTATTGACCCAGAACATAATGCATTCCATATATATCAAAATGGAACAACACATTTAATTTACAGCTGTACCTTAAATGCTTTAGTCATCACACTGAATGAGCCAGTGTTGGGGATTATTTATTTATGTGTTTGTTTATTTATTGTCTTCTGGTTTCAGGGGATACAAGATTGGCAGTTACTCAGGAAATATATTTGAAGTTCAATGTGTTGATAGGCAAAAGTATTGATGATGATACAGTCGTTATAAAAGGTGGTGTATTTCCCCAGCATTTCTCATACTTTTCCAGTCCAAATAGCCACATGTATTAAAGTTATGTCAAATGGAGTAGTTACTGATGCTAATTTGTTTTAGGTAAGCTGTTGGATGAGCTATATACTGATAAAGTTGACAATACTAGAGGAATGCAGCATTCTTCTTGAGTATTCAGCTGATGTCCACAAATACTGGAGGCAGTGTGAGTGGTAGGTTGTGAAGTCATGCTCACCATTGTTAATAGACACTGCTCTGAGTTGCCCAATAGAGGTGGCTACATTCTTTCAAATGTTGCAGCTTCCTACAGATTGACATGAAGAAATTAGAGTAGTAAATATCTCAGTGAAAAAATAACAGTAATGATTGAATCAAGACAAAACCCTTAAAAACAAATTAAGTATGCTGAAAAAGCCAAAATTGTAGCTGTGTTGAACTAGACTGGTAATCAAAATGTTGTGATTGAGCACTGAGCAATTTCCTGCTGTCTAGGACAGTCCTTACCTCTCTGTGAGAGTGGCACAGAATTAATTGTTACATATCAGAGATGCATTCTTGGGGAAAAGAAACAGGGTATTTTACTTTATTTACTTGCACCATTAAAGTTTGCTGAAGTGAGTAGCTTCTCAGTTTTTCTGCTACGTAGTGCTCTACCCGAAGGTCTATGATATATATTTTAGTTTAAATTTGAAAGAGAGGTATGAGCTTATTGTTAGTCTCACTCCTACATTTCACTGAAATATGTATATATGTTTTATTGCTGCTGTTGTTAAACATTTAAAAAGAAAATTAACTCTTCCTCTTGCTGACTTTGGTAAATCGAAGCTGAAAACTGACATAGGATGCCAGAAAGCAAGATTGGGCTGTCTCTTTGATTGTTGACAACTCCCCTGAGCTTCCTTGTTTCATAGAGAAATCAAAATTATACCTACCTGTACTAAATGGCTCTACTACTTTAGGATTGATACATAGATAGTTCTGTTTCACTTCATGAAGAATTTCGTGAGTGCTACTTGCTACTGTAAGAGTTGCTATTGAAGGGACTGTTCAAGGCAGGACTGGACGTGGCACTTGGTGCCATGGTCTAGCCTTGAGCTCTGTGGTAAAAGGTTGGACTTGATGATCTGTGAGGTCTCTTCCAACCCTGATGATACTGTGATATCCAATCCAAATTACTTCCATGGCTACCTACTAGAAAGTCTGGAAGGAGGGTGAAATTACTGTTTGAGTATCACAGGGCCTTTTTGACTTTCCCTTTTTTAAACTCTTTTGCTAACAAGTCTTGTTCCACCAGTTTTCCCTCTGAACTACTGTCTTTAAACACTCAGTTTTACATCATCCTTCTAATTTCCATGTCTTCCTTAACGTTGAAGGTTAGTTATTTTTGTCTGAAGAAACCTGCAGGTAATGGCAGTTTCTTTACAATGCTCTTGGAGGAGAGAAATGATAAAACCACATTTTGGCCCAGTGTCTACTTATCTGTAAAGCTGCTATAAAGTGGAAACAGATGTCTAACGCTTCTTCACTCTTCTTATTTTGTGCGTGTTGTCTCTCAAGGGCATGAAAATGTAGAATGAGGACACAAATTGTAATAGGTCTTGTAGCAAAAGATGGGATTGGTGATATCAGACCTTTGCATGGGTCTAAGTCAACAGATTCTTCTGTTAATGCTGATTTAGGTTTTACGTGTTAATCCTTTACAGGAGGTTTTCATGTGTAACTTCCACCTCCTTGAGGTTCTGTGGTTGTGTGGGAAGTGTCATATTCAGTTTTACAGAAATTTAGCTGATTTGTTTTGAATTGCAGTTGTAAAAATAAGTTCCTTTGCTGCTGCTGTTGTTGTAAGAAATAACTACAGGCTGAGAAGAACAGCATATCATCTAGGGTGAGGCTGTTACACAAGGAAAGAGAGGAATCATCTTCCTCTTCTTCTTTCTAATTCTGGAGCAAATGGTGAACACAGCAACTCGGAACCTGAACTCAGATTTATTTTCTACTATGCAACAAAATTTGAAATATAGTTTCAAGTTCCAGGCTGAGAACATCACTGAGTGCCCTGTGTCCACAGAATATTCCTAAAATAGGAAAGTTTCTAGGTTAGAATATATATTTTGAAGTAGCCAGTAGCAAAAATCACAGGAACAAAATGCACTAATTCTTAATGAAACATGTCACTGTGTTTAGCCACATTGTAACTAATGAAAAGGCATATATATATATCTCTATATGTACATAATACATGTATTACATATATATTATATATGTATATATAGCATGTATTATATGTTTATATTATATATATGTATTACATATATTATATATACATATATGTTACACTATATAAGTCCACATGTAATGCAATATATAAACTAAATCTTTCAACACATAGCTTTTGAGTCAAATGGCTCATCACTTTTACATGTCTATTAGTAACAATGAAAAAAAAAAAAGGAAAATGAAGTCTGAATGCATGAAGCATGAAAAAGAAAAGCAACATTTAAACAGCATTTTCTGTTTGGTGGTTTTTTGCAAATCTGAGTAAAAATGTGTTGAGGTTACTATTTCCTGTTGAGTGCTCAAGAGAGACATTTTTCTCTGTTCTTGCAAGAAAATATGAATTGAGCATAGGTGCCATTATTTAGCATGGTCACTTTCATGGAAGTAATGGCATTTCTATATAGTAGTTATTTTTTTTTCTCACATTCAGTCTCTCTGGTTTTACTTTATAGATTCTACTTTATAGTTCTGCAAATTCCATTGTCTCTATATTATGAAGCATGCAAGAAGAGCAGTTTTAACCTTCCAGTCAAAAGTATAAAAAGAATTGGATTGCACGTTCTAAGTGGAATGCGAATTGTGCATAGAGAGATAGATAATTTTATAAGCTACTGTTCTCTCTTATAGAATGATAAATAATGTTGTAAAATATGTTTTCCTTTGCATGTTTAAATTGCTTGGTATATATAACTGAATTTAAAAGAGATTTTAAAATGAGTGTTCAGCCTTGCTGAAGGACTTGAAGAAGTGCTTTATTCTTACACTCCTTTCTAATAAATAGGCTACTATGAATGCTTAGATCTTATATTTTAACTGGACTTTGACAGACTTAAATTTAATCTGGGCCCTATAAGAGTCTATGTTGTCATTATTTGTCTGATGGGTTTCAAGAACTTGTTTCTCACTTCCATCCCCCATCAGTTTTCTATACCTTCCTTTCACTACAGAAGTTGACATCTCTAGGGTGACCAGCCTCCAGGGGGAGGGGAGAAACAGATGTGTGTAGGACTGAGGGAGCAGTAAGAGTGGGAAGCAGCAAACAGCAGTTGGTTCCTTACCAGGCAAAGAAAAGATCATGGTCACAACACGGCCAAAAGTCACAGGCTGAAAGGAGACTGGATGATGCACTTAGTGCCATGGTTTAATTAATTAGAAGGGTTAGGTGATAGGTTGGACTCTATGATCTTGGAGGTCTTTCCCAACCTGGTTAATTCTGTGATTCAAGGGCCAACTATGCTGTATAAACTGACTGATTTCTTTAAGTATGTAAGCTTGTACTTGGTCTGTCTGGCATAATGTTACCTTTTTTTTTGGTTTGTGACTGAATCAGTGTTAATGACTCGCCAACGTTTTGATTGTACAAAGGCTTTCTCTCTTTGTCAGGCAAGTAGGGTGAAAGTGTGCAGAGGGTTGTGAAAGGACACAGGTGGAGCTAAACTTTATAATGAAATATGTTGGATATAGTAATGTTAAATGCAGTGATTTTATAGAGTTGTCTGACTGTGGCAGAAATCAGTAGTATCAATTCATCTAATTCGATTTTAAAAATTGAGGTAAAACTATGACTCCACCAAGAAAAGAAAGTTAAATCTGCATATTCTTCCTTGCATGTAGACTTTTCCTAAGCATATAGAATAGAATGGAATCAACCAGGTTGGAAGAGACCTCCAAGATCATTCAGGCCAACCTAGCACCCAGCCCTATGGTGTTAGTTCAGTTTAAGTATCTTCTACAGAAATATTTACTGTGCAGGTAGCACATCAATGGAAAAGGAAAGTTCAATGCTTTTATTTTGGCTTATGGGTCTTGCCTTGTATTACCTTATCCTTTTGGTTTTTGAAGTGACTCAGGTTGACACAACAAATTCTGAGATTTGCAAACTCAAACTGGAGGACACAGATCAAGCAAGAGTGTTAAGGGATTATTGAATAAACTTCTGTTCACTTTTATTTTCAACTACATTCTCATAGAATATAAAACTATTTTAAATACTGAGGACTGATGCCCATGTTCCTTCTTCGATACTATTAAGAAGGGCATTGTATGGTTTACACCTGTGTATGCACAAAC
Source organism: Tricholaema leucomelas (assembly GCA_013400475.1). Classification (NCBI taxonomy): domain Eukaryota; kingdom Metazoa; phylum Chordata; class Aves; order Piciformes; family Lybiidae; genus Tricholaema lacrymosa; species Tricholaema leucomelas. Next base: position 337,676 of record WAAF01010411.1, on the reverse strand, counting down.
ATATATATGACAACACCGTGACAGAGTAAATTAGCGGCAACATTCTTTGAGCTTAAAAATGAGATATTTTCTTTAAAATAAGAGATTTTGAGGGTAGTGAGGGGATCTGGACGGACTGGATCGAGGGACTGTGTCCAATGGTATGAGGTTCAACACAAACAAGTGCAAGTTCTGCACCTGAGTCACAGCAACCCTATGCAGTGCTACATGCTTGGGGAAGAGTGGCTGGGAAGCTGGCCAGCAGAAAAGACCCTGGGGGTGTTGGTCAACAGCTGGCTGAATATGAGCCAGGAGTGGCCAGGAAGGCCAACAGCATTCTGGCTTATGTTGGAAACACTGTGACCAGCAGCACTCTCTACAGCTACCTGAAAGGTGGGACAAAAGGAAACGGCCTCAAATTGTGTCGGGAGAGAGTTAGTTTGGCTATTAGGAAAAAGAATCTTTACAGAAAGGGTTGTAAAATTCTGAACAGGCTGCCTAGGGAAATATTTGAGTCACCATCCCTGGAGGTGTTTAGAAGATGTGTAGATGTGGTGCTTAGTGAATTTAGCGGTGGACTTAGCTGTGCGAGGTTAATGTTTGGACTCCATGATCTTAAAGTTGTTTTCCAACCAAAACAATTCTATGATTTAAGATAACTCCCTTCGCTGAACACAGTGACTCCTCTCACAAGATCCTTTACCCTTGTGTCTCTCTATTTGTGATATGCATGCCTGGATTGACAAGAATAAATACATATGTCTAAGAAAAGGGTTTGGTTGTTCCAGAGATTTGAATGCTTGACAGTGTAGGTGTGTCATAAATGTCTTAAGTTTTCACTTTATTTTGTTTGCTCATAGAGTGTGTGTCACAGTTATAATTTTTAAATCCTCAGCTGTGAGAGAATGATACTTATGTGAGAATGATGTCACAGCATGAGAAAAACAGAGAGTCTTTTCCAGTCATCATTCACTTAAGTACATCTCGCCCTCTGCCAGAGATGTGGACTTGATCACCTAATATGTCTACTCTGCCTCAACTGTCTGTGATTTTGTGAGTGATAGAACAGTACAGGAGATCAACAGCTTGTTCATTGGCAGCTGCAGAAAGACAAGGCATTAAAAATGCCTGCACATAGATGTGGATGTACAATTCTATGTGGCAGATACCTGTAGAGATTGCACTTGTAGGCTGGGAGATTACTTACTCCCTTCCTTTTGCCAGTTCCCTAGGAAAAAATGGCTTTCACTGTTTGTGTTGATACCTCTTTGTAACTCAGATGATCATCTTTTACTGCATGCCTAAAATAAAAACAGTATGTTTATATGTGTAAGAACTAATGCAGAACACTTCATTGGGTTATCTCTCATCTCTTTGGACAGATGGAGATCACTTAACTTCTTTTTTTCTTCCCTCGTCCCTGCATTTCAAATTTCATATAAGAACTTTTAAATAAATTGCAATAAGTAAGAGAGGAAACTATTTCTGAAAGGTATTATACATGAAAAGCAGATCTACTCAACTTCAATATTCAAACAGAACCGGGACATGAACTCTAACTTGGAAGGCTCAGGCAAATTCTACAATGTTTCTGTTATATAACACACTGGACTTAAGACAGATACCAGTGGAGCGTATCTAGAGCTTTCAAAGGAATCTAGAGCATTTTGTTGCTCAAGTTTAATTTGAGATTTGACTTGGAATGATTTCATAAAATAAAAGGTAATGAAGAAAATTAGTATTTTTGCTGTCTAAAATGTGAGTTTGAAAATAGAGAGAGAGGGAATAACGTTAAAAACAGTGTTGAAACTTGAGAGAATTTGAGCATGGTGGAGGTGAATTCTGTTTAAGTCTCCTTCGAATGCCCTTAATAAAGTACTTGCAGTGTATAAGCTGGTCCAAATAATACCTGCACGTGATCTGGACTCACCAATGCAGATTCAGTTACTAGATGATGCTTTTTTGAGTAAATAAATAGCTGGTTCCTCACAAAGCAAGACTATATAAATGGGAGGGAAGAGAACAATGTCATACTAAATACATGCTTGACATACTAAATACACAGTATTAAAAAGCACTATCTTGAATACATAGTATAGAAGTCTAATTTGTGTTATTCTTGTATTACTTTGATCTAATATTAGGAGCATTTGGGAATAAAAATGAGTCCTTCAAAATGGAAAATTTACATATTTTTTCATACAGATTGCCCTCATTACTGCAGTTTGCCTTACATGTTGAAAATGCATCTGATAATGACACATCTCAAAACAGAGTTGCAGTTATCTGTGAATGGAATTTGAAGCAAAGTTTTACTTTGTGACTTAGGAGGTATTACATTAGTCAATGAAGAAAATTTAAATATTGTAGAAGGGGCTTGTATTTCATGGAGGTTAAGGTAAAAGCCCAAACAAGTTTTTTCTTGCAGCGAAAGACAAATGTTTGGGCAGAAAATGTTGAATACTTTTTGTTCATGTTCTCACCTTAAGTTCTGAACATGCTCTGTTTTCAGATTATCAAGCTTTTTATTGGAAGAGGGTTTCTTTGGCAGTCATCATGGTATCAGTTTTGGATGTGTCACACTGTGGTAGAGAGGAGAATTTAAGTTATATATGGAATGGCTTTCTGCTCCAGATTATTTTCACAGAGATTACAGTGAAAAAAAATCAAGTAGTGAAGCATACAAAGAAAGTCTATGCAGCAGGGGAATGAGTGAACAGTATTGTATGGTGAAAAAAAACATGGCTGGGAAGATTAAAGGAATATCAATTATAATTTGAGAGGAAAATATCTCTACTAAAATGCAAAATTCAGTAAAAAAAAAAAAGCTTTCTAGATCAATTCTATTATAGAATTTATTCATTAGGTAAACACTATGGAAAGACTAAAGAAGTTTTTGACATTGCAAGGATGTACAATACTGAATCTATGGCAAGAAGAAGTTTTTATTCTTGTTTGTTCAGAAACAGTAAAATATTTACATACTATGTTGTCTGGTTAGAAGATGTGGCTACTTATGGCACCACTTCTATGATTATGCACTTACGACATAAGATGGGGTAAAAATTCCCATTTTCCCCCACTGCTTTCATGGAGCACTTGCTGGCAGTTTTTTTGTTTTTAACATTTTCTGTCCTTAGCTGTATATCCAATTTCATCCGAGGTTTATTAGATTTGTCCCTTGCATTGGGCAGCTGATGAAGGCGGAATAGACTGTTTGTGAGAGTTGCATGATTTTTTTTTTCTTAAGTAAAAGTAGTATGTCTAACATAAGAAATGGCAAGGTAACTCAAAGTAGGCAGTTAATTTGTCTATACTAATGCCAAAGTTAGAAAATGGCCTAAGCAACAGTATTACAGTATCACAGTCTCACAGTATCACCAAGGTTGGAAGAGACCTCACAGATCATCAAGTCCAACCTGTTACCACAGAGCTCAAGGCTAGACCATGGCACCAAGTGCCACGTCCAACCTTGCCTTGAACAGCCCCAGGGACGGCGACTCCACCACCTCCCTGGGCAGCCCATTCCAGTGTCCAATGACTCTCT
>WAAF01010411.1:290188-334037 GCA_013400475.1 Tricholaema leucomelas | reverse complement strand
CCCCAGATTCCTCTCTGTCTGGCTGCTCTCCAGCCACTCCGACCCCAGCCTGTATCTCTGCATGGGGTTGTTGTGGCCAAAGTGCAGCACCCTGTACTTGGAGCTATTGAATGCCATCCCATTGGACTCTGCCCATCTGTCCAGGCGGTCAAGGTCCCGCTGCAGAGCCCTTCTGCCCTCCAACTCAGTCACATCTGCCCCCAGCTTAGTGTCATCTGCAAACTTGCAAACAACTTGCAAACAACAAAGATGTATATTAGCATTCAAAAATCATAGGTGGCTATTTGGTCATACAAGATCTCTGGTGTCTGTAGTAATCTGTGGAGAGTAGATGGGATTATTCACAGGCTCATCTAAAGCAAAAAAAAAAGGCAATATAACTTGCTTTAAATTTAAAAGCTGTCACAATTTTTAGTCTGTTTTTTTTTTGTCAATCTGAAAGGCATCTGTCTAAAATGGTAGCCATTTGAAGAGAAGGGTAAGGCCTGTCAAACTACTTCTCCTGGGCTGCTTGTGTTAGGACTTCATCTGCTTTGTTTGACATCTCTAAACAACCCTCTAAAAATGTCGGGTTTGGCGTGCTCTGCAAAGGAGAACTGGAGGGTGTTGTTTAACTTATTTGGGCCTTCTCTGTTTTTCTTTCCGTGGCACAAAAATGTGCATTTTTTTTCTCCACCTTTACCCCCAACAAATGTGTGTTTTAGCCTCATGTGACCCTAGCATCTTAACATGTCAGAGTGTTAATAAAGCTCTGAGGCTGTCATAATGTAGGGTTAAATAAAGTCTTCATGAGCTGTCTATTAAGCTGATTTTTTGTTTGTCACTTTCTGTAGTTTCTTTATGGATGCAGCTTGTCTTGGTTTGTGGGCAGCCAAGCAAACGGGCTTTGTCTTTGTTCACTGCTCTGTTTAATTCTTCCCCTCATTCATTAATCATCCCTTTGACTATTTATACCAGTGGCAAGTATAGCTAACACACTTAACGTTTTTCTTTGTCTCAGTGGCACTCTTTGTGCAGGCCAGAGAAGGGCTAATTATTAACTGTAAAGTGACATTAAAAACCTGTAGATAAGCATACAAATGCTGCATCCAGCGAAATGCAGCTCAGCTTGTTCCCTGCCCCCCCCCCCGCCCCTTTTTTTAAACTTTCTAGTGCTTGTGGCCAAACGAATTTTTCTTGCTCTGCATAGTTGGGAGTTTGCAGTAGCAGTGCCAATGTCTAGATAATTAATGAAGAAGCTCTGTTAAACCCAGAGAGTCTGCCAGTGTCAGTTTTTTTAGTTTCATCTCTGGACAGCTTGGCTGAATAGTTTGTACCTTATCAGACAGAGGCAGGGCATTTAAATAGCTGCTATTTAGTTGGAGGCAGTTCCTCTGCTCCTATTTAGTTGGAGGCAGTTCCTCTGCTCTTTAAAGGTCCCGTTCCTGTGTTTATTAGTATTCCATGTACATAAGTCTTGGAATGGTTTGGTTGTGGGTTTTTTGTTTTGTTGGAGTTTTTGTTTGGGCTTTGCTTGTTCATCTGTGGGTTTTAATTAGTAATATTTATTTATTATGATGGGAGAGCTTTCAGCATTTTTCTTTCCAGCTCCCTTTACTCAAATTTCAATCCACCATCCTTTGTCCTATCAATCCTTTGCAAAGACTCCCCTCTCCAGCCTTCTTGTAGGAGGACTCCCTCAGGTACTGGAAAGCTGCCATTATGTCTCCCTGGAACCTTCTCTTTTCCAAGCTGAACAACTCCAGCTCCCTCAGCCTCTCCTCATAGGAGAGGTGTTCCAGTACCCTGATCATCTTTGTGACCCTCCTCTGGAATCACTCCATCATATCTATGTCCTTCTTGTGTTGAGAGCTCCAGAACTGGACACAGTACTTTAGGTGAGATCTTGCCAGAGCAGAGGAAAAAAGTGGTAGAATTACCTCTTGATCTGCTGTCTTTTCTTGAACACTTCCAGGGACAGGGACTCCACCACCTCCCTGAGCAGCCCATTCCAATGGCAAATAACTCTCCACCAGATCAATAGTTACAGATTGCTTTGTTCATGTTTCAGTTAGAAATCAGTATGTTGAATAGATCCTTACTTAGGATGAAATTGTGAGTGGTGGGAAAGTTTTCTGGTGTTAAAAATCTGTGGTGAAACAGTGCAGTGTGTTGCATAATTTTCTTTGTGTTTTCTGTGCTGTGTGACTGAGTAGGTTTCGGCATTTTAAAATAGACTACTTTAGAAAATGCTGTGGCATTTTTTGGTGTTTCATTGCTGTTTTTAAAGGTCAAACACTTCTTCTGTACCCCATGCTATTTTCTTGGTAGCAGATGCATTAGGTAGAACTCTCTGCTGCATTGTAAATCAGCTGGAATGAGCTAGGCAAGATGAGTTTTGCTGTGATATTATAGAAGCATGTTTATTTTTCCAAAGTAAACTTCCATCACTTAAAGTCTTATTATTTTGCTGGTCTGAATGTTGGTAGATTTCATATCTATTTTTTGTAGCAAGATCCTGGAAATAATAATTCTTATTTGATGAAGTATTTGTGGCATGAATCAAATTTGTCTTCAAATAGACAAGTCTTCTGCTGCAAGACAGCAAGCTTACGACTTTTTATTGAGATTTGAGTGTGTATTTATGCAAGACTGGGCCTGTCTTTCAGGTAGACTGTCAGCAGCCCAGTAACAAAAATGAGGTTAGTGTCTTTGATATTTTAATATACTGAAAGTAAGAGATAAAAATCTCTGCAGAAAGAGAGGCAAATACAATTATTTCATCTAGCCCAAATATGCAGTGCTTCAGCCAGTGGCGTGCGTAGGCAGTCTCTTAGATGAGCTCATACCTTCTTTGTGGTAGCTTGGTTCATTAACAAGGAGCTGTTAGCTTTAGCAAAGTAACGATTGCAAACAAGCTTACAAATTTTGGATTCTTCTATATGCCTGTTAACAGAAGGTGTTTGTTGATGACAATCTTGTGGAAGAAGACAATATTTCAAGAGCTAGAAGACTCTTGTGAAATACTGCTGGACTTGTAGTGTCCAACTCAAACTAGCACAGGTGATCAGATTTGATTTTAAGGAGGTGGAGATGGTTAAATGCACATCTGATCTTGGGTAGAGAGGAGCTGTAATGGTATAACACATGAAAATGGCCACTAAGGTTGTGTTGAAAGAGCAGTGCTATTCAGTGATGCTGAGTTTTTTGCACATTTTTTTGTTCTGCTGGCATCTCCACTGGGTTTGCTTTTGAGTCAAGGTAAATGAAGTCTGTAGTCAGAGATTTATTATGCTTATTCATTTAAATGTGCTATGCAGTTATGTATCTCTTCATTTCCTGTAGACTGTATTATTTTTGTTAGTTGTTTATTGCATCAACACCTTTACACAATACTGGCATTTCTACGCAGTGGGAAACATGTATTAAGAGAGATGAGACCGTAACTCAAGTTACATCGTGTTGAATATTCAGAGCTGTGGTGAATAAATGTTTTTTAAAATGAAATCATTCTAGTGTGTCACCTTTTTCCTGAAGTGTTTCTCTCCCAGAGAACATTTTTCATGTTAAAATTATTTAGTACATGCTTTAAAAAAAGTAAATACCAACGCTTCATGCGATGTCACCAGATGCACCCTGAGCATCCTTTCGCATAATCAGGAGTGTCGACTCCTGTGACCCAAGGGTGACAGTTTTGATTGGCTTCGCTTTACAGTTCTGTGGAAGTGTGAGGCCACACTGATGATTAGCTGAGAGGCAACAGCTTACAGCTACGTGCACACGCATGTGCATGCAGAGTATTTAAACTAATTGCAAAGAGTCAGGATTAGAAGGTCTCTAGATTTTTGGCAATGAGGCTAATACTAACCTTTCACTGTTGAGCTTTTTCATGCTAGACTTAAAATCTCAGGACAGCCTTCTGTTCAGGAAGTTTGTTGGAAAGCTGGGGAATTGTTTACAGTTCACATTTCTGCTTTTGACTTGTTATTTAGCCTTAGGCAAATTATTTAATCACTACCTCTGTTTACTTTCTCTCTCTCTCATTTTTTCCCCTGCCTTGTCTGCTCAGCTCTTAACTTTAAAACTCCAGAAGTGTTTTCTGTTACAATTCTGTATTCTAGCATAGGGTGTAATCGTTAATATGACTAAGCAAGAATGCTGTGTATCTGGGTGAATTGTATCTGTGCACAACAGTTGCCAGCTGGGATTTAATATCTTTCCCATACATTTAAATATGTTCTACTTTGTATTTCTGAACTATTCAGGCAGCTGCACAGGCCTCCTACTGTGACTTTGCCTTTATGATATGAATATTCTGGTATTTATTTGCCTGGCTGTTTAGCCCAGTTATCTTTGACAACACAGGAATGGGACTGGATGTAAAACAAAATATCAGGTCACCATTTATGTCCACATTGAGGAGGGGAAGAATAAGGAAGCAAGAAATCTAACTACAGAGTAATTTCAGCTTTAAGATTTTGTGTTTGTTGAGCTAAGGTCACAAACTATGCCTTTTTGAAAATTAAAGAAGGAAGAGAGCAGACTAGATTTACTTTCATCTTTCACTTGTCAGACCCAATTATTGTTAGTTATTTCTGCTGGTTGTGTGTGGGTGCTTTTGAGCTTAATTTACTATCTTGAATCTTGGAAAGATTAAATCCAAGCAGAGATTACATGACTGTCCTTGCATTTAATTTTCTGTATTTAGTCTTACAACTGTTCCTTGTTGAATAATAGCCTTGCTTTCTGGCAGTTTAAGGGTCATCATCTAGAAGGAGTTCGTACAAGTAGCTTGTCTGAGTTCAAAGAGGGATAACTTAGAATCAGTGTTCTCTAGTTTATGGTAATTATACTTTCAATCAATCAGTTTGTTCCTGTTTAGGAAAAGTGCATAAAGAGATTGTTGATAGAGAAGTAGAACTGAACATGTGCTATGTGGAGCCCTGAAGTATCAAGGACTCTGTAATTTGTACTTACACATCAGGTAGATTTGTTTCCTTGTAATACTGTCAGAGAAAGATAACTGTAGCTGTATTTTTAATACGTTACTTGTGTTGGTCTGCTTCATGATGGATATTATAGTTTTCAATTCCAGTATGTGATGTCAGAGAAGTGATCTGTTTAGTTTAAATGCTATGGTTCTCTTATCATTTGTGAGTCTTGGGAAAGAACAAAGCTGTATCCATCTTTGCAGAAACAAAAGTATTGCATTAATTCTATTTACTGTTAATACCAATTGCTTTGATTTTACTGTAGAGTTACAATATGTAGATCTTGATTTATTCATAAAGCACTATTGATTATAAAGCTCGTTGAGTGAAAGTACATTTCTAAAACTGAAGACAATTCCCTACTTAAGGGGAGCTTATAGCCAGTACTTTTTAATTGTAGAAAGATGGATAATGAAATGTGTGTTGAGCTGCACAGCAGAAGAACTTACTTTTTAAAAAGATTTTATGTGTGTTAAGGTTATGTCTGTGAATCTGTTGTTGCTGTTTTGGCTTGGGTTTGTTGGTTGGTTTTCTTTTCCAGACCAAATTATTGACTTAGCTTGCTTCATTTTCTGTCAGTTGCTAGAGATAAGGACAAATCTTAAGCTGGGATAGAGTATGGACTCCAGACAGGATTCCTATTTTTCTGTATAAACTTTTATTCTGTAAAGACCTGGAGATTATGTGCTTCAGTCTGTGAAGTACATACCTGTTGCTTCAGATGGAAAGCTCTACATGGTAACTTACTGTTTTAGATTTCGTGGCCTGCTATTATGAACACAATATACAACTGTGATTTTTAAGTTTTATTATTGTTATTATTTTAATTTATTTTTACTTCAAGAGACTTAGGCTTAACTTTCCTAAAAGGGGAAAATTGCTACTTGAAAATTCCTTTCTTTCTAAAGCACTCATTTTTCATTCCTGGGGTTTCAACCAAGACCACATATGTGGGTTTATACCTGCTTACATGCTACTGTATTTCACAGATGCATGAAAGAGCTTACCTAATCTCACATTTATCCTGAGCACTTAGAAACTGCATAACACCTTATTATTGATAATATTACTATTAGTATTGCTACTACTATTATACTGTTGTACTTTTCCAAACATTGGCCCCATGGAGTGTGTCTGTATATTTATTTTTTTGCATTCTGCTTAATCCCAGTGCAGAATCACTTCTGGGTATAAGTCGTTATAACGTGGTGCTTATTGAAGCACATCCAGGTATCAAAACTTGAATCTCTGGGGAATGGAAAACACAAAAAGGAAAATCTGGCATATAGGCAATAATAATTCATGTATCATTTCTGGTCGAACACCACTGAATGTTACCCTTCCTGGTTATATGGGTTACATGGATAATGATCATATCAGTATCACCTTCCAACATTTTTTTCTCCTTGTATTTTCTTTTTTCCCCATAAGGTGAATATGGATGTCATCACTACTGTCTTGGCAGCATTGAAATAATCCTTGGTTATAAAAATGAACGGAGTTTGTGATGTAAATTAGAAGTAAATTACTTTGACATTATATCATAGCAGACTTTACAGTTGTGCTGCTTAATCACTTGTCCTCACACAGAAGTTGTGGGGGAGAGAAACTAATCTTCAGACTGCTTCGCTGTATTTTACTATTGCAGGGAAAGGCAGAGGCTAGGACTGGCCACTGACAATTTGTTGCCGAAACTATGGTGAGAAACATTATTCTGTAGCAGCCAACAGCACCTGGTGTCTGTTTTCACAAGCCCCGAAAGACACATCTAAGGGAGAATGCTATTAGCCAGTACAGATTGAACATCTTCATCAGCAGTGCGAATGGAGGCCTATGCTGTAATTGAGACACATGTGGCTTTGTCAGCAGGTGATGGCAGACAGACACACCTGAATGACAGTGTGACAGGGAGCAGAGACAGGGGGCCCCATCTAGCCGCTCTTACTGCCGGAGTGATGAGCACACGGGAACACAGTCTGTGAATTATCAGCAGGCCAGAATGAGATGAGGCTTAGGGAGAGCTGCCAGACAGTTTGCAATGTGCTACACATTTCTTTCAGCAGTTACTATTTTGCTATGCATAGCCCCTTGCTATTAAGCAGACAGCACAGCTCATATCCTGTGGACGGATGATAGATATGTCATATCACTGAAAAATTGTTTGTCTTCCACAGGTGTATGGGATGCATTCTAAAGCAGACAGAGCACATGACACTTTTCAACACTCTTTTCGGTACTGATTTGGCATTCAGGGTCTATCAAAAGAGAAATCTTTCACATGCAATTATGACAGAAAATAAAGGTGATGAAGTGTTGTATACAAAGAATGGAGGGAGATCAAAGGACTGTAATGAAAACTGATTACAATAAAAGAGCTGCTTCAACCCTGAGAACTCCACAGAGCTGCTTGGGGCATGACAACACACACGCTTGCTTGCACAAAGGAGAAGTTGTAGATAAAATCACAGACACTAAATAGTCGGAATAAATGGGGGAAACTGTATATTGCTGCTTGCTTGGCTATCATATGACATTTTAAGATGCTAAAATGATGTGAAGCCACCATTCTAACTTGAGAGAGTCTCATTGGACCCTTTTGTGAAGCATTCTTTACTGTAATATGTTTATAATGTGAAAGCTTTGAAAATTTATAACTCCTGATAAGATTGTAGAGTAGATGAGAGGTTTCCATTCTTCAGTTGTTTTCTTGATTAATCTGGGGATCACACACAGAATAAGTCACTCATTTAAGTTTAAGCATTAGCAAGGACACTGTGTAGTACTGTTGCATAGAAATGAAGAAATTAATCAAGGTTAGTCATCTATCCTTGTGAGTCCTGTTCTGAGTTAAAGCCTATTCAAATGAATTTTCATTGACGTCATTGTATCTTTATCAGAGCTGAGTATTGAAACCACTCGTTGGGCAGTTTCACTTCAGTGCCAAAAAATTCAGTTTCCTATCAGTTTTAGAGAACTTTATGCTAAGTCATGCTTCCACATAACTCAAAAAATCCTGTGTGATTGAGGGTTGGTTTTTTTAATACGTGTGATCTTTAACGACTTGCCAATGTCTTTGTAGTGAAAGACGTCATTTTACACGAGGTAAAGAATTGACACTCTTTGCGACTGTGTTATGTGAAAATCTTATGTCGTGCCAAGATATCTTTTAAACAGAGAGCTTAATTTCTAACCCAGAAGGGAGAAATGTTTTTGAAAACTCTGCAGAGCTTGCTTTTTAGATTCTGAATGAATGATTTTATTTTCAGTCCCAAAGCAGAATGTTTTACCTGGAGCGATATTGACTCAAAACAAAACACTTATTTTTGCTAAAAGTTTTATAAGTGATTTAGCTTCTTGACTGATATGAAATAAGAACATTTAATTGCTTGAAAACTCAGCTGCAGACCTCGAAATGTTATCCACAATGCCAATGAAATTTTAACTTAATCCACAAAAGCAGCTTATCAGTCCTAATATCTTTCCAAGGTCTGGCTTCTCTTCTCAAAATTGTACCTGAAGGGTGGTTGTGGCCAGGGGGAGGTTGCTGTCTTCTCTCAGGTGGCCAGCGCCAGAACGAGAGGACGCAGCCTCAGGCTGCGCCGGGGGAAGTTTAGGCTTGAGGTGAGGAGAAAGTTCTTCACTGAGAGAGTCATTGGACACTGGAATGGGCTGCCCAGGGAGGTGGTGGAGTCGCCGTCCCTGGGGCTGTTCAAGGCAAGGTTGGACGTGGCACTTGGTGCCATGGTCTAGCCTTGAGCTCTGTGGTGAAGGGTTGGACTTGATGATCTGTGAGGTCTCTTCCAACCTTGGTGATACTGTGATACTGTATTCTATCTCTAGGACAGTGGCTTGCTACAACTTACAGCAATATATACCAGTTAGTATAAAAAATACTCTTTCATATGATAAAAATACTGCTTTTGGTCAGCTCATATCATTCAAAAGTAAGCAAGGGTTTTGTAGGGCCCATGGTGCATCCCAATCTGAACATCCAAAATGCAATTAGGGACATGTTTTGTATAAAGTGCTAAGATGACCTACAACATTCCCGTTTCACTAGATGCCTGCTAATATGTTCAAATGAATGCTGGCCATGCTAGAGGTTTGGTTTTTTTTTTTTGTTTGCTTTTCTGTACACACACCTCCACCCCACCACCCCTAGTTTATTTCGTACTGATAAATGCAGCTGTTAGAATAGCAGACTTAAAATTATTTATTGTGGTTTCTCTTTCTCAGGCAGCATTCCCTTCTTTGTAATGCTGTCAAAGTCAAGAAAACCTCTCTCTAGAGAGGTCAGTTTTCAGAGAGGTGACTGTTGATAGTGAGAGTATCTTTAAAAGTAATGGCAAAACCAAACCAAAGCCAAAAGACTTTGAGAAATGCTTGGTTTTGCCAAGCTGGGCAAAAGCCTTTTCTATATCTTTAAAAGATATGTTTTGGATTTATAATAAAAGAATGTTGTCTACCTGATGTACTTGCTGAGAGGAAAATCTGGTGATGTTTTTCCTAATTGTGTGTATCAAACCAGCACAGTAAATAGCTAAAAAATACAAACCAGTTGTGCTGTTAGCCACTCTTGTATGTTCCTCACAAGTTATATTACTTTCACTAAAGTGAGATTGTCATAATATATAAAATAAAGAGCACTAATTCATTGTTAGATCTCTGTCTATCGAGACACTGAAATCTTCTTGGATAGTAGTAATGGTTTGAAAAGCAGTGAATGCAATCTGTTAATAGCCTGTACAGGTCCAGTCCAAAGTGAACAGCTTAATACATGTTGTTCAGTTTCTGTGTACATCATTCAGTGTCTTCAAAAATAGCTTTACAAGAAAGTCAGAATGTGCTCACAGAGTTATTAGATTGTTATTATGTAGTGAGGTTCTCTTATATTAGCATATTGAGGATAATGATCAGGGTTTTTTGCTTTGAAGATGACTTTGAAAAATAAACTTCATGACTTTTAACAGTGGTGAAGAGAGATTGAATAATTCTGGGCCTTTTTAATACAGTAAGATGTTCCTGTGTAGTATAGTGCAGTTAAAGTAGGTTGAATTACATCTGCTTTCATATCTTGGGAGACCTAAGGTACTTGAAAGTCTTCTGTTTAGCACTCTTTTAAAGTTGCACATTTGTTTGAAAAGCAGATGATCTGGGGATGTCCTACAGCAATTCCATGTTGCCACAGGACTCTCATGTAGCCTTACCTGCTCAGTGAAGCTTCATGTTCAGTTTCACAGTCTCACAGTATCACCAAGGTTGGAAGAGACCTCACAGATCATCAAGTCCAACCTGTTACCACAGAGCTCAAGGCTAGACCATGGCACCAAGTGCCACGTCCAATCCTGCCTTGAACAGCTCCAGGGACGGCGACTCCACCACCTCCCTGGGCAGCCCATTCCAGTAGCCAATGACTCTCTCAGTGAAGAACTTTCTCCTCACCTCAAGCCTAAATTTCCCCTGGCGTAGCTTGAGGCTGTGTCCTCTTGTTCTGGTGCTGGCTGCCTGAGAGAAGAGAGCAACCTCCTCCTGGCTACAACCACCCCTCAGGTAGTTGTAGACAGCAATAAGGTCTCCCCTGAGCCTCCTCTTCTCCAGGCTAAACAATCCCAGCTCCCTCAGCCTCTCCTCGTAGGGCTGTGCTCGAGGCCTCTCACCAGCCTCATTGCCCGTATTTCTTAGAGTGCAGGTGACATAAAATGTGCCAGCTGCCAGACTGGGGCCTTTATACTAAGAGTGAACTGTCTGCTGAATTTTGCACGTATAACCATGTTACAGTTCCCTGGCATTTGTTGCTCTGACAAATTAGTTACCATTTTCTATTTTTGTATGTCTAGTTTTTTTACATATGAAGACAAAATAGGAATATTTTTTGCTGTGAGATTATTAAAGACTACTTTTACACTTGTCCCTTCTAAATTATCTAACTGCATATCTGAAGTTCATAAGCTAAACATTGCTCATGCTATATTTTAGGACCCTATTGTCTGCTCTAATTATGGGAAAGGGCTGTGTGGCAGAAGGGTAAATGATTATTTCTAAAGGCAAAATATGAAATGCACTTCAAGTGTATTTATAGAGAGTGTTAGCTTTGTAGGACCTATATATTGTCATCTTTTCGTGTTTCTCTTTTTTGTCTTCTGCAGTATCATACTGTCTATATTTTGGGTGAGCCACTGTGCAATTGTAAACAATTTAAAGTATGCTATGAGAGTCCACTGGACCAACGCTTTAGGAGGGCTTGTGACTTTGGAAATACCAGTCTTCATCTGTCGAAGATAATACTATTTGTGGATGTTTGTAAAGATGCCAAAAATTCCTTCTCAACCACATGCCTGTAGTTGATTTGTCTCTTCTGCTAAAGAAGCAGTGCAAGAGTTGCTGAAGTGAAGGGAAAGTGCGGTAGTGCAAAAAGCAGCCCAGTCTGAGAAACCAAGATCAAAGGATCCCCTGTGGCTTCTAATCCTGGCTCTGAGTTCAACTTCTATTTCATTGGAGTCAAATCACTGAGGCCTACATTTTAAAGTGTCTGCTAATTTTGATGAGTTATGTTTTGTCTACCTGACTCTGAGATCTGTAGGGTTATTTTCTTTCTATGATATCTGCATCCTTCATGAGCTACATGGTTTTATGGACACTCAGTACTTTAAAAAATGCAGTAATATCTTTATTTGACATTAGGCTAAGGATTGGACTGCCCTGAACTCAACTTCTTAATAACAGCCCTCTCTTCTCTGGGTTAGTTCTCCAAAATGTGGAGACTCTGTTAATATCCATAAAGAAGTAAAGGAAATGTTAAATTGAAGGGAATTCATAAATAAGGAACTGAACAATTCTTCATGTTTATAAAGTTTTTGCTGGTTTCTGTGGGCTTTTGTGGTCGCTTGGGTTTTTTGTTTGGGTTTTTTGTCGTGGGTTTGTTTCAGTTTGGGTTTTTGTTTTTTGAGTACTGTACAATTTTGATAGCCAACACAGATTTTCATAGAGATACTATGTTTTGGAGTAGCAGCCTGCAAAACAATTTATTAACTTTGAAGAAAATCACCTCTTGCCTCGGAAATGTAATCATAATTAGTTGTGCCTAATGGGAGAATTTTGTGTCTTTGTTAAAGATTAATCAATCACGATAAGCCCAAAGTTGTTTGCGTCTTTATTATCGTGCAACAGAACCATGGTAATGCCGTCTCGATGTGTGCTTGGATGCAGCACGGTCGATATTTAACAACGGTTGTGCATTAAAATACAAAAAATCAAATTGGCTTCTGTAGTGGTTTGGGTGTTCCCATGCTTTGGAAGTCACCCAGACTAGACTCAGCCAGCTCTGGAAATATGAATGAAGCTTATTATTTACAGCTAGCACAATACACAAGCAGATATTTACAGTATATACAGTTACAGACAGAAATGTACAAGGTAAAAGGTAATACAGAAACACAACAGCCCTCCCAGAAACCTGAGTCCCCAGGAGGGGCTCTCAACCACCCTTTCACCTTCCCCCTACCCCTCTCAACCTTACCTCAGTCCCAAGGAAGAATGGAGGTTCGGCCAGGGGGTTAGGAAGCAAAGTGGATTAGAAAAGAAATGGAGGGTGAGGTTAGAGATGCAGCTCAGCCAGCAGCCCAAGTGAGAGTGGTTATCTATGATTTTATTTCTTGTTCTTGTATCTCTCAGTAAGCCTATGAGTGAAGAAGACATCACCATTGTTTTCCTTTCACAGCCTGTAGTCTAGTTCTTCTCACCAAAACATTCCAGCTAGCTTCAAACCAGCATAGCTTCTCAGGAGTGAATCTGGCTTGAGGGCAAGTAAGAGCCAAATGACGCAATGTAGACACAGTATGATATCCTTGATTTTCCCATCTTCTGAATTTTGTATTTAGAATTCTAAATCTATATTTACATCAATGAACAACCAGTCACAGAGAAAGTGAAATAGAAAGGTTTAGAAACACACCAAGTTGCCTCTGCACTCTTTCTGCAATTGTAAGGGTTATTCCTACTTCCGCAAACAATATCTGCCTTCTGAAATCTTATAAAAGTCACTTTTTCTAACTAAATATCATAGTACTAAGCTGTTTAGTCTCCTCTTTCACCCCTAAAGAAAAAAGAAGAGAGAAAAATAAGAAAGTTTACTTTGCTCCCAGAAATTCTGAAATGTGTGCAATCCAATAATAGCAAAGTCTCCTTTGCAGTATGACTTATTAAAAGAGAATTTATTGTCAACATAACAAAACAGATTGTTTAGTCTTATGCTCTCTATAGCTTTTAGAAATGCAATATGCATCTTTTTAAAAATGCCTGCAGATAATGTGATGTTTATTAAACAGGTCTCTTCTGTACTGCTATCAAATATTAGTATTTTCTCATTTGCCATGTTCAGGATAAATTTTATAGATCAAAAATAATTTGTAGCATGAGTTGTGGGATGTTGTCTGCTACATGACAGCTGGTTTTATTGTGAGGTAGATGGGCAGGGCAGGCTTTAGCCATTGAAAAGGTGTTATCAGATGCTCGCTCTCATGTGACTCAGGACTGATCTGAGGTAAGGATACTTCTAAGTGCCCGGTCAGCTCAGTCCTCATATTTCTTCTTGATTCTTTGCTCGATCTTGAGAACACAGAATCCCTTGTGACATATCATTCCAAAAGAGTGAAGGTTAATAACCTCTTGGACTAATTCGAACCAAGTTTTTTTTTCTTTGAAAACCCCACTTACAAATGTCAAAACTGTGAAAACCCAAAAGTCTTTTGTAATGTGGAAAGAAAAGCAAGATAACTAAAGCACAGGTTACAAGAATTTTCTGTCATCTCAGGAGTACTTAGTTTTCAGAAGTGCAACCCAGTAGCACTGCTTAGTTTATTTCTGTCTTGGGTGTTGAAATCTACATTTATAGGGAAACAAAGTGGTAGTTTTCACTTTTTGTTGCAGCGTGGCTGATTCATTGAGGCATTAGAAGTAGTTAATGACTGTCAAGGTACCAACATTTTGTGGTTGGAATGTAGAAGTAAGCAGTCAGCAATTGGTAGCTCAAATGTTTTATTGCAACCTGTCTAGTTTAAATACAATCACCTGTTTCTGCCAAGTAAACACCAGGCTTTTTATTTTATTCAAATATGGAACTCTTGGTAGGTATGAAAGTTACTTTTTTGGATAAGAAGGTGCGACAGATTTCTGGTTTTACTGTGGAATTGTCTACTGCATACTTTCTGGACTGAGTTGCTGTGGTTGTGTTAAATCACATTTGAAGAGCATGCTGGAAGAGGGCTATAATGGTCACTTTCAGATAAAGAAAAAAAAGGAAAAGGTAAAACAGAACTTGGAAACAATAAAAATATTAAAGGTCTGTGTAGAGCTTAGAGCTGGGTTTGTGGCATAGCTCTGTTAAGATTTGGATTGTATCTTTTCATATCTTCTGAGTGACTGGACTGAAGAAAGAGCTTAACATGTGGTAGAGGCTCTGGCGCCAATGACTCAAAACTGATCAGTTGAGTTCTGTAGCAAATCTGCATGGGACAAGTATATATGCCATTGATGGTAGCATATGTACTTTTTCAGATTACTTTGTTCTTAAGCAGTGACAATTGCCTTGTTTCAAGACCCTCATGTTTGTCTGTCTGTCTTTTCCTTCTCCACCAGAGGAGCAGGTGAAGGCTATTGACCTTGCATTCTAATATATTGACCTGGCGTTCTAGTACTCAATTTGTTGATTCTCCATTTTCCAGGAGATAATAAGGACTTGCTGCTTCAAAGTTAACTTTCTGGGTAGCCTCCATATGTGGTTTTTGAAGCATGCTTGTAAAACCTAGGAGCTGGGGAGAATATTTAATAGTTGTGCATGTCTTTTATTAATAAACCTTACTAGATTTATGACTTTGGCTCAATTTTACATTGGTGCCTGAAAAATGTGCTAGTGATAACGAAGCTCCACATCATGCTTGTTTGTTCTCCAAGACAGAACTCCTTAGAGATATCGTCATGAAAATCCTTTCACACATGTGCTTTGCTGGGACAAGACGCTTCTAAGGTGATTTTGAAAAAGACAATCCTTTCTTTACAGATAGCACTCACAAACTCTGCTTGGGGCTGTAAATCAACCCTTTTGTTTCAGAACAAATGGCTTCAAGCAATTAACTTCTTGTGAGACCTAACTTTGTCTTTGTGTGAACACAGTGACAGGTAGAAGGCAGTTTAAAGTCAAGAAGTTATACAGTCAGAGACAGTATTTATCTACCATGGCAGTTTCTCTGGCAGTTCAGAATCGAATCCTGAAATAGTTGTTGCCAATCCAAAACATTTGCTCATTTTGCTGAAGTTTGAATAGGTTTATTATAAAGAATCTTTTCTTGACTTTTAGTTCAGCTGTCTCACCAGGCTTGTTTCAGCTGTAGGCAAAGCAGTTACTTGCCTAGAGGAGCAGACAAATAGGGTAGATAAAATCGTGATTTTTAGATGTGTGTGAGGCCTGAAACCCTCATGTTAACACTTGTCTCTGCCACAGATATGAACTGTTTATTTCTCAAATTATCTCACTGATTAGCATAATCTGGCTAAATTCCTAGCAGCTTTTGTCAACTAGTATTTAGATCAAGTGTTGCTGATTCTGCTTCAGATGTGATGAATGATATGCATGTCAAAAATCTTAGCCAGTTTCCATAATTATATCCCTTGGTCTAGTAAGTTATTGCCTCTACCATTCTTTGCTTACAGTGTATTGCCTACTGTGTATCCTTGAATTTACAACAACTCAGTTACTTTCCTCTTGATATAACAGCATCCTTGGAGAGGTGGGGCTCATCTTTTTTGTTGGGTCCATTTCCTCTGATGCTGTCTATTTCAGAGTGATTTCCTTGGTGTTAGGTTTGCCATGAAAGCTTTGCTACCTGGTAATTTTCATGTGCTATGAGGAAAGCCATTCAGTGTCCCTATATGAAAGCATGGTACCCTTGGCACAAGGTGCTTTGTTTGAGTAATTAAAAACAAAACAAAATTGTATGACTTTTTTATTTTTTTTGTCTAGCTAACAGTTATTTTGCTTGGTTGAACTGAAAACTATAGTCAGATTGTCCTTCTGGGTTTAGACTGCTGAGCCTTTTTATATTTCAGGAGCTTCACATTTTCTGGACTGTTAGGACTTATACATATGTATCTGGTTGCAACCCTGAGCAGCTCTCTACACCAAGGTTTTAATAAAATTTCTCCTTAGTGAAGCACTGATGTGGGTAGCAATGATGAGAACTGTAGCGTAGAAAAGGTACCAGGAAGTTTTTATTGTATTTCTAAAGACTGATTCCATAATGCTTTTGGGTTTTTTAGTGTCCACATTGCTGTTTTTGTTGGGTGTGATGTGCTGGTGGGAAATTTCAAAGGAAAGGCTGTTGTAGGCGAGCTAGAAAAGTCATCCTTGGAATAGCAAGTACTGAAGAGAATGACTTCTAGTTTTGAGGAGAGCGCAAGAAGTTTGCATCCTTAAAAAAAAAAAAAGGGAGCGAGACAGTAATTGAAATGTCTGTATTCTCCACGTGTCTGCCACAGCAAACCTTGAAACCCACACCCACTGTTCGTCCCAGGTAGGAATGAGCCTACTCAAGTGTTCAAAGTCTGCTCCATCTTTCTTATAAAGACGCTGTAGAGGGGGAAGGTGGGAGAAGGACCTCTGTTTTAGTATCCATAAACCTAAATGCAAAGAGCGGGCTTCTTAAAGCAATTCTTGGGTGTTCAGAGGCATTGGTGGAACTATTACAGGGTGGCAAAAGATGCAGTTAATTGGTAATGATTAAAGCTGTCTGAAACCCGATTCTGTGAGTTTTCAGAACACATAATTGTTCCACGTAATCCAGAGCGGTACTACACTTTCATCTATATGAAGAGATCAGAAAAGAGAGATTTACAGCTTAGGCTGCCCCAAGCCACACATAGCTGACTTAATTTTCCTTTCAGAGGGAATTTAAAGGTTGTTGTTGTGACTGGTTATTGGTGGATTATGTGTTATTTTGAGGTCATCTGTGAGGTTTTGTTAAATGACTGATTGACTGAAATTAATTATTCTGTCAGGGCTGTAATGGAGGTAAGATGAAGGACACTGATAAATGCAAAAGCTAAAGCAATTCTTATAAATGCACTTATGTATTTTTTCAATTTAACTAAGTCAGGCAGAATACATAGATCATTTGGGGTGTTTTCTGTCCTTAAATTTTTCCCTCTGTAGCCAGAATATTTATTCTTTGAACATCTTTAGCTTTGAAGAGAATATTCATCCAGTTTACAGTTGAACAATACTCAGTCAGATGTGTTCTCTGACATATCCAAAACATCTGGACTCACATTCTCTTTCTCTGTTCCTTTTTTTTCCTCCCACCTCAGATAATTCCCTTTGTTCTTAATCAAACATTAATTGCAGTTAAACTTATAAATTAAATGAACAAAGTGTGGACAAAACACACAAGATTAACAATTGATTTAGCACTGGAAGTGATAGTGATAAAGTAGAAACACTGTGTGACTTATATTTTATAGACTGTTTAAAAAGGAGAGAGGAGAGAAAGACAAGGAAAGACCTTTCTGATCCATATTTTTGTCTAAAATATGCCTGGTCAATTTGACCTCTTTTAAATGTGTGGCAAGGTGAACTTTTTTTGTTGGTTCTTAAGGGCTATAAGGGTCAGTACTGCTTGGCAGGAAGGAATGTTCTGGTTTTCAGGTGTACAGTTCTGAGGTTGCGAGATAAGCACAGAAGAGTTACCTACTGTTAACTTTTGCCTTTGAATCTTGTCAGAGATATTTACAGTTTGGGATGAGAATCAGTTTTGAGTTTACTGTGGAATGCAAGACAGTGATTTAAAGGCAGGATGAAATTATTCCTCCAAGGCCTCTAGGCCTTTTAGAACCTTCTGGTCAATGTAAGCATGTTTGTTCTCTTCTGAAAATAATGTATTAGTTTGTTGTTTTTTTTTAAGCAATGCAAAGACCACATTTAAAGTGTGCCTCTATATATCTTTATTTGAAAAGTGTTAATAAACAAGTGGTTCTGTTCTGTTCTCTTCAGGAGGAACAATATCAGGAGCTGTTCTTGTCTTTGTCAGTTTGAGCTCTATGGTTGGTTTATAGTTAACTTTAGTAAATCTTCCTCTTTTGTTCTTTTTTTCCTAGCTGCAGTAACATCTGAACCTAACAAATACGCTGCATATAGCTCTTAAAAGGTTAAGCCACTAGTGAGTCAGTTTGTTTATCAGCTGTACCTATTTCACTATTTACTGACTTTTCTTTTGGCTGTAAGATAGGAGGTGCCTAGGATTCTACAACCTAGCATTGAAGTGAAGCTGTGTTAACAGTGTAACACTGTGCAGGCACTACCACCATGGTGGATGATCACATATGTGTTATCTCTCTTAAAAAAGCTCTTTTTCTGCTTCCCTAAGTTGAAAGGGTAATAAAATGTTTTCTCATACGAGTCTGTGTGTTTCTATGATTAGAGTGTGACCCACTTTTCCCTTGAGAGACTTGATATATGTGTGGGCAAGGGTTCACTGAACACAGTAGTAATCTTTTTCATACTTGTTTGTGGAGGATGCCAGGCATTTCTTCAGCTCATAGTCCAGTGGTAGGTGAAAAGGGTTTATTCATAGCTTAGTTCCTGAAGACAGAAGGCTTATGTATCAAATATTTTTTTTTTCCTCTTTTTTGTCTATTCAATTAATCTTTATTCCATCATTTTGATGTTTGTGAAGTAATAGTTTAAATGGCATTTAGAAGGACAATATCTAATGCATTGTACAGATTGATTCCATAAGGTCTTGAATCAGGTCTGCACAGAATACTGCATTCTAAAATGTAATAAACGCCTTTCATATGAGATTAGTTATCGTGTATCCCTTTCCTTGAATTATTGTATCATTTTTGGCCATATTACTGTAATCCCTGCTTTGGCAAGTATTTATGTTTTGTTTAAAAATTGGAAAGAAGAAAAAAATTGGTCCAGTTTGTCACTATTGAAAAAAAAAAAAATCCATCTTTGTTGTAGATATCTACTACAGCTTTATGTACTTTAACGGTATTAAATAGGTGTACGTTGTTAACTGTAGTCCAAAACCTCCAACATTTGTTTCTGCAAATTACAATCATTGACAGAATTGTAAATGGAGCAATAGTTTCATCCAGTGCATGTCTGACCTAAACTGAAATTGCTGTGTAATTTAGGCATAACTAAGGTTTTTGTGTGTGTGTGTGAATGAAAAAAGACTGCTTCTTTTGCAAAACAATTATGAAAATTCAGTGTAAATGCCCTGTTATTTGTGACTCTCAATATTGGGAGGTGTATTTAAAAGCAAAGCAAAAGCTGTGAAAAATGTTTAAAAGTGAAGTTTAACATTTATTTCTGCTCAGCATGTCTTATAAAAAGCCTTGCAGGCTGCTCGTTGTCAGTCTTAGATACATGGCATAAATATTTAGCTGTAGATAAGGTTGTGTTTCTTGAAATTCAACATGTGTCTGGGGTATGTTAACAATATTTTAAGTTTGCTTTATTTTTATATGTAAACTGGAAACAGTGAGGCCACTTCTGAAAATTCAGACACAGAAAGAACATTTTAATTTTTAAATGCCTTAGTTGTGTTATTGAACAGACCTCAGTCTTAGCCTCCTTTGGAGTTCCAGCAGCTGTTTCACGTACGATATTTTATTTGCACTGCATTATTGGCACTGGGGTTTGATTCTTGTGGATTCTGTTTTAACAGAATCTTGTATAAAACTGATCTGATCTGAATACATCTTCAGAAAATAGGTGGTGTAGAATTTGCTGGCCTGTCAGTCAATGAAGTTGTACAGTGCAGCCTTAACCAAGAAGCTGTTATGATGTTTGCCTTGCACAATCCTTTTACATTATCAGATCTCAGTCAGCTCCAAACTGGAGACCCAAAGAAACCCCACAGAGGACAGTTATTGAAATTGCCTGCTCCTGGGTAAGGTTTCTACTTAACCTCGTCAGTTAGTTGTTGGCTGATGTGTAAACGCATATGTTCTCTTGGAGTCCAGTCTAGCTGTGCTTGTGTTGAAGTCTGTTGAGAGGGCTGGAAATGAGTGATGTACTCAGCCTTTGAATCTGTAAGAAAAGACTATAGGCTAACAGTAATTTGGTAGAAGCAAGCTAGTGTTAGATTCCCCCCTGAAACTAGTATGGCTAGATAGAAAACCAAGTTACAGATTTTTAGAATGTTGTGTCATTCTCAGGCATCTGTCTGTTATTTGTGGCTACTTAGCAAGCTTCACAAACCAGTTTCATCATCTTCTGGGGAATTAAATACATTTTGCTGCAGGTTTTTTTTCCCCTTCACGTAGGTGTGATTGTCTGGAACAAGTCACTGCAACTGTGGCTTAAATATGTTTTCTGGTCTTAAAATTAGTTCAGCTGGCACTCTGGGGTCTGTCATACTTGAGGGATTGGCTCACCTCAAGCTTCAGGGTGATCTTGATGGTTGAGTTTGATGATCTGAAAGGTCTCCTCCAATCTCTCTGATTCTGTGATCTTATGCCTTTTTAATTAAATTCCAGGGATATTACTTTTTTTTAACTGTCATTGAGTATTTGAAATGAGCACTTGGGCCTTTATCCATGTGTATTATAAGACCTTTACAGATCCTATCCTTGCATGTTAATTTTAATCTCTTTCCTAAATTCTGTTACCTGCAATTTTTACTCTGAGTTTTGTCATAAATTCTCAATCCAGAACTGCAAATCTGTCATTCCCTGAAATAAGGCCAAGGTGCTGTTATAAAACAGCAACATCTTTTGCTGGAAGAGAAACCAATTTAATGTCCATTGATTCATTTAAGAATTTCAGTTATTAAAAATTAGAGAACCAAAATGATACAGAACCTGAAGAACAAGCATGCAGATTAAAGAACTGTTTTGTGAACCAACCTCCTCTTTTAATGCCTACTTGGTAGCTGTGACCCATTTCCTGTAGAGTTTAATGCAGCTTTTCAAAGATGCCACTAAGTTTAAATGGGAAATTTATTTTCTATCAGTCAGTGTTTCACTACAGAAGAATGCCATCCAGCATGTGGATGAGAAGATACTAAACATACTCATGTGATGTCAGTGTTTTGCTGAAAAAATCTTGTGATCTGTGCCCTGCGGTGTAAATTACAAGAGTTATTCAAGAGGTAGATGTGGTTAAGAGTGCTAACAATATAGGCCTTCAGCGTTAAAGTACATCTGATGCAGAAAATTAATTACCAGTTGCAAAGATCTGCACTCTTTGTGGATGAATTGTCCTTCTTCCCTTCCTCTCTTCCTGCCCCCTCAGAGCACAGAAGCAGAACCACAGTATCTTTTCCTAACACCTCTAGAACATTTCTTACTGTTCAAATTTAGTCTGAACTGAAAATTACAGCAGTGTTAGACACTCACTTACCAAGAGCCATGAAGTCAATCTAGTAGATGATAAGGTACATAGAAGTAATGCTAATGACTTCCATGCATGTGAATTTTGATCTGCATCTTTCTGGTCTCTTTGTTTCCAAAATACTTTTCCTTAAGCTTTCTGTCATCAGAAATGTATATTTTTTTCTGCATTGTATTAATTCCTAACCCTCCTGTTTGTTTGTTAAGCTTCAGTCCAGAAAGTTAAAGCACCGTATTTTTAGTCTGTGCTATTTGGCCATTTTATATATAAGCATTTTTGACCAGGATTCTTGATATCTTTGGGGCATTAGCAAAAAAGGCAAAATAAAATGCTTCACCTGAGCATTAGCCAAAGAGATGAGAGGAAATTTATATTGCCATGTGACTTACGAAAAGGAGTTTGTGGTGTTTTAAGAGCTCTGTGAAAGACACTTCTGGGGAAACAAAAAAATGCACCTTCTAAAAACATCATCCATCTACTGTAAGCATCAGACCGAAAACAACATAGCTGAAGTTCATAAACTAAAGTATGTATTCCTTTCTATCCGAAAATGCTACCCATATGGTGAATGGTGGAACTGTTTAGTTGGTCTGCTTTGAATTTAATCTTTGTGGGCTGTATATTCTCTTAAAAAAACCCTCAAGCAAAACAACAAAAAACCCTGTGACTGAACAGAGAGAGAGAGAGGAAAGTTCTTTGTTTATGCTCCAAAGTACTGCACTCACTGTTGGTCAGGTGGGACCCTCTGGAGGTAGTGACAGATCAGTTCTTGCTTGAAAGTAGCTAAGCTTAGTCATCAGAAATCCCATCTAAGCATACATTGAAGCAGTCAAGGAGTGGAAGAGCCAGCAGAAAGGCAGTTGGCTGCAGGAATAAAGGCATGGGAAGACTTAAGGGACAAAGCTGGTGAGGGGCCTGGAACATAGCTCAATGAGGAGAGGCTGAGGGAGCTGGGGTTGTTTAGCCTGGAGAAGAGGAGGCTCAGGGGTGACCTTATTGCTGTCTACAACTACCTGAAGGGAGGCTATAGCCAGGTGGGGGTTGGTCTCTTCTCCCAGGCAACCAGCAACAGAACAAGGGGACACAGTCTCAAGTTGTGCCAGGGGAGGTATGGACAGGATATTATGAGGAAGTTCTTCCCAGAGAGTGATTTGCCTTTGGAATGGGCTGCCCAGGGAGGTGGTGGAGTCGCCATCCCTAGAAGTGTTCAAGAAAAGACTGGATGAGGCACTTAGTGCCGTGGTCTAGATGACTGAATAGGACTGGGTGATAGGTTGGATTGGATGATCTTGGAGATCTTTTCCAACCTGGTTGATTCTATGTTTTTATGAACTCAGTGAGCCTGCAGAATATTCCTCACTGGTGAATGAACTTGCAGGCTTGACTGTCCATGTATTCAACTCAATAGCAGCTGCAAAGCCATACCGATGACAAGTGTATTTAGAGAATTAACAGAAAAGACTAGTGGCTCAATGAACTGTTACTTTGACAAGTGTCTTTTAACATCTAGACAAAGGTGGGTAGACAGCCCATTGCTTACATTATTGGTTACTGCACCAAGGTGGTGTAGGCTCCACCAGTGTTTTCTGCCTCTGCCATGTGAGGCTACTGTGGTATCTGGTGTAGTTGCCTGTAAAAGTGAAAATGTTGCAAGTGTCCACTGTATAGCTCTATGGTAGAGATTATGGAATATAATGTGTACATATGTTACAGTATTGGTTTACAGATGATTATTCAGTAATGTGTTTCTTAGTAAACCAAATTCACTGAGACTTAGGAAGGGAAATACTCTTCATGATATGTTTTGGATTCCAGATGTGCATGTTGGGCATTGCTAGTTTTGTCCTTTGCTCTTTATTTTGTAAGTCAATAATAGGTCTGATTTGACAGCTACATGTTCTTTATCTTCAATTTCCTAATGTTGAGCTGGGTCTCAGTTGAAAGAATTTTCCTTCTGCAATGATTACCAGACCAGTGCTGGCTGTCAAGAATCCCAGCCTTGTGCACATTTCATGGCATTACTAATTGATGGTCATCCCTCTGCACAAAATTATTTGTATCTAGCTTCCTTTGGAACTCTACCTTTATTCCCTACCAGATGCTGGGTACACTTTCTTCTATTCCAATCTGAATGCTTTCTAATGTGGCTGTCTTCTTCATGTAACCCTCTCAGCAGTTAATAACTTTTAACCCTGATTGCCTTGAGACAAAATAAGTAGATGATGATTGAAAAATAAACTTAAAGAAAGTGATACAAGTTCTCTGCCCATTGCTTTCATGCCTTGGTGAAGGCTGTACCTTTACTGGGGAAATGAGAACACTGAATTAAATGTACTCAACATCTGTTTCTCAAGAGACACTTGAGCAGTGTGGAAGTAGCGCTTTTCCTCTCTGGTACTAGTAGGGTCTAATCCCGTGACCATGTCTCTGTCAGTAGCAATTATCCAGCTTTTGGCTTACCCATCCCAGGGACTTAAAGGGATGGGAGAATGGGTCTTTGAACTGACAGGCCAACTAGCTTTACAACATTGAAGGGCAGAATTAATTCGACAATTTTGGAATCTCTTCCTCTGTTCTGTTGTCTCTTCAGTTCCTGAGACATTGTTTTCTTTCTCCTTCTCCCCCACGTCCATCATCTAATTTTACATCAATTACTTGCATTAAAAAACATTTTTTTATTTACTGAAATAAATGTAGTGTCATGCTAGGTACATTCTTCAGCCTGAGAGAGGTTTGCAACCGGAACGTTCTTTTTTTCTGTAGGTGTAACTGAAATGGTTAATATGAACTGGTAACAATACCATTATTGAGTTACCAAAGAAAAAAGGTCCACATAAATAATTTCTACAAAAGAAGTTATTTCCACATGGTTTGCAACTGCCTCCTGTAATTTTTAGTATCTTGCTTTTGTCAGTTGTCACATTTCAAAAGTCATTTCTTTATACTGAGAAGAGCTTGAGAAGTACAAATTCAAGAACGTATCCTCATAACATTGACATGTTTTTTTCTCCAAATTTAACTATCTAGTTTTATCTCTTCTGTGTTTAGTGTTTGGTGCCTTTGGTTTTTGGTGTGTGTTTGTTTGTTTGAGAGGGGAAGGATGGTGTTTGTGGTTTTGTTTGTTGGGTTTTTTTAAGTGGAACTTGTGCTACATTGAGCCTAGCTAGAATGTTTTGGTGAGAAGAACTAGGTTACAGGCTGTGAAAAGAAAACAGTGGTGATGTCTACTTCGCTCATAGGCTTACTGAGATGTATAAAAGCATAAGTCAAAACATAGATAACACACTCAGCACTTCTCTTGCTTGGGGAACTGGCTGAGCTGCATCTTACTCTCTAACCCCACCCTCCATTTTTGGACTAATCCACTTTGCTTCCTAACTCCCTGGCCGAACCTCCATTCTTCCTTGGGACTGGGCTGAGGTTGAGAGGGGTAGGGGGAAGGTGAAGGTTGAGAGCCCCTCCTGAGGACTCAGGTTTCTGGGAGGGCTGTTGTGTTTCTCTATTACCTTTTACCTTGTATATTTCTGTATCTAACTGTATCTACTGTGAATATCTGCTTGTATATTCTGCTAAGCTGTAAATATCAGCTTCATTCATATTTCCAGAGCCGGCTGAGTCTAGCCTAGGTGATTTCTAAAGTGGGGGTGCAGGGGGGCAGGGAACACTCAAACCACTACAGAACTCCACAGAAACAAAAAAAAAGAAGCACCAACAAAGGAAAACACACACAAAAACCCAACCAAACCAACCAACCAAAAAAGCCAAAACACAAAAAACTTGAAAAACATATTAAAAATAAGGTTTCGTATATTCAGTCACTGCTTCTCTGTAGGCATCAATTGAATCTGGAGTTAATACACATCCAGGATCTGAGATTAGAATAATGATACACATGAGTAATAGCAAAGAAGCACAGATATCCTTTCGTCAGCTTTCTGTGTGAGGAAAATTACAACTTCCTGCAATGGGGATTACTCTGCAACAACATGGAAGTAATTAAAAAAAAAATCTGACTAATTATAATGACCTCAGATGTAGGTGCATGATAAAGAGAATCTCAGGAAAGGAGTGCTGATGTTGAAAGAGTGGCTGAAGTGGTGATGAGGCTTTATGAAGCTTTGGGACAGGTGAGGCTTGTGAAACCCTGAATTCACTGCAGTGAGATACCTGTTAGATGTTGCTGAATAGGAAAGGCTGTAAGCTGTGCTTGATTTAGATCTTCAGAGCTGTAGTCAGCAGGGCGGTGGTTCAGTTCATTGTTCTGTTCTTAGCCGTGTTCCGCTGGAGACTAAATATTTCTTTTTAAAAGCTTGACTCGTTGCTGGATTTAAATTCTGATTGCTGTTAAAGTGGTCTAACACTTGTGAAAAGTGAAAGCTGATCATACTGTCAATTGGATTGTCACATAGCATTTTTATCTCCTGCAAATTACTTGTCTTCCAGGGCCATGTTGTTGTGCCAAATCATTTCTTTGTTGCAGCCGTAGAGAGATGAGTTTTTACATTCTGGTTCTCCAGTACTGTGTTAGCAGAATATGGACAAGGATCTGTGCCTCTATAGCTTGTGGGGCTTGTTATGCATAAGTAAAATAACCTAAACAAACTGTCCTTACAGTGTTGTCTTGAAAAGAAAAACAAAGACTGGGAAAGATTTACAGTAACACCTGCCACTTCCCAAAGGCAGAGGCAAACTATGAACTCAAACTGTAGATACAGCTCTGTTAGGAATTTCACCATGAAAAATAATTTGGATCTCTTAAAGATGGATACTGGCCTGGAAATTCAGTAAGTACTCAATATTCCTGTTTCTGATGATGCTTGAAGGTCAGGATATTCCACAATGAATATTTTTTTTTTTTTTAAGTAATCAGTTGAAATGTTTTTAATCACATATTTGGGGCTTCTGATTCAATTGCAGCCTTGGAGTTTGAGTGTCTTGCTCTTCAATCTTCAAAATCTTCTTAAGGAAGCACACAATATCACAGTAACAATGGAAGCTATTTTTTAAAGAATATGAATTCACCTTTGAGTTGGATTTCTATCACAACAGTCTTTAAGTCATAGGGTATTAACATGGATAGTCATTCATGCATTAGTGTAGCCAAAGAAACGCAGCCCCTAATGGACTGCTGTAGTCATGCCCAGCCCATAATGTCACCCAGTGACAAGCAATTTCATTTAATGATAGTGTGGTACTTGCAAATGAAAACAAAATCAAAACCAAACACAAACAAACAAAAAACCCCAAACCCACAAACAAAACAAACAAAAAAAACCCCAACAAAACCCCACTGGTGTTGTGTGAGAATTGTATCTGGAAAACATTTTTGTAATGCAAACTAAACAAAAACATTCTAATCACAAGTTATGGAGTAGAATTTTCATTTGCTTGTTTTTTCAATGTGAAACATAATTCATGAGTCTTTATAAATTATCCTAGGTGTTGATTTTGTAACCTTTCACTATAAAGTCATCCTGTGTTGAAAGTAGTAAATACTAAATCCCTTCTGCTTTTCTGTTGTGAGTTTCATGGATGAGATAATGAATCAGGTCACTTTGTACCATTCTGTGTCGGAATTGTTTAATGAGTTTGTTGAATTAATGAACTCATATACCTGTGTTCTTATACCTACCGCTGTACTGTTTGCTTACCACCGATTTGAGACAGATTTTTTTCCATAGAAATGAACCTATAGTATAGAAACATATTCAAACACTCTTCATGGCCTTATGGAAAGAGAAGTCCACAGCAAGGGGTTTGTAAAAGCCATTAACTCTCTTTTCTGTGATGATGAGTTCGTGTGTTTCCCTTTCAGTTTTTTGCCAAAGTTTGTGAATTCTATATAAAGCTTTTTTGGTGCTGTTTGGTTGGTTGGGGGTGTTGTGTGTATGGAGGGTTTTTTGTTTGTTTGTTTGGCTGTTTTTAATTTTTATTGTTGCCTCTTTTTTTGGTTTTTTTTTTTGTTTTTGATGTGTAGTTGGTTGGTTTAGGGTTTTTTAATTCCGTGTTTAAGTAAATCTTCTTCTCCCTAGAACTTGGGAGGGGAACTTTTCTGTAAAAGTACTGGCAGCTGAGCTTTGACATTTTTTTGTCTAAGGCAGACAAAAGCTTGAAAAAAGTTACATATGGTTGTGTTTTTAAAGAGAAACCCAGCAATAAGCACAAAATCTTATCTTGATATTGCGCTGTTCATTTAGTAAATTATTAACCTGCGAAACTATAATGTCTGCTTCGGTGCCATTAAATTTTATTGTGTTAATCTTTTGCTGTGAATGTGAATATGCTGAATTCCATATAAAATTTTACATATAGTAAAAACCCTACAAAACAGAAGAAAATGTATTTTATGAAAATCATATTTCCACAGCAAATAATTCAGTGTAATTTTATTTGGTTGTTTTCCATAGCTCCCACGAGCACTGGTCTGCGATGCAAACATCCACATTGTACATGTAGGCAGTTTTTAGCTCATTTTTTGTTTGAAGGAATTGAAGATCTGAAGCTGAGAAATAGCATCCTTCTTTTCTCTTATTACTTACAATTACTTCCTTTGCAATGTACTTTTCTCCTTTCCAGTAATTTACATATTTTGTAAGTCAGCTTGATTAAAATGATTGAGTGATGATTCATAAAGAAGTCTTCTGTACCTACTTTTAAAATTAAAGCCTCAATGTCTGATGTATTAATCACTCTGGAACATCCTAATCTGTCATCCAATATGTAGTGTTGAAAAACATCCAGAAAGATGAGAATCAAGAGAGCATCAGGAGCTATGAGGCCAAGGCAGATAGCAGGTTCTGAGAAAACAATCACAGCAAAGAAGCCAAGAGTGTGCACATTCCAGGAGTGTAGCAGTCTCGGAGCTTGCAGCTGGCTGAACTTCTTGCATTGCTTTCCACTGTAAACGCTATTGAGAATGCGTGTTAAAAAATTATTTCCAAGCCTAAGTCTTACTGAAAGTTAGAAACAGCTTGTCAGAAATCCAAAGAAAACTATCAGAAATGGGAGCAAACCTACTTACTTTACATTTATTGAATTTCCTGATTACAGTAGTATACATCTATATTTCTTGTAACTTTGCCATCGTAGTCCATGTTGGAGATACTTCGCAGTGCTATTATTGCGAACTTGCTATCTTGTACGGTATGCTAATAAGAGCAAAAACCTTACAGAATGGCATCGCACAGTTTATGAAGATCATATCAACACAAATAATTTGAGTAATTTGAATGAATTGATTTTGTTAGTGTTTCTTTGTCTGTTTCCATATCTCTCCTCTTATTAGCCTTGTTTTATTTCCTTTCTATTATTTTTCCTGTTTAGAAATATGCTTGGTCATATAAGGAAACAATAAAATGGCAAGTAAGGCTTTTTTACTTAAAAAAGCTTGCCTGTGTGTCAAAAAATCACTCAAAAACTATAGCTAGGTCCCCTTAATGACATCTTAATTTTTACCTGAAGCCTATATTGAGGGTTTTTGGGTAGGTGAGACAACCATTAGATAGGAAAGCTGGGAAATGAGCAGTGCATCAGCTGGATATTTATGGGCAGATGAAAATTAAATTCTTCAGGTGCATGTGAAGTGTTTGGATAGGACTGAAAGGTGACAGTTTTAACCTGTATTAGTCAAGGGAAAATAATTCATTCTGTAAGATAATTATACCAAAAATATCTTGTCTTGTTTTCCCCAAACTACTTGCAAGCATAGATACAACCTTTTGATGACTGAAATTTCTGCTTCTTTCTAAGCTGTTATCGTTTAGAAGTATAAGTATTATCAACCAAAGAGACTTATGTGTAGTACTGTTGGAATACAGGACATGTCTATAAATATCTGAGGGGTGAGTGCCAAAGTGTCTCTTTCCAGTGGTGCCCAGCAACAGGACAAGGAACAATGTGTATGAGCTGGAGCATAGGCAGTTCCACCTCAACATGAGGAGAAACTTCTTTCCTGTGAGGGTGACAGAGCACTGGGACAGGCTGCTCAGAGAGGTTGTGGAGTCTCCTTGTCTGGAATCTTTGACATCCCACCTGAATGCATTCCTGTGTGGCCTGCCTTAGGTGATCCTGCTTTGTCAGGGGGGCTGGACTAGATGTTGTCTAGAGGTCCTTTCCAATCCCTAACCTTCTGTGCTAGGTGACTAGTTTTTCGGAGCAGGGGATCCTTACTAAAAATGCCAGGTTTATGCAGTGGAATGTGCTGAGAACTTTGCAGTGGGAACGCTAAAGAAAGGCTTTTTAATTGCGTTTGCCAGTCCATCCCATGGTTTATACGTAGTGCAACAGGAGTTTTTCCCTCCCGCTGACTTTTGCAGGCAGCACTTGCTCTTCTGCACTCTCAACTTTTGCTCACTGGAAAACACCAGAAGATTGAAAAAACATTTGAGCAGTGTTAAGAATGTGTAATGGGACCAGCAAGAGCCAAGTTGTTTCAGAAAACACAAGAAGCCATCTTTATGGTTTAGATTTTTCAGATTGCACATTGTGGAGCTTTGGGCATCTTATTCTCTCACTGGTCACATTGACATGTATGTGCTGTGCAGTGGGAGATTTGAGCTTGCATATACTCAAAATTATAGCAGTCTATGTTGATGGTGAGGTAAATATGAGTCAGAATTCTCACAGCCAACTAAATTTTGTTGCATCTGCAAAAGATTTAGCTTTCTGCGTTTAACCTAGAAGAAATATTCCTCAGGTTGTAGTTAAGAGAAATTTGCTGAATAATACTTTGCAAGGCTTATTTACCTCTGAGATGCTTAGGTCTTGCGATTGCAGACCACAGGGGGGAAAAAAAAGGAAATCTGTATGAAAGTGTTTTCTGGTGAATTGCTTTGATGTGTGTTTTAATTGCCTGCGTTGCAGATATCCCTTGGAATTGGCAAAACCTGTAGTTTAAATCCCAGCATATTTGCCTCTTAAGTTTATCGTTGGATTCCTGTCTGATAAATCTCCACCAAGAGTCTATTCTTCAGTTCATTCTTAGATAGAGACTTTGCATTTTTATCAGCTAGTTCAATCGTGATGAGTTATTTGGGGATATCAGAATGCTTCTGGGTACCTTTTCTTACAAATTCTTCACGTGACTGAATGCGGTTGAGATACTGTAACAGTGACAGAGGTCATACTGCCTCTTGGCATTGTCAAGAATTATACAAAACAGCAAGGTAGCAATTAGCAGATACTATATAAATCTCTTTGTGTGGATAAAATGGAGCGTGAGGCCTACAACTCACTCCTCCTACTCTTATTTCCAGTGCCTACAACTTGACAAGCATTGACCATGGTGATCGGAAGACACAAATGCAGCTTAATTGCATCTAGGAGTGTGCTTTATGTGGACGTTTGTTAAAAATTCCTCTCCAACCTTGTTGACAGACCCCATCTTCTTTTGCATCTTGGATATTTCCCTAGGTCCTGTAGAAACATAGAAGCCTCTGAGTAGTCTTTTATCTGTCTCAGAAAAGTGAATCAGCTACAATTTTGCCTTCATAATGTACCTCTTAGCTGTGAATATCAAGATAGCGCCTCACAGAGTTATTTTTGACCTTTGCAAGATATTATAGCGTGTCAGCTAACTTCTTTTAATCTAGGACACTGCATATACTAAAATACCTTTTAGATTATGAAACTAGGTACTCGATGTTTGTGCAATATTAGAAATAACTTCCATTTTTTCTCCTTGTGTGCATTGCATCTTATGTCAAATTCAGAATTAGACGGCTACGTTCTTCCTGACTTGTGAAATCTAAGCATGATGTGTTTAGGGATAGGAAGTAAATAGAGCAGGTTACTACAGAGCCAAGGAGACCTTCTTCATGTATTTCAGGTATTAACCTGAGCGGACAGGTTTATACTCTGCTGTTAGATTGCTATTATTGCTGTCACATGCAGAGTAGTTGTTCAAAGGAAGTTTCGGTTACCCTTCAACAGCTAACATTACTCCTTGCGTTTGTAATTACTGAGGGTTTGTTTTCTTTTTAATATACTTTATTTTATTTTTTGGCCTCTTACAGAATGTGTCTTTATGTGCATTGTATCATTATGCATGGTATCTAGAGGGACAGAGACAAGTAAAATTCATGAACATAACTGTAAACAGTAATAATTCACTTGGATGACAGTTTTAGCAGGGTATAATTCAAATTCTTTTTCCACCTCAAGCAATTCCTCAAAACGGAGGGCTAATGTTTTCTCTAACAACAAAGTCTTCAATAGCCATCACAAGATCATACAGAAAATCACATGGGATATTTCTGGAGAGCAGGAAAGAAATTCAAACACGACACCAATGTATGACATGTAACAGAACTGTAGAGTAAATGAAAGAATCAAACCAAGTTCTCTGTTTTGGGAATAATGATTAAATAATTTTGGAGAGCATGAAAAAGGTGTGTGAATTTTTGTTAATGTGATGTTGAATAAATATGAAGCAAAATACAGTAGCTAAAAGAGCTGGTGAGCTAAACAGACATATGTTGAAATAAGAATTGGATTTGAGCTTGCTGAAGAGGTTTTCAGTGTAAATGTGTATTTCCCAGGGTGTTGGATATCCAGCATCATAGTGCATAAGCAGCTTTGTCAGATGTCTTGGTGGAAAGATTTATAGGTGTACAAAGGTTTATTTTGATCTGTTATTTCTTTTATTTAGACTACTTCACTCTCTTTCTTTGTTCTAGTTCTATACACAGTATTTCATTTGTATTGGCATGTAACAGAATCAAACTAACTGTCTTAATAGCATATTATTGACTTTCTTCTGTGTTATCAGCAGTGCTTCAGTCTTGAGTGTAAGGGGTGACTGAACCAAGCTAATAGAGAATGTACATTGGGCTTGGTGGGCACATTGGACAAAGTATGCCAAACTGGAAATTTAATAGTTTGGCATTTTTTTTTCTGGCTTTCAAATCCTCTGCTCAGAACTGTTGAAATGTACTGTTCCAGCCCATTATTCTTTTTCTCTGAGCTGATTTGAAAGCCTCTAATGTAGGCAATATATGTTACATTCTAGCAAGAGGGGGGGAAAAAAAAAGTTCCTTTATTTTTTAGTAGCTCTTTATCATGTGGTTTAATTTTGCTAATTCTGAACTCTTCCTTTAATTCTTTATGTCACTAAATTATGAGATGTTCCAGAGCTAAGCCATCTGGCTTCTATAAAAGCCACAGAAAGATCAAGGACACCTCCAACTGCTCATGAGCCTTTAATGGGAATAGTGGGGGTGGACAGAAAGTTTGGTTTTCTTAGCTTAAAGTGCTCTTATTGATGGGCCTCAGAAGTGAAGGCAGCTTTCTACAGTGTTTCATAAACCTTTATGACTACGTGAGTGTAAACAAGGTAAAGATGTTTCTCGCTGACTAAAAAGGGTATTCTGAAGATTACATGGTTCTTTGTTTAAACAAGTTCTTTGTGAGCTCCATATAATATTCATACTACAGTCACTTTGAATTGAAGTGTTCCAATCTTTAATGACTTGAAATGAAAGAGAAAAAAATTCTCTATCTAGGAGTTGAAATACACACAATTGTTAGTTAAGACTTTTTTCATGTGTTTATACTTTACATCTGTCATGGTAAATTTAGGTGGAAAATGCTCCTTATGTTTGTAGAAGACAAAGCCTGTGAAGAAATTTAGCAGTCTAGGGAACTGTGTAGTCACTGACAGTATTGCTGCATTTAAAATCATTGGCTTCTGTTCTGAATGGCTAAGTTAACTCATTATCTAGTCTCAGTTTTACTTTGAATAACATTCATAGCAGAGAAGAGTAAGGATATTAATGGTAGTTCTTGACAGCATTTTGCAACTGTGTAGAAAGTTTTTATTTGGAAATTGGAAAATGCCTTTTAATGTTACATCAGTTAAAAAAAAAAACCCAAATGCTGTAGGTGGAAGTAAAGCTCCTTATTACATTTTGCAAAGTGTCCAAGACAGTGATCTCACTTTTAAGAGCTTCTTTATCTTTTGACTAGATGAAGACTTGTTCCATTGAATTAATTTGTAATATGAGCTCCTTGCTTTCATAGTTCTTGGAAATGCCTATATGCCCTCTATACCTTATGACATCTTGATGCAACTGAAAACATAGAGAGTGATTTGCCATTGGAATGGGCTGCCCAGGGAGGTGGTGGAGTCACCATCCCTGGAAGTGCTCAAGAAAAGACTGGATGAGGCATTTAGTGCCATGGAATAGATGACAGGATAGGGCTGGGTGCTAGGTTGGACTGGATGATCTTGGAGGTCTCTTCTAACCTGGCTGATTCTATGACCCTCACTGGTAGGAGTCAGGGCATGGCCTAATGTTAGGCTCCTTCAGGGTTTGAATGTGGAAGGTGTAGGGATGAAGTTGATAAATAATTCTGGTTTTGTTTTGCTGTAAGTGATTTTCAGAAGGAAGCTGGAGTTTAAAAAAATTAATCATTCAAATACAAGAAGGTACAAGCAGCTCTCTTAGTCCCACAGGAACCTGAAATTGCAGCATTTATACCTGGGTGTAATAAGAACTGAAGACTTCCTGAAATCAGTTACGACTGTAAATTTACTCAAATATGGCACATCTTGAAGGTGTGACACTGATGTGAGACAGTGCAGCTGCCAGTGTGAAGTGTGTGTGCAAATTTCAGTAGTAGCATCCAAGTATTAACATAATGTCAAGCCTTTGCAGGAGAGTTTTAGAGCAGCTGGGGAGTTCAGCAACCATCTTCACTACACCAATACATTACTTCAGCTCTTCTGCCCTGGCCTAAGCTTGATCTAGGATTCTCAGGTACATTTGTCATCAGTTTCCAAGACCAGGATTGTGTATAGAACAAATAATACCAATCTCTTCCAAGTTCCATAAGCATCATTGCAGTGCATGTTCTGAACAAGAGTGGACACAAGTCTGGCTTTTTTTCTTTTTTGTAGAGAATTTGAGCAAGGAATTAGAACAATGGGACAGCAAACAGTTTTTCACTAGTGTTCCAATTACCACAGTAGCAGAATAAACTGCATAAGGACATGACTTCATCCACTTTGTTATTAGATAAATTCAAAGCATTTCATTTCTGCAGCATAACTATCCATTCTGCATTACAGACTGACAGAGAGATTCAACATATGAACACACTGTTACATGCAGTACATGAACAAAGCATAGCAGGAAAATACAACAGATAGAAAAGAGAGGGCAGATTTACCAACTACCACCCAGACTGCAATTCTGTCTGACATCATCACTGGTTGAAAGAGAAAAAAATCTCTGCTTTGGCTTAATTACACGTAATTTGGCTGACAGTTGAAATACAAACCTAAACAGTCAGTCAGCTAAAGATACACAAAATTAAGTATTTCACACAGTGCCCAACCCCTTCAATCTTTATTAATAACTTAATTACATTAATTACACCATGGTTTAAAGTATTGCTAGTGCAAGAGGGGAAAAAATGATAGACTCCCCTAAGTAATGAGCTGCATAGCAATTCTGTTAGAATTAAAGCCATTAACAAAATGCAAAGTAGCAGTAATTTGTAAATATATACTCCACAGTTTATAATTCACATTGTTCCACCCCATAATTCTTTTCTGTAGCAAACTCCAGCAGACATAATTTTGGAGGGCAATCCAAACATGCCAGAAACATTATGAATAGAAGACTAATCTCAGGCTGAGTGAATATCTGAATAACTTGGTATTTCCACTGTATCTTCACTCCTTTAGGTTTGTTGCTGTTGTTTAAAGAGGTTGTTTTGGCCCTATCTTCAGCAACCATCTGTACCATAAAAATAACCTGCCTTTTCCTTATTCTGTTCCATTCCATGATGCAAAACAACTGTCTTCTATTGGAGTGCTGAAGCCTTTACATATCAACTCGGGTGTAAAGACTGTGGGAGATGCATGTAATGGATCAGGTTTGTTGGCTTGCAGCTTCTTGTCAGGGTAGTGCTCCCCTCAAACAGTATAAATATTTGGGCAGTTCTGCAAAGAAAATATGTCTGTTCTAACCAAGCAAGACTATATAAAATAGTCATTTTCCAGTAAACTTTGTGAGAGTTGGGAATGATAACCACTCTTTTATGGTAGTTAGATGCATCTGCTTTGTAGCTTCTGATGGAAGCAGGCACATATACTGTCTGAGCTACAGATAGGTGCTTTTCTTGTTCTTGCCATGAGAAGTTATTGAAGTGTCCATCGTAGTCACTTTATCACCATTCTCTCTTTTACTATGGTCATCTGCATTCTGCTTTTATAATTAAGATCAGTGATTTGATGAGACCATTGGACAGGCCTGGGTGACAGGTTGGTCTGGATGATCTCTTCCAACCTGGTCGATTTTATAATTCCATGTGATATTTTTATATTCTTTAAGACTTCTGAAGTTTTGAGTATCTGGTTAAAAAACTGTCATCATTGATAGATATCTGCATAGATGTCTCCATATTGTCACAATGGTGATTCTGCATACTTGCAAATTTATAATGGAAATGCTTTTCATAGTGGAACTGTTTAAAATATGCTATCCAAGGTTGCACACTTGGGATGGAGGAAGTCGAAGGCATGCTATGTAAGCTACTTATTTGTCTAGGAATAATTAAACAATGATGACAAACAACAAAGAAACATTCTTTGCTTACTTGTACCTCAAGACTCTAATTCTAATTTCTTAGATTTTCATTCAAGTACTTTAAAAAAGAAAGGTGAGAATAGAAAATGCAAATATTTTCACATTAAACAGAAAAAAAAAGAAAGGAAAGCCTGTCACTTCTTAAATTAACTTTCCTGAAAAGGAAGACTTTAGTTTGTGTAGTCGTTTTTGTCTGTAGAAAATGCTAATGCGTATCTGAGAATATTGCTATATGTTCCCATTGGAAATCTTCAGTCAGCAGAACTATATGGACCACAAGTTGTGAATATGGTCCTGAGTAGTGCAGCCTTACCTTTGTGCTTTTACTGAACCCTCATTAATACAAAAGTTGGTTTTTGTTTTATTTGTTCTTAAAATATCTTTTCTTAGGCTTCTGCAGTCTCAGTCTTGGATGTGTATATGAGTGAGTGCAATTGGATGATTTGCTAATTTTTCTGCCTGCTCAGTGGTGCTACAGTCCATTCTGTACACTTGGTGAGAGGTACATTTTATATTCCTTTCAGGACAGATTCCTAAAGTTCATATAAGTTACTTTTATTTTCCTAACTTGGTAAAATGAGGGACACACCAGGAAACTTGCATTTGAGGCTGTCAGTCTTAATTGAAAATGTTATCTTTTAAACTAAAACCAGTGCACAACTTAGAATGCCAGGCATAGAATTCACAAAGGCAGCTCTTTATGCAGTGCTTCTCGAGAGTCCTAGTTTAATTTCTTTTAATCAGTGCATTTAGAGTTACTCTCTCCTGAAGATTGAGATAGAAGATGAGAACAATTTGTACTGAATTGTGAGACATGGCACATGTATAAGTTCTGTGTTGATTTTAATGATTTTTTTCATAAAATTATCTTAATTATGTGAGGATATGGAGCCAATAAATGAAAAATATAGCTGGGCATTTTTAAAAAAAATGTGTTGAATTACTTGAGTTTTCTTTTGTTGCAAAGGCTTCTAATTTTGAACTTTGTAAGCCATTAAAAATGTAGTTAGGCCACTGTTTGGTGTTTTAATGGATTTGTGAATCTAGATAATTGACACCAGAAAGTACCATTTGCTAAGTAAATCTGCATTGTGGCTGGCTGTTAAGGAAAAGCAGTAGAAAGAGCATATATTGAGAAAGTATGATGACTACATTTGCATTCTCAGTCTCTCCTTGACTTGGTCCTTCACTGAACCTGTTGGGTATTGCTCTCTAACGCTGATGGATACATGAGCAGTGAATGTTCAGGTCTGTCCGTGGTTTGTCCAGCCCTGAAAAAGCACCTGTATTTGAAGTGGATTCTGCTATTGTAATGTTTGGTGAATAGGATTTCACTGGGAACTGATCTGTGCACAGTGAGAAATAGGTCCTTTTGCACACTATTTGTAATGGAGTGGAAAATTACATTTGCCATTGCAAGAACTGCCCCATTAGTGGGAAAGCAGATTCTCTTGCAGAGAGCTGGAAAGCACCTCAGGCAGTGTCAGGGTGACAGTCCAAATAATGGGAGTTTGGAATGAACTGGGAGATACTAAAAGAAAAAAAATGCTTCTCTTCATACTTTATGCTTCCTTCATAAATGTATTGCTACACAAGGAACAGTTTGATTTAAAACAGAATGAAACTCAAAAGCTCCACACATTTGAGCTGTTTGTAACTTGTTCTAAGGAGGAAGCCTGCTGTTGTGAAAAGGAAATGCAGAGGTTTTATTCCTATACCACCATATAAAGAAAAATGAAGCTACTAATGTAAATGGGAATGTTAAAGTGTTTTCTTACAGTGGCATTTTTGGGGGTTTTGTTTGTTTTAAAATACTACTTCAAGTGTTTTCAATTCTATTTCAACCACATGAATACTTTAGGAAATGAAAAAGGATCTGTGCAAGTGCAG
Organism: Tricholaema leucomelas; assembly: GCA_013400475.1. Classification (NCBI taxonomy): domain Eukaryota; kingdom Metazoa; phylum Chordata; class Aves; order Piciformes; family Lybiidae; genus Tricholaema lacrymosa; species Tricholaema leucomelas. Next base: position 296,187 of record WAAF01010411.1, on the reverse strand, counting down.
GCATCTAAGATAGTGCAAGCACCCTTAACTTACCTATTCTAACACCTTTTCTTCTCAGTGAAATTATTCTTACCTTATTCTACTAATGAGTGATTAACTTCTGAGTAAGTGCATAGAGGGAATGGTGTCAGTTATATTTTAAAGTACTTATAAGTCCCTGACAAGAAAGATAAATTACACACACTGACAGTCCAAAGAGCAAAAAATAATTTCTATTCCCTTGATACTTGAAAGACCAAACCTAGAAATTAGATCTCTTAATTAATTTGAAGTATGTAATATCAAGAGCACGGGGACTTCACTTTATTTCTGTAAACTTATCACACAACTAGAGTTTCTGGTAGAGCTAGATTGTGCTCTAGAATGGCAGTCATATGTGAATTTGTTCCAAATCTGCCATTTCCTATTGAAGCTCTACCCTTGATAATTATTTTTTTTTAAAAAAGGTAAAAAATCCTTTTTTTGGACCGAATTGCAGCAGCTGAAAACTTCTGCAAAGTCCACTACAAATATTTGTGAGGTAGCAATGTAGAAAAATCATAAATCTATCATACAGACTAGGAGTTTAGAGAGAATTAAAGGTTTTGTTATCAGTGCTCTGTCAGAGCTACCCACTGAGTTTACAGCCATTAACTTCTCAGGAAAATTATCTAAATGGTAAAATTCAGATTGACATTTCATGAAATATTTACTCTCAGAGAATGCTGAAAATAATTAAGCTTAGGAGCTTTGATGATTCACAGATCCCAGGCCTTCTAGACTAAAACATGTGTTAAGGTTTTCTTATCCATCCCCTGTTTTGCAACAGAATTTCTCTGCAGAGCATTTTGCATTATTAATTTCTGTTGGCATTTTTCTTACTAATGGTGCCATGTGATTAATCTGTGCTTTAAGCAAAAGCTCATCTTTATTTTTCAGGTAAGAGACTTTAATCACTAGAATATTAACACATTTGTTAAAGCCAGCGTTCTTAAGAAAAGGGTGCTTAGGAAAAGTCTCCATAATGCAATTAAGTTGCAGCTCTGTAATTCAGCTCAAAAGGTAAGCATAGTTAGGTGTAGCAATTTTGTAGAGGATGGATTTTGGATGAGGTCATCTAAAGTAAAGAAAGACTTGAGCTTCATGTCTGTTTCAGGAATGATCTGATTTTTGCTTCCTCCTTCATCTGCATCGTACCTCTGAATTGTCTTTGTTTTGCGAGTGGCATCTGCTACTTCCCATCTCACATTTTTAATAGTTTCCCTATTCTAGCACAGGTGAAAGGGAATCGAAACTTGGGGCACAAGTAGTGTTTATAGTCATTATGCAGTCCATCCACCTCCTTTTTTTTTTTTTTGTCCTTTTCAGGAGTGAGATTTTTATGTGTTGGCTACTGGCCTCAAAGGTAAAAGGCAATGATTAGTGTCAGGCTCATTTGTATATTTGCATGTTTTATATTGTCAGGCTAAATTGTGCTGTGTGTATTTATTCCAGCAATGATTCTAAGGTGTGGTTTATGTAAGAGAGGGCACTCTTTAGCATTGACCAAAGACTGAGGCTTTCCTTATCCAGATCAAATTCTTCCTGTGGTAAGATGGGATAATTTGGCTAAAAATTACACTAAAAGAACAGGGCCTGATACTTGTGACTGATGTAGCATAAGACGCTCAGCATAGCATCTGTTGATTGTTTCGAGGGTGTCTTAATAATCCAAGTGAGTGGATGCCAGTTAGTCTCTTGGCCATCAAAGCAACTCGTCAGGCTCATGGTGGACGGACGAGCAGCTTACATAAATGTTAGTCTTTGTTGAAACACAATGAATTTTTGAACTCAGATATCTTTATCAAAGTGGAATACCCACAGCTGCTCAATACCAGCCCCTATACTGTTTGATTTTAGACTAGAACTGTAACTGACACATGTAAACACTTGTTAGCCATAAACTTTTATTATTATTTCTTACAAAACTTGAGAACTTTCAATTGAAATGATATCCTGGTTTTATTTTATCTGATAAGAAGGCACAAACTGTGTGGGGTGAAAGAAGTATATGTTTCTAGATGACACCACCTTGGCATTTCTACACATTCTTTTCTAAATATATTCTTTATCTTAGCTGTCTTGAAATACTTTTAATATAATTAAAAGCACAGAATGAGTGCCAGACTTGTCAATTGCAGCAACAGAGTGCTGAAATTTTCAGTGAAACTGAGAGATCCATCTCCCACACATTGTAATGAATAGGTTCATAAAAGGAAAACAGTTTAATTACATTTTAGTTCATGGATTGGTAATAGGCTGGAGTATCTAAATTGAATAATGTGATTCTGGTAATAATTATGTGTAAATGAACTTGTTTAAATGATATTTTACAGCTTCTTTATAAAATTACAGCTAGAGGCAATCCAGTGATAGACAGACAAAGGCCATGCAAAAATTATCATAAACTATTAGCTTGTTTGCAAAGGGTTTTATGTTAATCTTTTAGTACTTAAAGCACTCTGCAATTAACATATCATGGGGAGCTGCCTCGCAGCAAAGGCATGCAAATTAAAGTGCTCAGATAAAAAGCCATTCACATTAAAAAAAATCAAAGAAAGGGTGGCATAGCACTCAAAGGGTACTGGTTTTATATTTGAGATTAAGGAGGTGTAATGATTGTGTTATCTAACTAGGGTTGTAATTAAAGCTTTTCTCCTGCAGACATGACAATAGATACAGCATTGATTTCGGTGTTTTAATTGTGAAAGTCATTTTATTTCAGAGCAGAAGATATGAATAGCCTAAATCAAAGGGCTAGAAGATTGCTTTGTTGATAGTACTTGTTCAACAGCTGCCTTGTTGCTTAATACATAAATGGGGAGAATGGTGAAAGAGATCCTGGGAGGTGCTCTGTATTGTAATTCTCCTGCTGGTTTCCTTTCCTTTCATGAAAAAGGCAAGAATCTGTGTCCCGATTGTAAACAAGCAGGCTTTTCATACATCACCAATGTTTTTCCTCCCTTAGCTTCCTCGGAACAAAAGAAGTCATAAAAGCCTTGAACTAACTTTTACTACTGCTCTTTCCAAACTACAAAAGTTTGTTGTAATAAACCCATCATCTGCGCTCAGAGATATCACACTTTTGGTGGGGAACAAAAAGTCTCCTTGTGGCTGTAATTCCTTCTATCAGAAATGTCACGGTAACAAAAGGGGTGTACTGTGGGGAGCTGGATGGTACATTTTATTTACATTGTGCTTATGGCTGTACAGTCTCCACAGTGTTAGATTGCAAAGGGTTGACTGTTTCCTTTCAGTTGCTGTAGTAACAGAGTAGAAAATGAATGGTCAAAATGCATACATCTGTGTAGATTCTCAAGTGGTGTGTATGCATAGCTGTCCTATCTACTCATACTAGCAAGGGGTTACATGTTTAGTGCAAACCAGGCCTAGGAGCTAATGTGCAAATAAACTAGACTGAACCTAGAGTGGATACAGTCAGTCAAGTCCTCTCAGTTGTGGAAGGAGTTAACTCAACATGACATGACAATGTAACTTATTTCCTCTCTGATGTGGAAGAAGTTAACTCAGTTTGTGACTACATGCATGTAAGAATTGTGCCATTTTTCACTGCACCATTATACTTGAAGTATCTACAGTCTGTACTAGTCTGTTACAGACAAGATGCGAGTAGTAAATGTGTGTGCTTTCTCCTTCCTTAGCAGAACCAAAACAGGGATTAAAAAGGTGCAAAGTCCCACATAATAAGGACTATCCCACATTCCCTTTCTGAGAGACTCAAATGTACAGGAACAAATCTAAATTTCTGTCTAGATCTGCACATTTCCTAATCCAGGCTTAAAGTAAGACTCAGCATGTCACTAGAGAAACCATTCTCTTGTAATTACAAGCAGTAAGGACTGATGACACTGTCTCTGGGACTACACTCTAGTGCTGGTCCACCCTTATTGCTGCTGGAATAGCAGCTTAAATTCACATTTTTCTCCCCATAATTTTCAAAGTCCTCCATGGAACTGGCTGAGACTATGTAAGAAATTGCTTTTCTCCAGCTGTAGTGACAGATTACCTTGACAGCTATGTTTCACAGGAACTATGAAACTGTCAACCTTGAGGATGATGCTTGTAAGAGCAACAGACAGGGTTTTCTTAGCAGCTGGCTCAAGGCTGTGAAGCTTAGTTCTGGAGTAGGATAGAATGACCACAAATCTCACTCCTTTCAAAGCTGGGCAAAATTTGCTCATTCAGCTGATACTACCCACAGCCAAAGGAGAAATAGTGATGAATAAAGTAAAAGGTGAAAGAGACTGCAGGCAGAAAAAGTTCCTGGGGAAAGTGAGGAGTTAAGATCATCTGACAACTTGTGTAGCAGGGTGCTTTTGACCTTTTTCCACATGTGGCATACTAAGCATCACTTGCTTATTTTGGAAGCATTAGAAACAAAAATGTGATTTCTAGCCTGATTTCTAAGCCAAGGGCTTCAGTATGTGGTGCTGTAGCTAAGATAGCATAGCTTGATGAGAGCTTAGGAATACAATGTGGTTTGCATTTATTTATATTTATGCATATAGAGACTGTTGAAATTCATCTGTGTTTCATGTTATTAATGTAAAGGTGGTTTAGGTTTAGAGTTTATTATTCTATTATCTTATGATATATTACATAATTTCTTTAAATCAGCCCTGAATGGAAGATTCATGTTTGCGTAACCTTAATTACTACCCCCTCCCACCTCCAGATGTTTAATGGAGTAGCTACTTCTTGCCTGCAATATTTAGAAGAAGTCTGAGGAGAAATAAGAAAAGATCTTGTGGGTACTTTGCAGCAGGCTCTGTAAGAATTTCTAGTGGGCTTTTTTTTGAAGGTAGAGATTTTTGTAACTGTTATGTAGATGTTATTGGTTTATGCTGAAGCTTAATCTTTACTCTTGTAAGTTCCTGTATTTGCAGGCTGATTGCAGAGGACTTCAGTGTGGACTGAAGATAAAGATATGTCTAGGTGTGCTGTGGGAGGTTTATCTGTTGCCTGTGTGACTCTTTTTCTTTTCCTTTTTAAGCAGGGAGAATTATGGGATAGCACTGTCTAAGAAGGCACAGCAGATAGCATACAAGCATTTGGGGGAACTTCTTCAGTTTAAAGAATTGGTGTAACCTTTCTGTATAGAATGGTGTTGTTTCTAGAAAGCATTTCTTGATTCTGAAAGGAATGAAAAAAAATTGTAAAACAGTATTAGCAAGATCTTTAAAGCATCCATGGAGGTCTCTGATAGGGCTTGGTTGATTTCTTTTTTTTTTTTGTTTAGTTTTAAGAGATATTTCCAATACAACTCCAACTGCCTTTAAATTTTCTAATGAGGAATTCTAATGCTGAAGACACTTCACTGAGACTAAAGTTGTTTTGCTGAAGTTTTGTTTCTCCTGCTAACTAATGAACATATCATGAGTTCAGTCCTATGGTCAGTGGTCATCTGTGCTTGTGTTTAATGCTTGCTTATTGTCATGTCACTTCCCTGAATGCCCAATCTGTCATATTAATATATAGACTTTGTAACTGTTCACTTAGTCATAACTGACTTACAAGTTACTGTAAGGAAGAGTACTAATGAATAAATGAAATGACCATTGTCATCTTTAACAGTTGTTGAAGATATAAGATAAGACAATGGAAGATTAGTGTAATTCTGGTTCATTTACTGTTGCAGAAAGAATATGAATTCACAAGAGGTTATGAAATTCCTGCATCACTGAACATCTCAGTTTATGTGCATCAGATGTTGACTGATAAGGGCTGGGTGCTAGGTTGGACTGGAGGATTTTGGAGGTCTCTTCCAACCTTGTTGATTCTATGATTCTATGAAATCATATGCCTTATATATTCCCCCTATCAGGGACAGTAGGCCATCACCCATAATGGCTCCTATTTTCACTGGATGACCTACATAAATCAGTATACTTCAACGCTCACTTTAGAACAACAAGGGAGGTTATTCTTCCCCTGTACTCAACACTAGTCAGGCCAAACCT
>WAAF01010411.1:36615-290136 GCA_013400475.1 Tricholaema leucomelas | reverse complement strand
TGGGGGTGGTCAAGAAAAGCGTGGATGGGGCACTTAGTGCCATGGTCTAGTTGACTGGCTAGGGCTGGGTGCTAGGTTGGACTGGATGATCTTGGAGGTCTCTTCCAACCTGGTTGATTCTATGATTCTATGAATCTTCTGTCAAATAATAATAATAGGCAGGGGGAAGAGCCTGTAATTTTAAGTGTGGTATTGATTCGTTGCATTTGGGGAAGCGTAATTAATTTTAGGTATGTGTGTAAGTAAGTCTCAAGCTGACTGCACTTATGGAATGCTTCTTTTGCAGGATCTAACACCATGAGTTACCTCTTACCAATAATTTCTACTTTAGGGCTGAGCACTTTTACCTTTCCATACACTGGAGCATCCTGTGGGAGGATTTTTTTCAGTGGGACTGAGTGCTAATTCAGGGATTACAGCACTAGGTCCTGACTCAACAGGCCTTTGGTTTTATGCCCAAGTTTTGCTTTATTTTTCCAAGCTTTGCAGAGTGTAATCTTAGAAGTATGTTTAGTAAAATATTTTGAATAATATGGTAACTACCATGTATTAATATGAGCTATCAATTTCTTTTACAAGATAGGATGTCAGAAATGTAAGATCATTCAGAGTTATTCATGGACACTTTATGTAGTACCCACGCAGGAATTTGTCATCTATCAGCAGTGAGTACTGACTTCATTAAAACAGGAAAAAAAAGCCTACTCAAAGAAACAACAACAAATTCTCTATCTTATTTATCACTTCTACTCTCACTTTTTAATGCTGGTGGGTTTCTTACTAACCTTACCATTTTTATTATATGGTCATGCAGCAAAGCAACTTCAACACAATAGTCAATGGACATGGCGACTCCTTTTTTCTTTTGATTAAAAAGATACTCTTCCTTCTGTACATTATGAGTTCTGCAATAGTCACAGCCATGCAAAAACTGCGGTCAGGGCTTGTCATGGATTACAGGATTTTCATGGAATTCAGCAATTTTCCAGGCCTACTTTCCTTCCTCAAAAACATCATGAACAGTCACAATCGTAGGAGTGTTTTCTTACGTGAATCTGTCTCGGCTTCTGCTGCTTGGTGTTTTGAAAAGTACTGGTCTCTTTGGTACAGGAGATTGGAAGGGTTGCGAAAAAAAAGACAGCTTTAAAAGTGCTCCAGCAAAATCCAAAACTGAAGGCAGTAGCTAAGACAAATATTAGGAGTGTCTGGAGTGGTGCTGTCTGGGGAAAGAACTGTTGGGGGGCTGACCAGGTTGCACATTTTATGAGAACGTGCAGTCATGAAGTCAAAGGCATCATGGATGGTAGACTCATCACAGCCCTCTATGTATGAATAGGAATAATCACTATCTCTTTCCCTCAGAGCAACATTAAGAATTATGGTCAAAGCATTTGTTTACTCAGTATTAGTCTCTCTGATAATTCAGTTGTCACTAGTCAAGCTAGATAGGTTCCCGAAACTGGTCTTTCAATCAAGAGATTTTCCAAGGCAGACAAATGTAAAGTATGTTTAGGCACTGGCTTTACAGCTGAGAATAGGTTGTCACCAAGACTGCAATATTTGATGTGCTAGGAAAGGTTAATAATCTGAAAAGAGTACTCATTTCTAGAAATGAAGCTTATTCATAACACTCTGTAGATCGTATATCACATACCCTAGGCATGATCTGAGTTTTCTTCTACTTCCTCCAGATTCTGCTCCTGTAATCTGTTTGTCCTGTCAGGTTGCACACATATCGCTGTGGGTTTTTTTGTGTGGTTGCTTGTTTGGGTTTGTTGTTTTTTTGTTTTTCATTGAGAATTGTTTCTTTTTGCAAGTAGTTGTTTGTTTGTTTGTTTGTATGGGGTCTTTTGGGGCATGGGGTGAGGCTGTCCACCAGAAACACAGAGCATTAATGCCTTTGTTTTTTGAACAGAAACATATTCCTGGACAAATGTTGACCCAAGCTGCAGAAGGCAAGTGTCTGAGAGGCACCTTTGTGCCAGATCAGCCCTTGGCTTTGAATTAGACCATGTGAATCCCACCTCTGTCTACTAGTTTTCTGACAGGATTGTTTTTCTTTCACATAATCATTTCTGAGCATTCTGTGGGATTGCAGATTATTTCAGCTTCCAGAAATCCAAGGCAAGCCATTGTGCTGAGACAGAAATATGCAGTACACCTGCAAAAATGGGCATAATCCCACTCTTTGATGGGGGTAGTATGTTTTATAGCAAATGAATCAGGGGTTTTTAGCTGATCCAGTCTGTCTGTGGTTGCCATACCTTGATTATCAGAGGCAGAAGCAAGAATTTGTGTTTTCTGTGTTTCAAGTTTACACATGGCAGCTAGAAGAAAAGAGAAAATTTGGTGTAAAAATGTGGCAGGAGTGTTATGGGAGTGATGGAGACGTAGAACAGTGGATAGACAGGAGGCAGTGGGATGGAAGTCCTCTACTTCCAACCCATGGCAGATCTTTGGACATTGAAGGAGCTTGCTGTCCTTAAGCTTGTGAAGTGATTCAGTTGCCATTGCACTGTAAAAGTTGAAATCTAAAAACTGAAATAGAGTAGAGGGTGTGGTGATTGAACTTCTTTCAGGTCAGGTTAGGTGAACAAACAAAAAGCTTTCCCTAATTTTTATAGTTACTGTAGTAATGTCTGTTGCCCTGCACCAAGGTGAAAACCACAAAAACTGCCCGAGGTGGAAAACTGAATCAAAGAGTGAAAACTCTGATTTAGCATTGGGCTCAAAAATGAGCTGTATGCCTAGAAAAGACTGAACTTACAAGGCAGTTCTAACAAGAGAAACGAACATTTCTATATGTTGCCTTCACCTGATGTTTAGTCTGAGAGGAACAAAGCAATCCCTGGAAGAGACAGACAATATCCTCCCCCACACTTAGCAGCACAAAAGATGGGTGGTACCATTATCATGGGAAACCGGCTCAGCTCAGGTAACATTTCACTTCAACTGTGCAGAACAGAAATCTCTTGCTACACAGGAATAAATGCTCTTTTGAGTTAAATAACAAAGCTACGCTGAATCCTTCAGTACAAACATTTATAACACAAATAGCCTCCAGAGTTGTCTGTTTATTTATCAATTGTTAATTGAGTTGATGTTTACTCATGATTGCAAACAATGATTAATTTATAGCTGAGTGTTATTACTATGATAGTGAAGAGATCATTAGAAAGAAGGATTATAATAGAGTTCTCTGCACTTGTGAGGCTAGTAATAAAGATTGACTAATATAATTAGATAAAGCTTTATTACAAATACTATTAAATTGAATCTGGACTTTATTTAAATGCACTGGCCTGTTATCTAAAATATATTAGCAGAGTGTGTGGGTTAAGTAGACCCCCTGCCTACACTGTTTACTGTCTCCTTCAGAGATTAAAATGGTTTTATACTAGGTTAAAATGCTGTGCTATGCTCTGTGCATTAGTATTATTTCTGTTGAAAACACTAAAGAATATTATTGTAACAGAAGAAAAATATTTACTTTCAGTTTGAACGTGGATGACTTCCAACTGATCATAGGTTAACCAAACTTAAGAAGATGATTTTAGGCTTGTTTCGTTTTCTGAGTCTGGTAACGCTTTTTCACAATCTTCTTTAATAGAAGTCAAAGTAAGGTTTCTGGGGGGATCCAATGACAGTGTTATGGAGCATTTGACTTTTTAAATTTCCGTGGAATCGTGGAAGACCACAACAGGAGCTGAAGTGGGATGGAATGAAGTATTTTAAAATGCAGGTCTTTTCTTTGGCCCATTTGTAGTTGTAGGTACAGATGTAATGTAAATCTAGTGTGAACAGGAACAAGTCAGTATTTTGATAGTGTTTTATTGGAGGATTGGAGGAGCTAAAACCAGAACTTGTAGCAGATGTTACAAATTGCTTGAAAATGCAATGGCATAGTAGCAGATAATGAAATAATATTACAGGGACTATAATTTTGTAGAACCACAATAGGTTACACTGTAAATACTCTGTGGTTTCATGAAAAGTGAATGCAAGATTTCTACTTATTATTGTCAAATACTTTGTGACTAGAGAAACACAGTTCTCACCTTCTATGGCCTGAGTGCTTGAAGATTTAGCATCCGAAATTGCTTCAGCTACATAGTGCCAGATTGTGAACCCTCAGGCTATGCGATAACGCCCTCATCCTGATCGGTGCTGAGTCTCGAATGAAATATATTGAGATCAGTTCTTGCTAAGCACCTATCAGTATCTCTTTCCGAATGACCACAAAGCATTTCTGTGCTTGGCTAAGACTTGAAACCCTAATCATATTTATAATGAGAAATGAAAAGTTCTTGCCCTATGGTTAGAAAGGACTCCCACTGGGTTCTGTGATTACTGTTGTGCTGCTCTGCTGGCTGTGTGCTCTGTGCTCAAATATATGGTACTCTTCACAGTTAGCAAAGCCAACAGGTCTGCAGTCATGTTGCTATTCATGTTGAAAAGTGACTGAAGTGTTTTAGTACTGAAAAAAACCCTGTGTTTTTTAATATTCTGCTTGGTGGAATTTCTGTCTTAGAAAAAAAGTGGTTTGGAAGAGATGAATTTATATAAACTGTTTACTAAAAAGATACATAGAAGAAATGTTGAAATACTGAAGTTCAGAACTAACAAGCTGGACAAATGCTAGAACTACAGGTTCCTTACACAAAACACAGTCACTGTCATAAGTGGGTGGAAATGTGAAAAGTTTAAATGTACATCATAGAAATTATTTGTGAAGCATTAATAATGGCTCGTATTAGTCTCAGACAAACTCAGGACATGTTCTTTGAATGTTTTCACAGAAAGGGTCTGCTAGATTGAGCCTTGGCACAGCAAGTGAAGAGAGCCTTTTGATCTTGACTGGCTAGATGGGGTGAAGCAGACTTTAATCACAAGTGATTAATAAATCACTCACAAAATATGATTTGTCTTTCCCAGAGAAAATATTTATTTATTTATTTATTCTGTGTGTGGGAAATAGAATTCTTTTAATGGTTACTATAAATCTGTTGGCAAGCTTTAGCATTATCAGTTTTCTCCACCACTCTGTCCCAGGTCTGTCAGTTTGACTATTGAAAAAAAAGTTTTTGTTCTTGAACAACTCTTGCCACCTGCTTGCTTTCTGAAAGTGAGCAAAGAGAGGCATTGTAAGAGGGAGGGATGAGAAACAAAGAGGCAAACGTCCAAGAATACAGTTGAAGGCAAAATGGAGAGTATTGCATTGTTTTTACTCTTACAAATGCTGTGTTAGGTATGAATTGAAAGAGTCCTGGGTTTTCTACTGTTAATAATACAGAATCAAATCTGTGAAAACTGATTCCTTATTGTTATTACTTTATTTAACTTTCTGGGATTCCTTTGCATTCAGATCTTTTTTTGTTAGGTTTTAGACTCTGGAGACATTAAACAAGGAAGGGGAAAAATCATTCTTTATAGCAGCTTATGAAAACTGGCACATAGCTGGCATGTGAAAAGCTGTCATGATAATCAAATTTTTGCTAGATTTGACAGTGATCTATTTGCACATATAAATCCACACAACCTCAAAAGATATCAAATGGGTACTGAAATCCTCTCAAATACAGACCATTTTATTCAGTCGTTGAACATTAAGCATAGAAGAATTAGATAATTTTAGCTAGTGTATTTAGAGCATCTACAAGTTGACTTTTGTTTTCTTCTAATCTTCAAAGTTTCCAGGCTAGCCTTTCACTGAAGAGTATACAACATTTTAGTTGTTTGATAGTGTTGCAACAAGAAAAGAATAAAAGGCAGCATAATGCAGCTGGTGTTTTTAAAGTAAGTAGTTGTTTGACAACCATGGAAATACAATAATTGTGATTCATTGAGCAGGACTCTATGAGGAAGCAGGAGTCCCTTTTGGAACTACTCCACAGTTTCCCAGCTGCTATCTGTTTTCTTCACAAAAGGAGGGCTTGAATCACATCTTAAGCCTTCTAGAATGTATGGTGCACTGAATGTAGTGTGTATTTAATTTTGGACTGGAAAATGAAGCCAATGTAAACTCCATCATTGCTAGGCTTTTTTATTTCTCTGACATCTGACACAAAAGGTCATGACTGCTTATGTCCCATTTAAAACAACAGTGGAGATTCAGAAAGCAGAGACAGTCTGCTTATGAGTGCAACCTGTAGTTCTGCTTACTGTCATGTGCCATTTCTTACAGGGATGAGATTTGGAGATAGGAGGAAGAAATTGGCTCTCATCTCCCAAAAGTGAATGGTGTTTGAACAGTCTTGGTTTCACACTTCCTGAGAAGTACTTTTTCAAACAAACCATGCTGTAAGGGTGTTGTCTGTCCTACTGCAGTGTAACCATGGGATTGTGTTTTGCTTTTCTAGAACTGAAATTTCCATGAAAGGGTGGAGTAGGAGGGATCAAAATTCTGGACTCACTGTGGAGTGGTGATCCAGCATGCACTGTTAGCCCTGCTGAGCCTTCTATGCTTTGTCACAAATCAGAAAAGCTAGCTTAGGATCACTCAGCCTACAAAAGAACAACAGGGTGACTTTATATTAAGGGAAGGAGGTTATCATTTGTATTGCAGTCTCTAAGAGCATGTAAAAGTGAAGTAAGATAGGTTTGAATGAGAAGACAATAGTTTATAACTGAGAAAAGAAAAAAAAGATTTTGATTTCTCACTTAGAATCATAGAATCATAGAATGGTTTAGGTTGGAAGGGACCTCAAGGATCATCCAGCTCCAACCCCCTGCCATAGGCAGGGACACCTCCCACTAGAGCAGGTTGCTCAAGGCCTCATCCAGCCTGGCCTTAAACACCTCCAGGGAGGAAGCATCCACAACCTCCCTGGGCAACCCGTTCCAGTGCCTTACCACCCTCACTGTAAAGAACTTCCTCCTAACATCCAGTCTAAATCTCCCCTCTTCCAGCTTAAACCCATTCCCCCTCGTCCTAACATTACTAGACCGTGTAAATAGTCCCTCCCCAGCTTTCCTGTAGGCTCCCTTCAAATACTGGAAAGCCACTATAAGGTCTCCTCGAAGCCTTCTCCTCTCCAGGCTGAAGAGCCCCAACTCTCTCAGCCTGTCCTCATAGCAGAGGTGCTCCAGCCCTCTGATCATCTTCGTGGCTCTCCTTTGGACCCGCTCCAGCAGTTCCATGTCCTTCTTGTATTGGGGGCTCCAGAACTGCACACAGTACTCCAGGTGGGGTCTGACGAGAGCAGAGTAAAGGGGGAGAATCACCTCCCTTGCCCTGCTGGCCACACTTCTCTTGATGCAGCCCAGCACTCGGTTGGCTGGCTGGGCTGCATGTGCACACTGCACATAAAATAGAGAAGAAATAGAAACTGGACCCAGCAGAGCTTCTGATGGATTTGAAAAAGAAAACTAGTAAGTGCCTATACATACAGCTAAAGAGGGAGCAATTTCAATCAATACACAACAAGTAAACTGTTCATCCTGGTGAATGGTAGAAACCCCCAACTTAGATTTAGAAACTTACAATTAAATATGTCCAGAAAGTTGATCCTGAATATTGTAATCTCCTTCTGTGTATTTGTAGTTCAGATTTTTATATCAAATTCAAACATTCAATCTGTTGGAGATTTTCATTGACAAATTCTTCTTTAAACCAGTATAATTGTGCAAGAGCTGTTAAAGAAGGCTATAAAATGAAAATCCACTTATGTGAGACTTTTTTTTTAATCAAGTGATGTGATATTTTTCAATGACTTTTTTTGTGCAATGTCTTATATAATTGTTATTGACTTTAAATTGATTTAATATGGAAATGATTAGATGAACTGCCATTGTAAACTGGCTGTCCAAAATGGAATGAAAATTTGGCTCTGGTGATTTTTATTTTTGCTTGTATGCAGTGGGGGAAAGCAAAAATGTCTTTCTCTAGAAAGACACACATGAGATGCTTTGAAGTTAGCTTTTAACTGATATTCTTGCATCTGTCTCAAACCCAGCTATTAGTCCTGTATTACTGCTAAAAGATTCAAGTAAATATTCCATTATTTCTATTTCTTTCATTTCTTCTCTTTCTTACAAAGGACATAAAAAAGTAGTGAACATTAAGTAAGAAAATCTAAGTACCTTACAAGTAACTCAAATTTGTGACATTTCCTAGGATAAGGTTTAGTCACCTTAGACTGCAGAGTTTTAGGACAAGAGGACATGGCCTCAAGTTGTGCCATGGGAGGTTTGGATTGGGTATTAGGAAGCATTTCTTCGTCCAAAGGATAGCCAAATACTGGAACGGGCTTCCCAGGGGAAGTGGTTAAGTCACTGTCCTGGAGGTATTCCTAAAATCTGTCACTATGGTGCTGAAGAACATGTTTCAGTGGTGACTTGGCAGTGCTGGGTTAAGAATTGGACTTGATGAGCAACTTGAAAGTTGTTTTCCAAACAAAAAGATTCTGTGATTGCAAGGCTTTTTTATTGCAGAAAGCTGGACAAATCTTTTCAAGTGTACCCTGTTTGACCAGGTCTGCATGGTCAAAGGACTTGTTCAAGGAATGTGATTTTGGAGATGGAACCACATTTGTAAAACATTGGACAAAATGTATGCATACTGGAGTCAGATACAGCCTTACATTTATTAAATGTATTAATTAATTTGAAAATACTTTATTTCACTTGGTGCTCACTTCTAAATGTTCCAAGTACTAAATGCAAGCAAAAGAAGAAAGGGATTCCAAAAGAGACTGAGTGGATAAGCTGTCTATTTGGTCCTCATTTTGAGTGAAATGTGACTGTTCTTCTCCCCAGTGCTTCTTAAACATTCTAGTCAAAATGTATGCATAGAAGGACAGATTGATGGAAGTTGGAAGGATCCTCTGGAGATCATCTTGTCCAAACACCACACCAGAGCAGGTTGCAGAGGATGCTGTCCAGGTGTTTTGAATGACTTCAGAGAGAGACACTCCACCATGTCCCTTGGCAGCCTGTTCCAGTGCTCTGCTGCTCTCAGAAGTTCCTCCTTGTGTTTAGATGTAACTTCCTATATGCAAGTTTGTGCCTGTTACTTCTTCTCCTGTTGTTGGGCGCCACTGGCAAAAGACTGTCCCCATCCTCCTGACACTCACCCTTCAGCTATTGATAAGCATTGGTGGGATCCTCTCTTAGTCTTCTCTAGACTAAAAAGCCTGATGTCCCTCAGCCTTTCTTTGTAAAATAAATGTTCTAGGCTCCGAATCCTCTTTGTAGCCCTTTGCTGTACCCTTTCAGGCAGTTTCCTGTTCTTCTCCAACTGGGGAGCCCAGAACTGGCCACAATGCTCCACATGAGGCCTCACCAGGGCAGAGCGGAGGGGGGAGGAAAACCTCCCTCGTCCTGCTGGCCACACTCCTCTTGGTGCACCTCAGGATGGCATTGGCTTTCTTGGCCACAAGGGCACATTGCTGGCTCATAGTCTTTATCTGTTCTTTTTCCACAGAACTGCTTTCCCATGGGTTAGGCCCTAACCTGTACCGATGCATAGGATTATTCCTCCCTAGCTACAGCAGTACGCTTGCCCTTCTTGAACTTGATGAATTTACTCTCTGCTCAGCTCCCCAGCCTGAGGGGATGGCCTTCTGGTGTGTCAGTCACTCCTTCCAGTTTTATGTCTTCAGCAAGCTTACTGAGAGTACACTCTATCCATTCCTTCAGGTCATTGATGAAAATATTGAACAGGACTGGGCCCAGTACTGACCCCTGGGGAATACTGCTTGTTGCAGACCTCCAACTGAGCTCTATCTTTCAGTCAGTTTTCAATGCGTCCTACGGTCCATTCATCTAATACTTCATACTTCCTAAGCTTGCCTATGAGGATGCTATGGGAAACAGTGTTGGATGCCTTGGTGAAGTCAAGGTAGACAATGTCCCCACCCTGCCCTCATCTGTCCATCCAGTTGTGCCCTCACAGAAGATTAGTCAGATATAACTTCCCCTGGGTGAATCCAGAAAGGAAAAGAGCAAACAATCTTATGATGAATACAGTGACATTTGGTTTTTGGAGATCCTGTTGTGGGGAAGTCACAGGACTCTGCCTTGTCTATATAAATTGTGCTTTACTTGGTTGCTAAGTGCTAAACTAGTGATGGATGATTTAGTCCAAATATTAGCTTTGTATGCTGAAAATCTGTCTCTCTAGTATACCTTGAACTCTGGATTAATTTTCATATGACTTCACATGAGCACTCTTGAAAACAGGAGCAAGCTATTTCATTGCCAAATCTCAGGTGGTCAACCTGGTGCAACTGCTATAATTTTTGTAGGTGACTTGAGAAATGTAGTTACTACCCTGCACTGGGGAGCAATGAATGTGTTAATGCCTAGACTGGCAGGGCTGCTTTTGAGGTATTCAGGACAAACACCTTAGTCAGCAGACACAGGTGGGAAAAAATACCTTTGGCTGTGAAAAATACCACAAATGCTTGATTCAGTTTTTTACAGTGCTTTGTCAAATGACTTTACCTGTGTCTTGGTCCTCAGCAGCTGCAAGGTTTCTTCAGAGAAGGGTAAACTGGTGTAGAGGGAAGAAAAGTGTATTGAATCTTTGAGCATGGTTTCTAAACTCTTTGTCAGGAGTTGTTCTTGATGAAACAAGAGACAAGGGACATTTTGTCTTCATTCTTAATGCCTCCTGTTTGCAAGATCTGGGCTTTAATGACCTGTCTTAACAGAGATATTTCTAGAATGTCTTTGGTGAAATGTATTTCTGGGAGAGAGGCTAAAACTACTGTGTTTCTATCTGCTTTTGCAGAGAAGCCATGTAGTACAAGACTGTTTATTCAGATGTATGAAATCACTGAGTGCTTTGTTGAGAACACAATTAATGATGGCCAATGTATTACATCCTTTGGACAAACAATGGGTTTATATTGTTCCTTGTCCCAGGGGATTTGTTTTCAGTGAATGGACTTGAACAGGCTTGAGAGGTAGGCCAAGCCAACCTCACGAAGTTCAACAAGGCCAACTGCAGAAATATAGACTGGGCAAGGGGTGGCTCTAGAGCAGCCTCGAGTAGAAGGACTTGGGGGGGTGTCAGCTGATGATAAATTCAACAAAAACTGTCAATGTGTGCTTGCAGCACAGAAGGCCAACCATGCCCTGGGCTGTATCAAAAGAAATGTGAACAGCTGGAGAGAGAAGTGATTCTCCCCACCTACTCTGCTGTCATGAGATGCCACCTGGAGTACTGTGTCCAATTCTGGTGCCTCCAACGTAAGAAAGACATTGAACTAATGGAGCAGGTCTGGAGGAGGGGCACAAAGACAGAGGGCTGAACAACCTTCCCGATAAGGGCAAGCTGAGAGAATTGGGGTTGTTCAGCCTGGAGAAGAGAAGGCTCTGGGGAGACCTTATAGCAGCTTTCCAGTGCCTTAAGGGAGTCTACAAGAAAGCCAGGAAGGGACTTTTTATAAGGACCTGTAGTGATAGGGTTGCAGGGTAGACTTAGGCTAGATGCTAGGAAGAAATCCTATCCAGTGAGGATGATGATAAACTGTAACAGATTGCCTAGGGAGATCACAAATGCCCCCTCCCTGGAGGTGTTCAAGGCCAGACTGGATGAGGACTTGAGCAATCTGGTCTAGTGGAAGTGCCCCTGCCCATGGCAGAGGGGTTGGAACTAGATGATCTTCAAGGTCCCCTCCAGCCTAAATCATAAACATCTATGAATCTATAAGGCAATTTCCCAAGCAACAATAACCATGTGATAGTGAATCTTTGAGAGCTGTGTAGCACAGAACAAGACCTAATAAATTATATCTTAATGCTGACATACATCTGTATGTTCAATGGGCCATGTAAATGAGAGATGGGGTTGGAAGGCATGATGAACATAGAATTTCTAGCAAAAAAGGCATCAGTGCAAAAGCCCTCTCTAAATAATGCAGATTTTGTTCCACTCTAGCCTTGCAATCTCTACAAAGCTCTGTTTTCCCCCTTCCTGTCACAGGTAGATAATGAATTAGAATTTATCTGTTTTTTAATGCTAAATTCTGTGGTTGAACAGTGAGAGAAGGACCTTTTACCTTAAAAAGAAAACTCAGGTGAATGTATAGCAGGCAAGAGTACAAGTGAGTAAATCCCTCATGAAAAGGGTTGTGCTGGAAAACCCTAATGTCTTACAGTCAACTGCAGAGATGTATGGTCTGATGGTTGTTGCAGACACTTTAATTACAATTTCCTGCATCTCGTGTGATGATGAATCCTTTTTTTATTTTAAAACCCATCAATTCTGAGCTTACTAAGAGTTTTTTTTAAATGAAATATTTTTTGTTTGGGATGTGGCAGTTACAACTAGAAGAAAATTTCCAGATCTATTTTTGAAATGTTACTAACAAGGAAATCCCCTAAATCACTGCTGCTTTAATTGTCTGGGCTGAAAAGACGAGAGAAAAGTGCTTTCTAAGTAGATTGCCTTCAAGATAAAATATTTCACTTTAGTAATGTTTAACCAAGTCTGACTTAGAAGTTTTCAAAATTTCTGGGCACATGAACAAGACCTGATGCTATTAAATACAAGATTTTGTAAGTTTTGAGGCAATCTGGTATGCCATGTGATCCTGTGAAATATCATTTATGATTTTCAAGTTGCCATTGAAGTGAAAGTTAGCATTTGTATCTTGCACAGATCAATGGAATTAGAAGGAAGGCTAACTGTCCTGAAAACATTTTAAAATCTACTGTAACCTGTGTTTTCATTGTTGGAGAACTGGATCGGTGCCTGATGAGATGATCATATGTAGTGGTTTGGGTGTTCCCTGTTTCCCCCCCCCCACCTCCAACTTTAGAAATCACCCAGACTAGACTCAGCCAGCTCTAGAAATATGAATGAAGCTTATATTTACATCTAGCAAAATATACAAGGAGATATTTACAGTACATACAGTTAGATATATACAGTATATACAGGTAGAAATATACAAGGTAAAAAGGTAATACAGAAACACAACAGCCCTCCCAGAAACCTGAGTTCCCAGGAGGGGCTCTCAACCACCCCTTCACCTTCCCCCTACCCCTCGGAACCCTACCCCAGTCCCAAGGGAGAATAGAGGTTTGGCCAGGGAGTTAGGAAGCAAAGGTGGATCAGCCAAAGAAAATGGAGGGTGAGGTTAGAGAGTAAGATGCAGTTCAGCCAGCAGTCTGGAGCTCCCCAGCAGGTGAAGAGCGAAGTGACTTTATGTTTTGACTTAAATTTTTATACATCTCAGCGAACCGATGAGTGAAGTAGACCTCACCATTATTTTCATTTCACAGCCTATGATCTAATTCTTCTCACCAAAACATTCTAGCTAGGCTCAAACTAGCACATCGTAGTACTGTGTGTGAAGACTAAGTTAGATTCCCAGTAAGTGTTTCTTTGTGTGTAATCAGTTGGAAATTAGATTTAAGCATGAAAAGAAAACTGATTTCCAGTGCTTTTTTAGTATTTACTGTTGATTTCAAAGACTGTTAAAGCAAACTCCTGTGGGGTTTAATACTAAATCTTCTTTAAAGTAGTTTGGCAAAGATTATACAGATATTTAATATCTTCAGCATACATCTTTGATTTCAGCATGTTAGGGTTGTGGGACATGTTTGTCTGTCCTAGACTCTTTGAAGATGCCACATAGGCTTCTTTTGGATCAAATCACACCTCAGAAAAACCCTTAATTGAGTCCAAGTCCCTCTGTGTTGGTCTTCAAAAGCAGTAAAAATAACCACTGAAAATAAGCCGTCCTTCTAGGGGAGATACAGCCTGAGCTGGATCTCTGTGAAGCTGTTTAGAAAATACGCTTCCTATTTAAGGTTATCTTCACTCATTTCTTTCAGTATCATGTGAACGTTTAACAAAAAAGCTGACATTCCTATCATAGTGCTGTGGTTATTCTTCTGCTGTCCTGTGTGGCTATTTCCCACATTTGTCAAGGCAAAGGTTGAAGGGGGTATGGACAAGGGAAATAGGTCTCCCATTCATTCCTATCTGTCAGGAGTTCACTTTGTCATGATAACATTCAAGGAGTATATTTATCTATCCTGCTACTGGAGGTTAAAGCAAGGGTAAAAAAAAAAGAGAAAGGAAGAAATCATGTTTTAAAAGTTTACAAATTCTGCTGCAAAGACTGTAAACAGAGTGAGGCTCGCAGTGGAATGTATAAAATACTGCTGCATTGATAGCAATGGGGCGGCTGGCTGCCACAAATCCGCTCCTATAAACAGAGAAACTCTTGCTGCAGATTGGGGCTGGTTTGGCTTAAAGTCTGAGGAACACATTGCTTTCAAAGTGAATTCTTAGGTGTCACTTCCCATAACTTATAGCAGAAGATTACAAAGCTACTGATATAACATATTAGTTTGATGGACAGAATTATACCCCCAACGCTTCCTGCTCTCCCCAATGACGCACACTAACTTAGTGTGCTGTGACAGCTGCCTTGATTTACCACCAGGCTGGGAGGCCAAGTGGGAGAGGGAACATTCACATGAACGCAGGGGCTGATACTGGCCCACAGCCTAGTTTATAAAGCTGCCCTGTAATTCACCACAAATGTGTCACCATTAAAAGGGAAAAAAGGATTGCAGATAATAAATACTCTTTAATTTATTAGCTAACAACAAAGAGATCAGAGCCAGTTGTGATGTGATTGTTTGACATAATATTGTCAAGGAAAAAAGCTAAGTTGACCAAAGATGTATATTACACATTCAAGCAGATGCATCAACTCTTGGCTTGTCACAAGCAGAGCTAAACAAAACGCCAAACAGAGGAGAGAACTGGCAAACAGCAGAGTCATTTATCTCTGAAAGAGACATATTCAAGAGCAAGTGAAATAAGACATAGTTCTTTGGGCTTGGTCAAGGGCCAAGTTCTAACTATTATAAATTAAATGTTTTGTGTATCGTATTTGGCAACAGCAGCAGCTCTTACCATCCTGGTCATGGCAGGAGAGCGTTAGATTTTCCTGTCTCCTTTTGCCAGAATGATGGCTTTTGTTGTGGGGGACAATATTAGAATGTGGCCACGCATACCAATGGCTACAATGTGTGCTATAAAAAAGGCATATAGGTTTTGCAAATATAAATAGGAGCTGTCAGGCTGGGCACCCTAGAGAATTTGATTTTTTTTTGGTTAGAAAAAGGCAAACAACAACAACAACAAACTTTTAGAAGTCATGGCTCTCAAAACCTTGTGCTGTGGATTGTCTGAACTCACAGAATATAGTCATCGACGCAGTCGTTTCAGGTTCCTATGCTTTTGAGTTTTGAACTTCATGAAGTTTGTTTTGAGGAACCTTTAGTTGTGGGTTTTTTTTCATATGAGCGCTGTTCATGCCACTGCAGCTAGCTTGGTGTCAGCATTTCCATTACAAATTATGCCTCAGTGGTTTGGATTTCAGCTGTAAAAGGTTTTGCCCTCGTTTGAAAACATGCACAAAATCAGAGCATGCAGGTTGGGTGTGTATGCAGGCACATTTACATTTTTGGCTGGGTTGTTTTTTTTGGTGGTGTTTTGGGTTTGGGTTTTGTTGTTGTTGTTGTTGTTTTTGTTTTTCCATGAAAAAGAATATTGAAAATTAGATTCATTAATGTTACCCTAGGATATGTGGATCATGTTACGCAGGCCCAAATGCATTTCATCCATGCTGCACATTGTATTCTAATACTGGAGGCAAGTAAATAATATGCAGAGACCCAGCCCTCGATTGTTCATCACTTAGTGAAGATTACTGGAGTAAATTCAGTGGAGTATCTCCAGATTTACTGTAGCCTAAATGCATGACCAAATTTCTGAAAGATGTAATGTAACATACATCTTATGCACACACTTAAGGCATGTTAAACATGCAAATCTGTAGCTGAAAACTATGTTGATCAAGCCAAAGCAGTGTTTCTCATGTTATTAGAACAAAGAGCTGGGGGATCAGGTGTGGGGTGCTATTATATATATCTCCACCTTTCAGGAATAGGCAAAGTTAGGAGGTGTTCTCTTATTTGTATTAAATGGGAAATGTTAGTTTCTATGAAGATCATACTAGCACAAGACCTGAGCATTATTTTAACTCTCAAACAAAAGGCCAAACCATCTCTTTGCAGTTCGTGGTCCTCATGCTGAGATACTTGCACAGGTACAAAATTATCCCATAGATAAAGATATATGAAATTACTTGCTTTGATGTCATAAATATTGCCCTGAAAAGACTGAACTGCTGCAATTTTGTCTGCTTTTAGTATACTGACATAATCTTATGAACTTTCACAGATTGAGAATGGAAATTAAAACTCTATGTATATTCTTTAAGGACTTGCCCTTTCTCCACTTCTCTTGACAGCTAGATCATACAGCAGTTCTTTCAACTAGAAAAGGAAAGGTATAATGCACCATGAGGAAAGGAAAGAGGTGCAAGTCATTCACAGCCTGTTGGGAGGCTGAAAACTCTCTGGATGATCCAGGTCAGCAGCTCTGAATGTGCATCCTGGCAGGGTGTCTCGCAGATGTATCGAGGTCTATACAGTGGCTTTTCAGATGTTAAGCAGCCAGGGAAAAGGAGCCTCTATGGAGGTGCGGATGCAGCAGTGATCCTTCCCACAGCAGTTTCTAACACATTTAATGGTCTCTATCCTCAGAGCAACATATATCATGTTTCACCAACCTATCTGTGATGAGTAATTAAAGGAAACTTTTTGAATGATATCCTAAATGAAAAAGAGAGGACAGAACAGGCTGTGTCAAAATTTATAACCTAAAACTTGCTGAGTTTTGGTGAACAGGGAGGTCAGTTCCCAAGAAGAGGGAGCCAGAATGTGCTAAATAATGGAAAAGCGTCATTTGGGATAGAGAAAGAACAGTATGGAGCCCACTTTGTGACATCACCCAGAATAATTAATGACAAGCAGATGGATATATAGCAGGAAGTACTTTGCCATTTCTTAAAGGTAATACATGCAAGTGATTCAGACCCCAGATGTGGTCTAATCTCCCCCAAAACTAAACAAATATAGAAAAAGAGAAGGAATCTACATTTCACTAGTGTTT
Source organism: Tricholaema leucomelas (assembly GCA_013400475.1). Lineage (NCBI taxonomy): Eukaryota > Metazoa > Chordata > Aves > Piciformes > Lybiidae > Tricholaema lacrymosa > Tricholaema leucomelas. Next base: position 273,143 of record WAAF01010411.1, on the reverse strand, counting down.
CAAATCTAAAGGCTAAAAGCCACACAACTGTTTCACAATAATACATCCTGATCACAGAATCACAGAATTAACCAGGTTGGAAAAGATCATTGAATCCAACCTGTCATCTAGCCCTTCTAATTAGCTAAACCATGGCACTAAGTGCCTCATCCAGTCTTCTCTTGAACACCTCCAAGGACGGTGACTTCACCACTTCCCCAGGCAGCCCATTCCAATGCCAATCACTCCTTCCGTGAAGAACCTTTTTCCAACGTCCAGCCTAAACCTGCCCTGGCACAGTTTGAGACTGTGTCCTCTTGTTCTGTCACTGGGTGCCTGGGAGAAGAGACCAACCCCCACCTAGCTGCAACCTCCTTTCAGGTAGTTGTAGAGAGCAATAAGGTCTCCCTTGAGCCTCCTCTTCTCCGCACTGAACAACCCCAGCCCCCTCAGCCTCTCCTTGTAGGGTTCCAGCCCTCTCACCAGCCTTGTTGCCCTTCTCTGGACACATTCAAGCACCTCAACATCTTTCTTACATTGAGGTGCCCAGAATTGGACACACTACTCAAGGTGTGGCCTAACCAGCACTGATTACAGAGGCGGAATGACTTCCCTGGCCCTGCTGGCCATACCATTCCTTATACAGTCCAGGCTGCTTCTTGGCCACCTGGGCACACTGCTGGCCCCTGTTCAGTTGGCTGTTGACCAGTATCCCCAGGTCTTTCTCTGCCTGGCTGCTTTCCAGTTTGCTCTGGCAGACAGCATCAAAGGTCTTGCTGAAGTCCAGGTAGACTACATCCACAGTCTTCCCCATGTACACCAGGTGGGTCACTTGGTCATAAAAAGAGATCAGGTTGGTCAAGCAGGACTTGCCCCTCCTAAATCTGTGCTGACTGGCTGATTTGCAGGTGTTGTGTTCTTTACACGAAGAAAGAACTACGTTCTTTAAGTGTCAGAGTTTGCTGTTTCCTTATGAAATGAAATTCTTCTCCTTATTCCTTAAATTCATGAAATAGAAGCAGATAGAAAATACAAAGATGAAATACAATGCATAAAACACTGTTCCAGTTTCCTATAGTTTTCAAAAGAAACATTATCTCTTAACTCTTAGAAATTCAGACACAATTTGGGTGGATTCAACAGCACATCATGGTGTCTTCTAGGAATCATTCTTTTTTGAAGTTAAAGATTAAATTGTATGTATTCACACTTATTAACAGTAACCACATTATATTTTACCTTACTGCTCTTTAAATATGAGGTAACTTACAGAAAATTAATGCAAGAACAGATGAAAACCAAATCACATTAATACCAAAGAAGTGTTCTAAAGATAATTAGAAGCAGGATGTAAAACCATATTAAAACAAATACAGTATGTGCTAGAATACATGACAAAATGAATATAACAGGTAAAGAAATGCTGAGTGCTTAATGTAGCAGACAGAAAAATTGATATACCACATACTGAAATAAAGAAACCAGAATAATATATATTAAATAAATTAAATAAAGCAGATAAGTGATTAGAAACTGACTAAACCATCACAGTATGATGGGCTGAATCTAGTAAAAATATAACAGACTGAAGTATATTGAAATGGCTGAATCTAAACCATACCGAGTTGAGATAAAGAAAATGTGCAGAGTGGGCTGCCCAGGGAGGTGGTGGAGTCACCGTCCCTGGGGGTGTTCAGGAAAAGCCTGGATGAGGCACTTAGTGCCATGGTCTGGTTGACTGGCTAGGGCTGGGTGCTAGGTTGGACTGGATGATCTTGGAGGTCTCTTCCAATCTGATTGATTCTATTCTATTCTAAAACCTCAATAAAACTCTAGGTACTTGTCCATCAGAGACACATGACTCATTTAATAATTTTGACTGCACAGCACAATCATCAAACGTTGTTAGTGTATTAGATCTTGTATTAAAAAATCAGATATTATTCATATCTGGCTCTACCAGACAAACTCTTAATGTGATTTTATCAAAATCACTTATTCTCCCTCAAGTGCTTTTTATCTCTCTCCCTCTTGCCCTTCCTCCTCTCTTTCTCCTCTCATTTCCTGCCTTGTCCTCCTTCCTCTTATCTTCTCCCTCCCTTTTGCATTCTGGTACACACCTGTCCCTTTCACTCTTTCACACATCCTCTCTTTCTTACACTTGCTTGTGCCTCTTGCTCAGATCATAGAATCAACCAGGTTGGAAGAGACCTCCAAGATCATCCAGTTCAACCTAGCACCCAGCCCTAGCCAGTCAATTGGACCATGGCACTAAATGCCTCATCCAGTCTTTTCTTTGAGCACCTTAAGGGACAGTGACTCCACCACCTCCCTGGGCAGCCCATTCCAATGCCAATCACTCCCTCTGTGAAGAACTTCCTCCTAACATCCAGCCTAGACTTCCCCCCGCACAACTGGAGACTGTGTCCCCTTGTTCTGTTGCTGGTTGTCTGGAAGAAGAGACCAGACAACCAGAGAGATGTTCTCTCTACCTCTCTTTCTACATGATGCCTGGCTAACAGTGATTGCTGTATTCCATTTCTCTGTGTATTTTTAATACACAAATGATTGAGATAACCGATAGAATGCATCACCAGATAAGATATAAACTTCATTTGAAGTCAGATGTGAAAATCTCTTCTTTTGTGTGGTGATGTGCAGAAATGGAAATTTCTCAAACCTCACCTCTCTCTAGGCTATCTTGTTTGCATCTGTGTAGCCATTCTTCCTGCTCCACCATTCACATCCCTGTCCAAACTGAATTTCAATTCAGATGTGGAACTTGAGTGTGATTGGAGCACTTCTAATTCCAGCAACGGGATCAGACTTGAGGTTTAGATTTTAGTTGCTCCATATTGTGAATATATGATCCTTGTCTTGGCTGTATTGTTGACTACAGAGATTAATTAGTGTCATTGTTTTCCTTTGGCTTGATTATGTTACCCTATACTTTAAACTTTTCCAATATAGATTTTAACGTGTAGATTTTCTTTTCTTTTCAGTCACTCATTTAATGTCTTAAAAGTTGGAGGATCAGTGAATTCCTGTCTTTGTAGTTTTATTTCTTAGCTGTTAAACTCAGACTGTAAATGAAAAGTCTATTTCTGTTTAGGCTGCCTTCAAAATTTGCCCTTTTAAGTCCATTTTATTGCAATCATTGTGCTTGTTCTGAGTTAATCAGAGCTGATGATGACTTGATAGTATTTTAGTGAAGTAGTATTTGACATATGAAGTCCTCCATTGAAGAAAGAGGGGCAAGAGAAACTTGGGTTTTATTTGTCTGTTTCCTTTCTATTGGTGACTGGAAGAAGTTGGACTTTTGTGGCTATTTGGTCATAAAGTGTTAAAAAGAAAGCAGTGTTTATTGTCAGTGCATAGCGCTGCGAAATACCTGAGGTTCTCTTCCATTAATGAAGCTGTGTCAATGTCAGCAAGTACCCCAGACTAACAGAGTATGTAGAGCAAAGTAATGCATACCGAAGACCTCTGTAGTCACTGGAGTAACTGACAGATGGAAGACTGTGCTTTATAGTCTGTATTTTACAGTAGACACAGAGAATAGTGTCTGGATAGACAGTACACTGTATTGAGTGGCTGTTTGTTAAAATCTGCAGAACATTCATTTCCTCTGTCTGCAGTTCAAAACAATCACTCTACTACAGTGATTCAGACAGAATTGGAGAATATTTTCCCCAGTAAACCTATTGTTAATTATTCTTAAGAAAAGAAACCTGATTTAAGCAGAAGCGAGATGTTTTTAGGTGCTGTCCCGTGTTTCCAGGCACATTGTATTTGAAAACTGTATTGGGTACATTTTGAAACTTAAATGTTGAAGGGAAACAGAATTAAGGAAAATAATGATAGGGATGAGAAAGTCACCTCTGTGCCTTTAAAAAAAATCGCTATTGCATAGAATCCTCATCTGTTTAGTATTGTACTTCATTTAATAGCTGGTCTCTAACTTTGCATCAGCTTGGAGTTGCAGTGGAGAAGCTTCTTTCTTGAAGCTTTGGGGTAGCTGCATAAGGAAGCTTGGGAAATGCCCTGTGTGCAGTAATTTTTACCAAGTTAGATTTTTTTTGCGTTGCTCTTCAATACTTTCAAAGTTTGTCTTACGAACCTAGGTGGGCGGTTGTACAAATGAAATGGCAGGAAATTTTGAGCTGTGAACTCCAGCTGCCACTCTGTCTTTTCCTGCTCAGATGTCCTGGGAGTTTTCTTTTATTGCACTGTGCTTTGCTTTAATTTCTGTAGATTTTGTATTTAAAAGTTCTCATCTTATTGTCCTTCGCTGTTCTTTCTGAGGGGTAACAGACAGCACATCAACAGAAAAGGGGATAAATACCCTACTCCTAAATTAACCTTTTATGTTTATATCTCTGATACTTGTTGACCATTCTAATCCATTAAACAAGCATTAGTCAACTGTATACTGAAAACAGGCACAACTCTCCATCAAGTGGAAAGACATTAAGCTTTCACAGCAGGAACCAGACAGCCTTCAAAATGTAAAGGAGTGTGTTGTAATTTTGAAACGTTCAAACTGTATTAATTCCTGTGACAGTTATCCCTTAAGTCATTTCAAACAGTTGCACACTTCTCAACTTTCACAGCTTTCATGTGGAGATCATGACTTTTTTCTGATTGAAATATTTATCTTTCATACTTGTATTCATACCAGGAATGTTTTGAATCTGAAAAAAAAAGCCCTTAATAAGTTCACAGGTAATGGATTAAACAACTACTATTTCCTCTTAATGGCACTTTGGCTGTGACTCTTAAGATTGTCTAATCCTCTTGGTTTAAATGGATTCGCCAGCTGATACTGAGAAACTTTCAAAGACAGACCTCTTAGTGCCAGTGTAAGTTTATTGGATATTGTTTTAGTAAACTGTTGAGGAAAAACAAATAATTAAACTAAACAAAAAGTGGGTGTTCCCCCCCCCCGCCTCTGGATTTCTTGATCTCTTTCACTTCCCTTTCAGAATCTGTTATTGGAAGGAAAAATTTTCTCTGTCCTGGATTTGGAAGCTTAGTCTGAGGACTGAATTATTTTTGTCCTGCTCTAGCTGTTCTTTTCTGGAGCAGTTGAGTGAGTAAATGAATATTTAGTGTGATTAAAGAAAAACAAGGCATCTGCTCTGCTAAGTTTTGTGAGCCAGTCTTGCAGTGCCTTTGATGACTGACCTATGAAAACTTGGCCATTATGTATCAGCAGTCTTGAATTTACTTCTCCAAAGAGTGTAATCTTTCCTTGCCCTATGGATCATCTTTGCCCTTTTGTCCCACTGGACTAAATTTTCAAGATGTATTTAATAATTTTCATTTTTTTCATAGTTTTCATCAAGGACATCACTTAACTTCATTTCAGCTTCATTTCAAACTACGGCCACAACGACTAAGTCCATTTCCAACTATCATAAACCATCCATAAATCAGGGGAAAGTGCCGTGCTGCTTAGAACTGCTGAAATGAGCTTTTGAGCATTTTGCTTACAAGGATGTCAGCCTGTCACAGAGTAAATCAACAAAGTGTCCTTAAACCTTTGTTCCATCAGGGAAATCTCTGACTTCATGGCTTGAAGCCTGGTTGTTCATTTTATTGCTCTATTTCCTCCCATTGCAATGCACACATGTGATTATTATTTTGTTTGGACACTACATCACACTTATTTCTACTTTATTTATGGCTAGTAATTATAGGTTTTATTGCTTACTCCTCTTCAGATTTTATCTGAAAATATTAAATGAAACTTCTGGTGACTTGTAGGCTCTGAAAGGTCACAGATTTACATTAAAGCTTTAGGAACTGTTGAGTTGATTTTACAGTATTAGTAGGTATTTACTGTACAGACTTCTACAATTCCCATTCTTGCTTTTCTTATATTGGTTCATTTTTGCTCGTTGAGGTCAAAGTTCATGTGTTGAAAGCAGCCATTCCTGGAGATTGCTACTTAATATTGATGCTGCAGCATAGCCATCAGATCTGTTGGATTTATTTGCACTATTTGAATCTGGCCTAGCTGTTATTTGGCTTGTCATTCATCTCTAAATTACTCTGTGCCCTCTGAAAATTTGCATGAGCCCATTGTGTTTCTTATTGTTTGCTATTCACAGTCGTTGAAAATCACGTTTAATATGTCCGCCTCTTACTGACCTCTAGGATGATACCATGGTGAAATTTTGCTCTGGCAGCCCCAGTTTTCCAGATGGTGAGTTTTTCTCCAGCATACAAAAAACCTATATTCCTTTATAATCTTTAAAACAGCCAAAAGCTGAGAAGTATGTGGCAGGGTCACAAATTCTGGATGGTATTTTCATTGCCAAGCAACAATTCCTATTACTACTGAATCTTAAGGAGTTGGGCAAAAGGAGATTGTTTGTGGTGGCTTGAGCTAGTATGGAGTATGTCACGGTGCAATTGATGATGATTGCTTATTTCTGATCTTGTTTTTTGCTCTCGGACAAAGCAGAGTTGAGAGGAATTACGTTTTTTTTTTCAGCAATCAGAGAGCTCATACAGCAAGTTCAGTACACCAAAATAGATCAGAATTAATACTTCTTTCTTCGTGCTTTGCAGTGTTTCAGTTCCTGCTACGTTTGTGTTTAATCTCTGAGTTTGTTTAGAAATGATAAATTTTAGGGATATGTTTACATTCTAATGATATATATTATTGTCAACTGCTAATATTCAAATAATGTAATCTTCAAAATTGGGCACTGGCATTATTTTCTTCTTCAGCAAGATAAAAACCACTCAAAACTATTTCAGAAAGTTTGATTCTGGAATGTGTTTGGTAAATCTTCAGATTAAGGCAATTTAGAAACTAGGTAGGGAAGCTTAGAGCAGTAGAATGACAGGTAATTAATTTAAACATCTGCTCTATAAATTAATAGCAGTGTGAGTATACATTAGTAACAAGTTCTTCACAGAGAGTGATTGGCATTGGAATGGGCTGCCCAGGGAGGTGGTGGAGTCACCGTCCCTGGGGGTGTTCAGGAAAAGACTGAATGAGGCACTTAGTGCCATGGTCTGGTTGACTGGCTAGGGCTGGGTGCTAGGTTGGACTGGATGATCTTGGAGGTCTCTTCCAACCTGGTTGATTCTATGATAGAGTATATCTTTGAATTTGGTGGAATAAACCTTGCCTTCTTCATTAACAGCAAGAAGGACGAAGCAAAGGCAGCAGTATTCTGAGCTGTAGTTGTGGGAAGATAGTTTTTCTTCTATTTGTCTAAAGCAGCTGCAAAGTATTCTTACAAGAGGACTACAACTCAGTCTTGACTTTCTTCTTTTTCAGAGCAGTTTAACAGCCTTTAGCCTGTTCCCTCGTATATGCCAATTGTCTTGGTTCAGGTGGATAGGGTTGTCATACAGGGTGCATAACAGTGACAAAGTAAATCAAGTGTTAAGTAGGCCATACTAATTTGCATAATCCTTTTGAAAATCCTTCTAGGTGCATATTTGTTATGACACAGATATAATATTAAGAGAATTTGGTAGGAAAAGTGTATTAATGGAAGTTTAACCTTTCCATTTTTTAGTTTGTTCACAGCTAATTTGTTTTAATTAGAGATTTATTAGCAAATCTTATATTGATAAGCAACATTATTTTTAATCTGGTAACATTAAAAATGAAATCTACTAAATAATACAATTACTACAGTTAATAAAATCTTCCAGCAGTACTCTCTAGAATTATTAAAAGGTTGTATCTTAAATTCATATAGAACAAGCAGATACTATACTGCCTTTTCTGACTTTATCTGGTTTACAATCTTAGCTTTGTTTCTAACTGTAAAAATATTCCTCATGGCTCAAGTCACTGAAATTAAAGAGAAAGGCAAATTCCAACTTTGCTTGTGTTGTTTGGAAATGATGCTTTTGTTCCATATCCTCCTCCATAAACTAATGTATTTTTTGTTGTTTTGTTCTGTTGTTGATTTTGGTTGGGTTTTGTTTTTTCTTTTATACTAGTGTATGAAGAAATATAATTGTGACTTTTCCCAAAGAAGAGTTATTGAAATAATAGGCAAGGCATGAGTTCCTCAAGGTGTACCATGCTGGAAAAGTCAAAGCAGTACGTGCAGCAATTTTATCAGTGACAGTTTCTCAGAATGCCTTCTCTAGGCTCAGTTTCTCTACAGCTTGAAAATAGATGTGGTATTTACTGGGCTTCTAGTTGGTTTTGATTTCCCATATATCAGAGTGATTTTTCAGATAGAACCTGAAGCAGTCCTGGTTTTGCCAGTGTCCTAGTGGTTGTAACTACTTTGTCAATATTAACTGTGGCTAGTTAGAGGTTTAAGATTGCATTTTAAGAATCTGTCAAATGCAAAAAATGTACCTTCTAGGCAATATTTTTTTAGTGTTAATTAGGCAATAGTTTTGCTGTCATTCATACATTATCAGGAGCAGGGCAATCAGTTATGTTGGGCTTCCTGGAGACAGTTTTTGTACACTCAAATGCTACTGAACAGGACAAGACTGTTTAAGTGTTCTGTGCCTGCATCAGTCTCCTCCTACATCTCTTCCATCTACAGTTTCTCTCGTCCTTACATTTTCTGAGAATTAACTTCACAGAACTTCAGTGAGGAATACATAGAAAACACAGGTTTAGAAAACCTTTTTAAGATCCAGGGGTGACCTGTCTTTGCACAGCCTAGGCCGGCCAGGGTGTCTGGTTCTTGACTGGTTTCTTTGTAAATCTCCCTGCCATGATGCAGAATCTCATTGTACTACCTGTAAGGATACTGTGATGTTGCAGTCCTCAAGGATCTCTCTGTCTGGACTTCTCAGTGGTGTGGGCAAGAGCAGAAAAGCAAAGGGGCCTGTGACAATGCTAGAAGACCATAAAATACAACAATTATGAGCACTATGGAAAGCAAAGGAATACTGATGATTAATAATGTAGCACTAATTAAACTGTGACTAACAAGTCCTCTGTTAGTTCATGCAGTGAAGGGAATTTCTGCATGGTATATCCCCTCGTCTCCTCTCCTATTTTTATATATATATATACATATACTAGCTCATAGGCTCTGTTTCAGAACTGAGGACTATAATTCCAGGTTTTGATTTGTGGTAGGTGGTTTTTTGTTTGTTTGTTTTAAATTTACCCTTAAATGGAGAGAGATGGGGGTACTGCTTCTTAATTAAGTAAATTTATACCTGGAACGAATTATTTTCATGTATAAATAAGCAAGTGAAGCATTCTGAAAGGTTGTTTATGCTTCTTTAAACAAACTGTAATTTTACCAACCTGAATAATGAATCAAAACAAGATTGTTCTTCTCACAGCTGTATCTTTAGAAATGGTATTTTGCATTAGGTTACCTTGCCTGGAAAGTAGAATGCATTTACTGTCTGGATATAAGTATCTGAACATTTCCATCAACTAATTGGTTTTAATCCTTTATAAAGATGGACACTGCCTGTGTTACTTCCAATTAATCTCTGGCATATTCTACTTGAGGCATTAGGATGCTATTGAATCTTAAGAGACCTTGAGTGAATTGATCCAGTAATAAATCTCATCAATACAATCTTGTTCTGTGTTTTTCTTGTTTTCTGCCAGGACTTCAAGCTCTTTATTTCTGTTTTCAATATAATCACCAAGTGGCTGTTACAAAGTGTGTTACAGTCTTTAAAGTGAAAGGAAGTTTAGCTTCTTGGTCTCTGGAGCAGACAGTGCCTTTCCTTCTGTATGTGTTTAATGGTTACCCACTGAAGGCACAGAATTTTTACTGGTACTTGTAGGTGATTTCACAGTCTATGCACACAGTGGTGATAATCATGTGATCTCACCATATCAGTGCCTTATGAATATAATAACCATGCTCAGAACAGAAAAATGTGTCAGTCTGATGATTTGATCTAGTTCATTCAGGAATATTGCCGTAGTTTTAATTAAACTTCAGTAAGTTTGGTAAAACTTGCAAAGAAACCATTGCTTGCTAGGTGCAATTTAAATAGAAAATTCCTGGCAGGATTTATCCCCCTGCTGTAGTAAGATCCCCAAATGTGGACAAATGAGAGGTATAAAGAGCAGAGGAGGAGAATACTGGCAATATGGCATCAATCTTCTGTTATCATCTTGTAGTTTAGGAATAAGGACTAGAAGGCAAAGTTGGGATGCTGTTGGGAATGTATAGCTGGGATGCTTTTGCTGTTTTACAGGCATTTGTTAATTACTGACATATAGAACATAATGTGTTTATTGAACTTAAACATAGCATCATTAGATGTGAATATGTAGAATTTTTTCCACAACATTTGATCATTCTAGTTTTTTCTTCTCTACCTTAGAGTAGTGGGAAGAGATTAGATGATTTTGTGTTCATATGCTTCTCTTTCTTGAAGTTTTTGCTTTATTGGTAANATGGGCTGCTCAGGGAGGTGGTGGAGTCGTTGTCCCTGGAGGTGTCCAGGAAAAGCCTGGATGAGGCACTTAGTGCCATGGTCTAGTTGACTGGATAGGGCTGGGTGCTAGGTTGGACTGGATGATCTTGGAGGTCTCTTCCAACCTAGTTGATTCTATGATTCTATGGTTAAGGGGGAAATAGTGTTACTGGTAGAAGATCTGTTAATAAAATCTGAAATTGATGTTGTGGTTTGGTAAGCACAGCTCTTTTTGATGGCTTTCATGACTCTGAGGGGAAAACTCTGAGCAGTTTAATAAAATTTCAGCCAGATTGTTATTTTAGAAACATGTTGTTAACCAAATTATATACTTGTGTAGAAGGATCCCACATGTAAATACAATGCAAACTATCAACATTTCCTCTTTCACCACTTTCCGAGGACAGGACATAAACCAGAAAACTTTTTCGTGGTCTGTGAAGTCATCTCCAAATATTTTTTTCCCCTCTACAGTATTTAAGTAAGTAGCTCAGTTTAGCTGTAGTAATTATTAAATGCACAGAATTCTGGGTCCTTTCCCCAGTAAATGTTTGATTTTTTTTTTTCCAGATTTCCTTTAAGCATTTCACAAAATCTTTCACTGAATTTGAATGCCCAAAACATTCAGTGGATGCTCTGTGTCACTTGGGGTACTAAAAGCTTACTAAGTACCATTGTATGAAGGGGTAGATGATATGTGAAATAATAATTTAAAAGTGTATACAATGCACAGAAAATGCAGAGGAAGTACTTTACCATCATCACAGAATCCCAGAATGTTAGGGGTTGGAAGGGACCTCCAGAGATGATCACCTAGGGCAGGCTGCACACAAATGCATGCAGGTAGGTTTTGAAAGTCTCCAGAGGAGATTCCACAAGGTCTCTGGGCAGTCTGTTTCAGTGCTCCATCACCTTCACCATAAAGAAATGTCTCTTTATGTTGAGGTTGAACCTTCTGTGTTACAGTTTGTACCTGTTGTTCCTGATCTATCACTGGGCACCTTCATCTGAGCACCCAGGCCTCAGATCTTTATAGACACTGAAAGATCCCCTCCCAGCCTTCTCCTTTCAAGACTAAACAGCCCCAGGTCTCTCAGTCTCTCTTCATAGGGGAGATGTTCCAATCACACTTTCTGGTGGACTCTCTCCAGCAGATCATCTACTCTCTTGAGCTGTACTCCAGGTGTAATCTTACCAGGGCAGAGTAATGGGGAGAAGAACCTTGCTAGACCTGCTGGACACACTTTTCTTAGTACACTCCAGGATGCCACTGGCCTGCTTGGCTACAAGGGCACGTTGCTGTCCCATGGATAATTTGCTGTCCATTAAGACTGCAAGATCCTTCTCCATGGAGAAAGTAGTTTGGAAGGAGAATGCTGCCGTCCTCACCCTAGAGCCCTTGTTGATAAGGTTCAGCCAGAAAAGTTGGTGGTTGTTTTTAGCTTGACCGTACAGTGTGGTAGTTTGTTGTCCTTCTCTCTATCTTTTCAATAAAAGTTAAGCAAGACTAAGATATTTTTCAGTGCAATTAGTCTGAATTAATCGAAGTATTTTTTCATGGAAATTTTTGACTGTAATTTTTGGGATGGTTGCTATTGGCACTGTGCTCCCAAAATTCTGCAGCTGGCTGATTGTATAATTTTTTTCCCTGTTCTTAGTTCCCATTTTGTACCGAGAATGTAAATTTTCTCCCTATAGCAGTGAAGTCTGAGTCATTTACACCAAAGTGTGACTGAAGTAAAACTAACCATGTCTCCTTTCTCAACCATGTCTAGAAAATGGACGAGATTCACATTATATTCTTGAACAACTTCCATAGCTAATTTCAGAAACGCAAGCTCAGAAAAATACTGAATATTCTTTTTTTATTTTAAGCATGTTCCAAAGTCTTACTTTCTTTAGACAAACATCTCTCTACTTTAGGCAAATGAATGAGGAGGTATTTGTTGTATTATTCTTACGTGATTATTTGCTAAATGGAAAGCACTTTGAAATCTTTTTTCTTGTGTACCATTTGAAGATGGTTCCAAACGCCATAAGCCATCCATCTCCCAGACTGTCTGTTTGTTTTTCAGTTTTCTTTTTTTTTTTTTTCTTCTCTCTCCAGAAAGAAAAAATGTTTTGAATCAGGCATTAGAAGAGTCCACAACTCATGTCAGCCTAGTGTAACTCTCAGGGAAAGATCTAAAATAAACCAAGCTGACTCTTCTTCAAAAGAAAATGAAAATAACAGTCCTTCAAATGAAAACAACTGTCCTTCAGGCGTTCCACCCTCCACACATTGTCTTTGATCAGAACCATTAGACCTCTGGTTAAGGTTAAGAGTCAGCTTTGTAACATTCTAAAACAAAATGGGGAAAAAAATGGACAAAGGCAAAAAGAGGCCAACACTCTGGGGAAAGTAATAGTTTTACTTTGGCTTTTAGCTCAAACTGCAAGAAAAATATGTGCAGTATGGCTCTTTGTCACATGAACCTGTGTATGTGCCTATGAATTGCACTGTTCCCTTGTGCCTGTGCGCTCTGAGTGATGTAGATGTTAATTGTGGCCAACTCTGCTAGAAAAGACTCTGCATCTTTGCAACATTTTGCACCCTGACATCTTGTTCCTTGACTGTTGGGACCTTAACTTGATAATTTTCCTTCTCTGTTTTCTTAGAGTTCCTGCTCCTCCCAAAAAAATGACCAGCTTGTGAAGCACCTGGTTTTGCTAGGTCGTAAGTTAGAACACTGAATTTTGTCTACATACTGCTCTCTATGCCCACCGCATTTCCCAGGGCAGGTCTTCTCCTTCAGCCCTGTTTCTTGTCAGAGCTTGTTGCTAGTTTAGATTCTGTTACATCCATACAGTCTCACATGAACCCCCACAATTGACGGTTGCTTGGGAATTTGCCTTTTGTCACCTTTAAAGCCTGGCTACTCTTCTAAGTGACCTGACAATCTTGTTCTGTGGCAGATTGCCTGGTGGCTGAATTCCCCCCTCTCCTTCCCCTCTAATCCTCTTTCCCCAAATTTAGCCCAGATACAGGTTCTGGAATGAATTCAGTTACTCATAGCAGTAGGGTCACCTCCCCTCCAAATCCAGAAAGCTAGAGTGAGGGCAAAGAGGCCTTCTTCACTCTTGCCCTGTAACACCTGTAATTTCTAAACACAGTAAAAAGAGCTGTCCAACTTCCAAGATTCCCAAATAGTTTTGATGTTATCCTTGCGTGATCAGCCTTTCCCAGATGTATTCTGGCATGTTTTGCCATTCTGCCACAAGTAGAATTAGTGTGAATTTTGAAGTTGAAGTTTCCTTGGTATAATTAAAATGGGGATAATTTTTGGGTGGGTGGGTGGGTTTTTTGGTTTGGCTTATTTTGTTTTTTTTTTTTTGTGGGGGGTTAGTTGGTTGGTTGTTTTTTTGTCATTTCTGATCAGCAGTGCTTGCTTCCTGAGCTACTCTCCCTTTATTGTACTTCGAGTAATTCTATAAGGCAATCCTACCTACTTCAACTCTTTGCAGTGTGAAGAGCAATGGGGAGGCAGTACTTGAAGGTTGATTGATCTGACTCTTTTTTGTCTTAGGCTTTTTTTTCCCCCCCACTTGGAGTTGTATGATGAGGAATTTCTGCTTTTGGTGCTGATTACAGCATTAATTATTAACCTTTCAAAGATTTCTACAGCTGATTTGTTATGTATTTATGAAAGATATAATATTTCTATCTCGGTTTTAATGAAAACAGACTAACAGAATTGCATGCAAACTAGGAAAAGGGGAAAAAAAAAGTCAGGTGGACCCCACTGTCAAACCAATTTGTCCATGTTGTTAGTTAGGGTGAAATTTAGAATAGAATGGAATCAATCAGGTTGGAAGAGACCTCCAAGATCATCCAGTCCAGCCTATCACCCAGCCCTATCCAGTCAACTAGACCATGGCACTAAGTGCCTCATCCAGTCTTTTCCTGAACACCCCCAGGGATGGTGACTCCACCACCTCCCTGGGCAGCCCATTCCAATGCCAATCACCCTCTCTGTGAAGAACTTCCTCTTAAAATTGCCTACCTCTAATAAAAGTGAACCATTTCTATAGAGGCAAAAGCCACTCCATATTTTAGTTAATCTGCTAAGTTTTATCTGTTGGGAAAGGCTATTTTCATCTCATAGTTAGCTGGGATATGTTTGCTTTCACTTCAGGAAGAACATGTGCATGGGGAAAGAGGGTGAAAGAAGGTTAAAATAAAAATTATGAAGTACTTAGAAACGTGCATGTTCTCATGCAGACCAGTTTTATGTCTATAATAACCCTAAGTAAGTAGCTATATTCATGCCTCTGTCAATCTGCCCACTCTGATTTGTATGGAGGGCATAGTTCTAAATTTTCTCTTGCACTGCACTGCTGGCAGTGTTTTAACTGATGTGAAGGTTGTTTGGAAAGAAAAACTTATTTGTTTTTTTGGAGTGAGAAAGCATCCAATTATCTCCACACACTAATTATGACTACCTTATACGGTTTTGTGTGTATGTGACAAAAACACAAACCAAATGCACTTTTGGAAACTTGAAAACAAAGTAATTTTCACAACAAGCCTAATCGACGATGTTTTGCTTACTATAGTTCTCAGCTTGGATAATGAGCCATTTCTTCACCCCACAACAATTCTGTATCCTTTTCAGCACTGTTCATGTTTAAATACAGTGGTTTAGAAGAAAACCTGCACGGTTTTAAGGAGGAAATGTCATATTCCTGTGAAGCTTCTGTAATTGTATGAGGTTTATTTCTGTCCCCAGATGTCAGCAATCAAAATCTGCATAAATATATTTTGAGTAAATCTGTTGGCAGCTGCTCTCCAGTCAGGTTCCTCAAGATATTATCCTGTCTTTGAGTTTATGACAAAGTTAAAAATTATTCATTAAACTGACCTGCAGTATATTCAGTAACTGTAAAATTGCCTTGCAGTTCTATTTGGTTTGTAGATGTGATCACGAGTAAATTTTTAACTTAATTAATTGGCCGTTTCTGTTGACAAGAAATTTATGTGGTAATAATTTGCTCGAAATAGATGCCGACTGTAGGAAATGAGATATCCATCATAGGCTTGTGTTCCACCAGCTGCACAGTGGCTATTACGAAAGTATTTCAGGCTGCGACGACCCCACTGTTTGTGCAGTCAGGATTATATATACCCACGATCCATTGCCTGCCTGAGAGGCGCTCATGGAGGTCTATGATAACAAAGACTTTGTGATTTATGGCTTGCTGTGAAAGCAGAGCTTGATGAGATTAAACAATTTCATAGCACAAGTGTTTCTTAAGACCTGATTTGTAGTTGCAAGCTGATGGTAAATCACATTTATGTATCTGAAAGCATGCTCAGCAGAGGAGTGCAATTACAGTTTAAGACAGCTACTTTTTATTTAATTTTTATCCTGGTTTTGTCTCTTTTATGTCCCCTTCGTCTGCAAACCATTCACCTTCACAAGTCCTTTCTTGGTTAGAAGGCCAGAGACTGAAGTCAGTGTTCTTCCTTCCTGCCTTGTCTGCACTATTACTAAAAAGGAAAAAACATCTTTTGAGTCATTTCAGAGTACCTTTTACTGGTTGATCTTGGCTGAACTGGGCTACTGGCTTCAGCTGCAGTCCTTGGTTTGCCATCATATTCAAGCTGAAGCACGCTTTTAGGCAATTCCTAATCACATAAATACAGTTAAATTTTAAACACAATTATTCAAATGCAGAAAAGTAAAAGAAACCAGATTTATTATCTCATACTATATTTTATGTCTAATAAATTCCAGATTCCTTTTCTCTTGTACACAACAGAAAACAAGTAAACAAATGAATGTCTATTAATATCAACCTGCTTTGGGTTTAAACAGATAATGGCATTGCTGGCCACACCTTTGCTATGCCTTATAAAAACGTTCTGCCAAATACTGCAGCAAAGCTGTTTATGTCAATGTTAAACCCTGATTTGTGGGGCCGAGTGATTCAAAGTGAAAATCACGTGCTTATGATACTCTTGGCTTAGATGGGTAAGTTTATTACTCTTTTGGTCTCAAGTTGTACACAGCCTCAAATTGTGCCAGGGGACGTATAGGCTGGATGCTAGGAGGAAGTTCTTCCCAGAGAGAGTGATTGGCATTGGAATGGGCTGCCCAGGGAGGTGGTGGAGTCACCGTCCCTGGAGGTGTTCAAGAAAAGCCTGGATGAGGCACTTAGTGACATGGTCTGTTTGACTGGCTAGGGCTGGGTGCTAAGTTGAAGTGGATGATTTTGAAGGTCTCTTCCAACCTGGTTGATTCTATTCTAAGATTATGTTGGAGTCCAACAGGAAAGCTCTGATAAAATGGCATAGTTTGAGCTCTTACTACAAAAAGACTTTCATGTCATTCAACACATTAAAAAAAGAAAAGTAGAATAAGCCACGGAGTGAGTTATCCTTCAAACCTTTTCTGCATTTGCTGTCAGGAACCCTAGCTTCTCAGTATGCTAAAAATCTCTTGTGAGAAGATCCTTGGCTCTCATCTGTTCTGACCAAAGCTTCTAATCATCTCTAGGCAGTAGACCAAGGTTAGTTTTGTATTAGTGGTTTTGTGAGAGGTGGTGAAGAGCAATTTTTCATAATGCAGTTTCTACATTCTGAAGCGTATTGCTTATGCATCACATTCCTTGGAACAAATCTGTGTGTCACAAATAAAAACAATAATCTTGTTACAGGATTATTCAAGTAGAGGGAGAAGACTGAATTTCAGGAGGGTGTTATTCTTAAATTTGCTTTGTAATAAATCAGTGCAAAAACTTCACAAGGCATGCTTTTACAGATGTTTAGATGTTAGAAATCCTAATGATAAGAAGTATAACTCAAATAGGCATGTTGTTCTAGGGTCAGTTTTTCGTACCCATTTCTCATCACATAGTCCGCTTGAAGTTATAAGCTGGAATAACTGAAGTTGAGACGTCTTTGCTATAGCATCTAGGCAGTATTCACAAGGAACTGAGTTTAAAAAAGAAAGTGACTTACAAGGAATTTTTCATTACCTTGATTTTTTTCCTCACTATTTTTAACTGAATTCTGAAGTTCAAAATTTTAGTCATTTATTGGAATGGATTTATTTCACAGTTAAATACCCTATTCCATAACCACCCCAACCCCACCTTCTGCACCATAATAGTTGCGAAGTAATAGAATGTGAGACCGTGTTCATGGAATGCTTATTTTTCACATTGCAGTGCTAAGCTTTTGAGAGTATGTGGGGTTTATCCAAAACTGCTTGCAATAAAAAGCTTGTATTGCACTTCTGGATTTCTGATAAATCCTAAGATGATTCTTATCAAAGGTTTTAAGTGACATGTAAATTACTGAGCCAATGTCTGTTTTGCATATGCAGCAAATGTGATTACTAATCTGTTTTGCCCCACGTGATGATAACTTTCTTCTAAATAAGACAGGATAGTTGGCAAAATATGATTTCAAATAAACTGTGTATTTGTGCTGTAGAAAAGAGAAGTTTCATAGTGAAAAAAAAATGGGCAACTAACCACTGGTGATATTTTTTATTAGACAGTAAGTACCAGATTCTACCTTCTCTCTTTTAGTCAGCAGGAGAAAGATGGGGAAAAAATACTTCTTTCTTTTAAGAGATGACATCACCTATTGCAATACCTCCTGGGGTGTTTGATATTTCCTCGTGTGATGGACAATTACTGGACAATAATGATTAGCTGCCGAAGGCCTCTTGCAACCTAAGGGATTTATCAGCCATCTTGTTAGTTATCTCTGCCAAGTTCCCTTCCAGGGTTACTTTTTCTAGAGGCAGCCAGTGTACCAGAATGTGCTGTAAGGGTTTGAAGAGCTGATGTAAACGATACTATGCAAGGTGGAATTAAAGAAAGGAAAAAGAATGCTTGTCTTCTGCTGATGTTAAACAGATGCCTTGGCTGTAGAACACACCTGCAAACGAGAGTATCTTTTTGTTACCAGGTCTGATTTTCCTATTCCATTTTGTGCTAACAGAAAAAAGCTGCTCGGTACTGCATGTATTTGTTACTTACTGGAGAGAGCTACTTCATCCTCTTAAATTTAAGTTAATCCACTTCCAGCTAGCCTTTTCATATGCCCAGTTCTGGGCCCTTCCATTCAAGAGAGATGTCGAGATACTGGATTGTGTCCAGAGAAGGGCAATGAAGCTGGTGAGAGGCCTGGAACACAAACCCTATGAGGAGAGGCTGAGGGAGCTGGAGTTGTTCAGCCTGGAGAAGAGGAGGCTCAGGGGTGACTTCACTGCTGTCTTCAACTACCTGAAGGGAGGTTGTAGCCAGGTGAGGGTTGGTCTCTTCTCACAGGCAACCAGCAACAGAACGAGGGGACACAGCCTCAAGTTATGCCAAGGGAGGTCTAGGCTGGATGTTAGGAGGAAGTTCTTGCCAGAGAGAGTGATTGGCATTGGAATGGGCTGCGCAGGGAGGTGGTGGAGTCACCGTGCCTGGAGGTGTTCAAGAAAAGCCTGGATGGGGCATTTAGTGCTATGGATAGGGCTAAGTGGTAGGTTGGACTGGCTGATCTTGGAGATCTCTTCCAACCTAGTTGATTCTATGATTCTATGACCTGACACAAGAAAAGCACACTCAGTATGCATTTAGCAGTGTAGAAGTTGAATTTGGTCAGAAAATAGGTGGCCAAAGACAGGAGAATTTCAACTTTTTGGACACAGGCATTAGTATTTCCTTGATTAGATTTCCAACAGATTGTGGTATCAGCTATGCTTTTTTGGAGAAAACTGGTTTTGGGGGGGGAATGTTTGGGCACCTCTCTGCTGTGTTTTGTTATTAGTGTCTGCTAAGAGCAATGACCAATAGTACATTAAGATTTGTTTAGACCTTTTTTGGGTGATTTGTGATTCTACTGGTTAGAATTACTCTGAATTATTTACTTGTATATTTTTTTAAGCCACATCTACAGTGTTATTCTCATTTATAATGATTAAGACAAACTGTTGCAGGTGAAATATTACAAGCAGATGCAGTGTCACAACTGATAGAACAATTTTTTCCAAGATCTATTGGTGAGCAGCAGTATAAATACAATTTGAAGAACAGCTTGTAACAATATGGTTCCAGTTTAATTCTGGGTTTGGCAAATCTTATCAATTTCTTGTGCCTCAATTTCTTTGGCTGTAAGAAAGGCTTAAGAAATTCTTATTTGTGGAAAATTCTTTCTGGTTTTCTGAGCCTCTTTTTGTGTTGAAAAGTTTGTGTATTTTTATTTTAATTTAATTTATCTTTTATAGTTTTTCTTTTCCTTCTCTATCTTTTTTTTCTCCTTCATAGCTTTTCTTCATTTTTTTCTTGGGTTTAATTATGAACTAATTATTAGATTTTATTTGCTGGCAGAGCACCATGGGTAAAAATGACTCTTGATTCACCAGTTTGGTTAGATGGTCATTCTCTGCTTTATTTCTGTGTTACAGTGAGTTCTATGCTTACTTGGAAGAGGCCTGCACAGCTAACTTAGTTCAAGATTGGTACATGTGGAAAGTACAGATTGGTCCAGGGTTACAGGCATGGTACAGATAGGTCACAATCCTGCAGGGTCACCCCCTTGGGCTGGCTAACCCGCCCCCCTTGCAGCTGGCACTCCACCTCCTGCAGCTGCGTGTGGGGTGCTATTATTTACTGCCTAGCTTCCTGCCTTCAAGGACACTTCCCAGCACGGCTGTTCATAGTTATCATTTCATGTCCTGTTAGCAAAAATCTCTCCACATTTATTCACATTGCTTTTCTGTTGAAAAGTAACGTGAATTACTTTCTTTCAACAGAATTATGTGTTCAGGTGGGCTTTAGCCTGCAAAGAGAGTCAAAATTTCCTTTTCTGAAGTGACTGGCAACCTCAGCCTACTGTATCCCAGCAAAGGAACCATTAAAAATGACAACAGAGCCTTCGGAGAAATCGAACCCAGAAACGCCTGAAGCCCAGATGGCAAAAGCTGTGTAGAGTTCTGGTCTTTTGAAGTCAGGCTGTTTCTAACATTCTTTGAGAACAAGCTAATGGCTTTGACCAGACATGCTAGGATGGATCAGCTCTCATACTCAAGCGCAAGGGAGAGTAATTCTATTCTTTGCCTGTCTCTGATGTAAATAAAAATAACCTTGTGCTGTAGAGATGGAAAACTGAGATACATTTATGCTAAAAAGGTTGTAATCTAGCTAGAATTCATCATTTTTAACTCGTTGATTAACGATATTTCCTTTGAAGAAGAAACCAGTAGTGTTAGCAGCGTGATGATACTTGATCTTGACTGACTTAGTAACGTAGAGGTGACCATGAGTTATGCACCTTGGTGACAGCGTTTGGCATACCTTGTATTTAGCTAACCCTGTACGTTAAAAACAGAAAAATGAAATCTGTTTCTGTTGGAGTCAGTGGCAAAGCTTGCAGCATTTCACTCCTAAAATAAAACAAGTTGTGGAAAAGCTGTGCCTGAAGTAGAGTGAAGCAGAAAGTAAAGTTGATTGTGTTTTGCACATCTGGAGACTGTGTTTTCATGTTGCATGTGTGTATAGTCTGTAAACCCAGAGTGATGAAGAATCCCATACATAAGAAAAGGTAATTCAAAAGGCAAGACTGCTAAGTGCTGGAATGGGGAACAGGCATACAGAGGGCTGAGGTTGATTGAGGTGCCAGGAATGGAGTGTAAGGCATGGGGTTCTACATCCAGACCTGATGGAAAAATTAACTTTCTTAGGTATCTGTCATTTTCCTTTGGATACTTTCATCAGACACTACATCTGTGTGAGCAAGTGCCAGCTCATGAGAGAGAACTGAAATGCATTTTAGGCAAAACCGGGAGGACAGGAAAACCGTTTTTCTTGGTGGAAATGCATCTCAACTGCCTTAAACTGTGAAATGGCTTTTTTGTTTTTAAGCACTGGGCATTATCATGCATTTGGAGTGTGACATTTCCTGTCCAATACCAAGTTGTAGCTCACAGTAAATGCCAACTAACTTGACTTAGAACAGCCGTTCTCTAACCTAGATTAAGTTGACTCAAATTTCTTCACACTGTGAGTTAAGAGCTCGCCCACTGACAGTTATGGGAATACTGGTGGTGCTCTCTAATTTATTAACCAGAAATTTAATCTTATGCCAAAGCCAAAAGCAGGGAGTGAATTGAAATACATTTTAATGATAAAATTCAAGTCTTATTTGACAGCATAGATAAAGAAAAAATAAATACACACAGAAATGATCTTCATGTACACAGGCAACTAAATTTGTGTAAATAGGCAATATGCCTTTGGAAACAGAATAATACAGTTTGAAAAGTCTGTATCTTTTGTTATTAAAGTTGATACTGAAATATGAAATGTTGGATGTTCATGAAATATTTTCTGTATTTTCCTATTTGGAAAAAAAAGGAATTTAGGAAATGTAAGGTTTAAAAATGTTTGATTTCTTCTACTATTTCACAATCTTTAAGTGAATACTAAGGCTGGTTTAAAGCTTACAATAAAAGGAAAGTACCTCATTTTCAGTGATATGATAGTAAATGAATAAGCATAATTACAAATAAATCCAATGTTTTCTTCTTTCTCGGGGTTAATGTTACATTTACTACATCTGGCTTTGTCTTTCTTGTCTGTAAATTCTTAGAACAAATAATACATACATTTCATCTTTAACTTCTGCTAATCAGTTACTGACACCTGGGATAATGTGATGAGCAATGTAAATTTTATACACATATAGTCATAATAATTTAGAATGTCATCTTAATCTATTTATGATCAGCTAATGACTGAAATGTTTTACCATTGTGTGGGACATTTTGTAACTGCAGTTTTAATGGGTGAATCAGTAACACCTGGCTGTCTGGCATGCTTTTCTTTTCCCCCTGTTAGACATTTAAATACATCTCTGGAAGGCCCAAGGGGTGTGATGTGACATATAAGCTCTTAAAAGGAAGAAAATTAGTTCTTGATACCATAATGATCAGTGGGATGAACGTTTGCATACTTAGCATTAATGCTGTTAAATGTAAGAGTTTGATTAAGACTCTTAAGAAGGGCTTTTGTGGGTTCCCCCCCCCCGCTCTCTTTTAATGCTCTTTCTTGTTTCACTTTGTGAAATTACAAAAGATGTTCCTGCTTCTGCCCGTGGAGGAATCTAGAATCTTTTTATAGCCTTTTCTCTCGTAATACTATTGTCTATGTTTCTTCTCAAATCATCTCTAACACCAACAAAGCTTCTTATCTAGGAAGCATATTAGGCACCTCTGTGCCAGCAAAGCAGGAACACAAATTCAGTGAGACACTGCTCCCAGCAGGGTAGTGTTGCATTCTTAGATCAAAAAATACCACTCTAGTGGCAGCTCACTTTTACATGATTGTGTGAAAACAATAGGTTTGTAGCTTTCTACCTCATGCTCCTTGCAAATGTTATGCATTTTCCATTTGTCCATTTTTGGATTTTTCTGTCCTGTTGCCTGTTTCAAGTGTGTGGTGTACAAAGTTTAAGAACGATAAAATGACAATAATTGCAACTTCTAGTCTTAAGTGACTAAGTCTAGAACTTCTGTCTGAACAAGTGCATATATTCTTTATTTTCTTACCTTAGTATTCCTTCTGGGTGGGCTTAGCTGTTGATTTTATGGGATGATACTTGAAAGTCTCACCAGTATTTCTACTCAGTGATAAATTTCTAGTAAGAATTTAACTCATCTAATTTCTCAGTTGTTGGATTTCTCATGCATTTTAGTAGTGCAGAGTTAGTGTTATGAATGCGAATGACAAGTAGTGACATTCTTCTGAGAACGTTTCAGAAGAAGGAAACCTTTTTTGTTGCATTCTATACTGTTATTTTTTTGAGGGGATGACTTTGTGAAACACATGTATCAAGGAAGAAAACAAATTTAACATGTGGGTGGCTTGTCTTACCCTTACTTTGGAATAATTGTTAGCTTTTGGACCTTTTGTTAAGCAAATGAATAGGTGAGAAGGAATAGCTAGCTTCTGGACCTATTGGCACCTTCTTTGTCTTATTTCGTTATTCAGGTGAAGTATGTGAGAAGTGGGCATCCAATTTTGCCTCAAGCTGTCTGGTGTGTGGTAAACTTGGACTCTGTAAATTCAAGTGGCTTCTATATTTAGAGGTCTGATGTGTAATGGCCAGAATTACATGATTTCTTCTGTATTTCATGTTCTTCATGTTCCATGGAGAACTTTCACAGCAAAATTTTGATCCTCTCTGCTCAAAAGCTTCTTCCTCAGAATAACCCTGTAATTAGTTACTTTTGAAGGAGAAGTATCTGCTATGCAGAAATGAAGGCATTTTATCTGCTCTTACAAGCTTAATATCTGCTTCAATTCCATGCACCTCATCCCTATTTATGTTCACTACTGTGACACTCTTCCCTGCTGTTGAAGCGGACCTTTGTTTTGTATAAATTCTTACGTGCATGTTTGATGAGAGAGAGAAAAGAGATGACTGATAGCTGTTTCAGAAGTCATTTTGACAAAAGTCTTCTTAGACGTCAGTTACCTAAAAGTACATGAGAACCCAAGAACATAATTTGTTAGCTTCAGGGTAAGACACTGGGGTGCTGGATTTCTCGCTAATTATTAGATGGCCAAGTCCAATGGGAGAAACAGCATGGCAGCATTATTACTTTGCTTTACTGCATGGGATACAGTTTCTAGAAATGTATTCATTTGTTGGCTACTTTATGCCAGTTAAGTCCTGGGATCTTAAGAAAGGCTCACAATTTTAATTCCTCTTGTGATGTCTCCTATTGCTCTCTATCACCTTAGGTGTTTTTATATGTACATCACTTCATTTTAAGGTTCAACATGTATTATAAACAAAATAAATGTGCTTCCTGTGTACTGATTTATAGCAATGGGCAGTGAAAATTTAGGCTTCTAACGTGTTCTGTAATGTAACAAAAGTAACGTTGTTTTCTCCTTTTAGTTCTATTTCTTTGGAAGCACTACTTCTGATCACTACAAATAAGGAGAGAATTTACATCTTTAGTTGAATGACAGAATGATTAGCTCACTTCTCATGGGTCTGGAAGGCCAAAGTATTATGTATCTGAGATGCATAGAACTTACATGGCCCGTTTCTTAGTGGAATTCAAAGCATTTTTCCAAGGCTGTTTGGAATCCAGAAACACCACAACCAGATAAACCTTAGGTTCCTCAATGTACAGAAGGAAAAGAAGAATGAGTCAACAATTTAGTAGCAATCTAGAGAATGAAACCAGGCATTCCCTTGTATTAAAGCTCCTACTTATCAGCAAACATTCCATTTCCAGAGAGATGCTAAAAGGATTGTGTTCTGGTTTATACAGAAAACCCATGCTCACAAATACTGTATGTATGTTCTCAGGCTGTCACAGTCTTCTAGACCTAGTTGAGGCTTGCCAGCATACTCCTACTTAATCTGATGCAAAACATCATTTAAGCACATAGCCTTGTCAGATTCTTGATGTATAAGCAGACAGTTTCTAATGCACAATGGTATGGCAGCACACTGCTTTGTCTAGGCATGCTTCTGCAAGGCAGTTCCTTCTTCTCCCCATGTTTGCAGAGCTTTCTGTTTTGCAATGATCATAAGACACACAGGTAAATGTTAGCAAGAAGCAGTATCCAGTCAGGCCTTATTTACAGTTGTATTTTAACAAGTTGTTTCTTTTCAAAGAGAGGGACAAAGCATTAGATGTTCTCTATTTCCTAGCATTTTTGCAGCTAAAGCCAGTTTACCTGTGGTAAGACCTGCATATGAAGGTAAAGTTTTGAAGTAAACACCTATGTTCTCTTCAAGCCAAAAAGCAATGAAGAATTCTTCATTCTAAACTCTCAAAAATCTATGATGTGCTAAAATTTTAGACAATTGAGGACAAACTTTTAAAACAGCAATTATATTTTGCTGAAGCTTGATTTTTTTTTTTGGTGAAAGGTATATGGCATTTAGATTTTATAAAATCTGGCACATGATCTCCTCACTTGTCTTTTATTCATGTAGTATCAGAAATAATATTATTCACATTACAAGTTTTTCATTCCTCATGTTGTTAGGTGTAGATAATAAATTTTCCAAGAATGGGTTATTCCCTTTGTAGGTTGCACTCCAGACAGATGTTCAAGATCAAAGACAGGAAGGAACTGTTTTGTTCTGCTAAGTGATCAATATTTAAACACAATAAGCACAGGTTTGTGCTCTTTCATTTAAATGAAATGCTGTTGTCTGCTAGATTTTAAAAGTAGTGAATGGAAGTCTGATACTCAGAAGTGCAGAGTGCTGATTGGTTTATGATAGGAGACGGAGGTGTCTCGTTGCTGCTATGCTCAATTCATGCACTGACAACCAGAGAACAGCTTAAAATTCTAGGGTGTAGCATCTGTATTTAGAGTCAAGAAGAGTTTGGGTTTTCTGACATATGTGTATTAGCAAGCCACCCAATGTGTCAGTTCCTGAACTTTCAGATAGAAAATAAGTCAAGAACTCAGAAGTGCATTTTTGGCCCCGTGATAACATATGCTGTAGAGTGCCCCTTGGATTTCCATTTCCTTTTCCTTCTCATCTATTTAATCATATATCTTAAAATATATCTGTCTGTGCGTGTAGAAAAATACTGGGCACCTATGGAAGTAGTGTTGGCATTGTTCTTCTGTTTGTCTAAAAACAGATGAAAAATGGTAAAATAACAAAATAAGTTAGTGACCCAAAAAGGAAAAGAAACCCAAATTAGCTAGGATAGTATGCTAAAATTCATGTGGGGTGGTCTGCAAAAGGAGTAACAGGTCTTTAGCCCAGAAGCTGGTTTTGACCTTCAAACTTTTTGACTTTCCTCACAGAACCAGTGCCAGTTCTTTAGACTATGAAGTAGCCACACTTGGCAGGGAAATGCATTATTTCTTCGTTAGTTTCAGCAGCAGTACTGAGAAAATATTAAACACTGAAGTGGATGCATAGGACCAAGGATCACTGCCTTATGATGTCTCTTACATTTGGACATCACTTGCGTTACATGCAACGTGAATAGAGAATGTTTTTATTAGGTTCAAATTATGTAACTATCAGTTTGCTGATCACTTACCATTCTTTCCAGATGAACCTTTCTGAGCTATTTTGATTTATCCTGTATTTATCCTTTTTTGTTGTGGCTGCAAAGTTTCTATCACTTTTAGAATTCTGGTTTTGCTTGTTTGGTTATTTTTTAATGGCTAAGATGTTAATTAGAAATGGAGAGTAAGGCAACGTTAACTTTAAAATTAATGGAATTGTTTACTGCAGCTTTGCCTTTGTGTTACCTGAAGCAGAGAACTTTTTTGGTTTGTTTTGTTTTCGTTTTGAGTCCTTTCATCCACAAAGAATGAGGATTAGCCTTTGGCTAAAATAGTGCTTTCAGGCCCTTTCGGCATTCAGTAACTGTTTACTTATCCAGGTATAAATGGGGAAAACCACAGTTAAAGCTCCCAGCTGCAAGGTCAGCTCCCTTTTTAAAATTCAACCTCATGAGCTCCATTCAGTTGAGGGCTTGCTGGTATGAGCCATTAACTGCCTGTTGCATGTAACCTTCCCTTGTCTTACACAGAGCTGCACACGAACCTCTGGTACTGTACAACAGGCCCTCGGCTCATGCCAGGCGAGAAACAAAAGCAGTTTAACTTGTGATCAGTGATCATATGATCCATTTACAGGGTGCAAGCTCAGTCAAGTAGAACTAGTAAATCATTAAAAATTCACTCAATACCATTCCTGCTGAGCAAAATATCACAATAATACTGTTTTCTTGAAGTTGCCAGTCCAACACTATTGGCATCCTCATGTTGGTGTAACAAAACATTTTTCAAATCCTAAATGAATTTTAAAGTTATGGAACCTATTGCAAAGAACAGGATATTAACTAAAAGCTACAATGCATGCCAAAAAAAATTAGTTTACTGAACTAAATTACCTCTGTGGAATATGCAGACTATAAAATGACACTGTCTCCCATGACTATTGCACCAGGCCTACTTCAGGAAAACATGCAAACCCACCTCAGCTCAGGATATCACATGAGAACATAGTGAAATGCTGCACAAAAGCTATATAGAGGTCTCCAGTCTTGTCCAAGTGGTTTCTGTATGTCTTACTTTTATGAATTATTATACAGAGTTTACTGCCCTTTTTTAAAGAAAGCCTTTTCAATACCTTTAATCCAAACCCATCCATTAAGATTCATTAAATAAAACTATAACAAAATTTAAAATGAGCAAGCAACTTCCTTCTAGAGATGGAAATGGAAAGAAAGGGAGAAGAGAGTGGTGCAGCTGAGTCTAGTTGAGAGGTGTCCATGGGGGGGAAGTTGTAGAGGATCTCTAAGGTCCCTTCCAATCTAAGCCGTTCTATGATAGTATCACAAGTAGTAAGAAACAGTCAAGTGGATTCTGCAAAATGAGAAACTAGCATATGAGCATTCATTTCACTGAAAAGTCTGCTTGTTTTACCTTCATGCATCTTCTTCTCAATGTGTATGAGCTTGATGAACGAGGTAGAGCACAAGTAGTGGCAGTGGTGTGCGATGGTCACATTTTTATTTGAACTAGCTGAGCTGGAAAAGATGTCTCCAGGTGGATTTCTGATATTCCTGTGTTTGTGGCCATTCATTTCAGAGTGAGTGAGTGCAGTCACAATAAAACTAACTTTGTAAGTATGTTAAAATTTGGAACAGGGTTTTTTTCCCCCCTTAGAGGAAATCTGAGGTTAAGTTGTTCATACATTAAGTACGGTCTTTAGAGCAACCATTACTGAGTTGGCTGTTTCTCTTCTGTCAAGTTTGTGTCCATAAGCTAACAAATGGATTGAGAAAGCATCTGCATTAACTTCTTTCAGAAATAACATTAGTACAGAAGAACACTAAACAGTTCAGCTTCAGAGACAGGCTTTATAGGGAAAAATAAAATAATTTTAATACACACAGAGCCAGTTGAGAAATAGCTTAACAAAAGTAAGATACAAATTAATTGTACGCATGTGCTAACCTTTTAGACAGCAAATCAAAGGATGGAAGTCTTCATCAAGTTAACAACTTAACCACGATGCAAATTTTTTTCTTTATAGTGCTGTACTTGCAGTTCTTCTAAGTACAAATCCCTAAATCTCTGTGTATTAGCATGGGAATAATTTGCTAAATGGCACAAGAGTTTAAAGGTCATGCTAATAGAAATGAACTTGATTTCTCTGACGTTTCAGTAAGAAACTTAGGAGGATCACTTCACGCTAGCATACAGGTGTCTGCCTGCAAGAGGCAGATATGTATCTTCCAATCTTCTCTAGCCAAAACATACAGAAATGAGACTGCAAAGATGTGAACATCTGTGGCGTGCTGCTCTTGTGAAGCAAATACTGGACATTTTATTTCCTGTGTAACTGGAAGTTTCTCAGGTACTCTTTGTGATGACAGTGCTGCAAGAAGCAAAATAGCTTTTAAACCATAAACTCAGTATGTGTAGCTAGGTAAAATACTGGGGACATTTCTTTGGTTTTGTTTTCTCTGTGTTGTCCTGTCCTGTTAACATGGACTCCTCTCTCTTTGGAACCAATAGGAAATTTAACTTCAGTGTTTTGATTTAACATTCACTATTTGAAGAGACAGTTATTGAAGGCACAATTCAATCATACATTTTCAAGTGGAAAGTGTGGTTTTATTGCCATAATAAAGTATTTCTGAGTAATAAAATCGTATTGTTTCTAAAGTGACAGATTCAATGGAAGAAAACCGATATTTAAAAAAAAAAAGAAGAGGAAATAAAGTATCCTTTAGCACAGAAGTGTTTCAGTGAGTAAATTCCAGCTGCAATAGTTGTACTTTAAGGAAGTGAGAAGTTTCAGGGTTTTTAAATAATGCTGTTCAAGCAATGGTTTTGCAAAACATAAAATATTTAGTGCATCAGTCTGCTTTTATAATTTCACCTAAAGTTATAAGCAACAGAAAATGAGTTCTGGCATAAATAATCAAAATAAGTTGTCTTATTTTTAACTTTGGTAGTTTATACAGCCTATAGATACAGCCTTGACAAAAAAAACAGAGAGTCATGCCAGGAGGTAGGTGCCGAGATCAAAGTCCATTGCTGAAATGGCAGAATGTTGTGGCAGATCTGTTTTTGGCATTTCTTCTAGAATTATCAGAATACCTGAATGTATTTTTTTCATTTAAATCCAAATGTCTGAAGATACTTGTCATGATATGTATTTCTTTTATACCACATATGAAGCTGGATAACTGAAGCAGAGAAGTCAGAGTTAGGAAAGCTGACCCTCTTGTTTCGTTATGTTGTCTCACAATTTGTGATTATAGAACAATTAACTCAGTGTTCTAGAAAGTAGACCTAAACAGCAGATTTTCTGCCACAACTCCTATCATCCAATTCTATATTAATGTATTAAGAGAAAGTATTAATATATTAAGAAATTAATAAATTAAGAAAACAAAACAGAACAAAACAACCCACCAAACTGCATTTATGTAAACAGTGGAACCTAATTTAGTTGGGATGTCCATGGTTGCTGCAGGGGCATTGGACCTCATTGGACCATAGATGACCTTTAAAAGTCCCTTCCAACCCAGCACATTCTATGATTCTATGAATAATTCTGGATTATTAATTTGAGGTAATTTTTTGTGCACTCGGTTGTAGTCCAGATGTGGATGCAACAGTAGCTTCCATTTGTCTTTGTAATACACTGATGCAAATACAGCATATGTTACTTTGATTTAAAGGTAGAATAGTACGAGTACAGCGTGACATGTTTGGGGAATGAAGTACCAGTGAACAGATTTCATGGAGATCAGAACTTTGCCCAGTGCTCTGTGGCCATTTTGTTAGTGAGATAAAACATAAAATCATTAGGTTTTAGTACAGGCATCTGATATTCCTTTAAGGTATCAAGCATGAAGGGAAATGTTAATATCATTGTTGTGTTTGTTTGTAGTACAACTGTTACCAGGACACTGTGTCCTAGAAAGTTGCTGGGAAACTGAAGGAAAAACTGAGGGGGACAATGCAAGTGATTTCTTAGCATAAGATTTGGTGAGAAATTCCAGGAAATTTTGCCAATCTTGGGTAGCCAAGGGGCCATGAAGGGCAGCTGATAACAGTATGTCAGTGGCATGTCTTCAAATGAACAGCAGCATAAGGAATAAGATCCAGAACTTCCATCTCATGGGCAGTGGATATGAAAAGAAGTAGCTGTTCTAACTGAAGCTTACACAGCAAGGGTAGGAAAAAAAGCCATTTTAATGGCAATTTCCTAGAAGTGTGACAGACCATACATAGAGAGCAGATTTTTAGCCCAGACTGGAAGTGCTCGGTACATGTCATTTGTGTAAGTAACCGTAGTAACAGCCGAAACCAGGAAAAGTTAACAGTCCTATGAGTGTGACAAAAAGTCCTCCTGTCATCTCTGCATCGTAGTATGTCCTGAGGTTATGCAAAAATGTTTCTAGAGCTGTTGTCAACTGGCTTCTAGATATTACAGACAGACACCACTAGTTAGAGCATTTGTTCAGTGGGAGAACTGAAAACCTCTTAAAAAGACAGAGCCCAATGCATTTTCAGACACTATTCATTAATCTCTTCACCTTGAGAAACAGAAAGTTAATCACCAGCATTCCCTGGCCAAATTGAGCTCCAAAATTACACATACAGAATTTGAAAAAGGATTTTTTAGATCAAACAACTATCCTGCTGTCTTTTCTCTCCTGTCGTGCCTGACCTCAGTGCCAGGTCATCTTGAGTGCAGCCACACAACACCTACAGGATGGCCAAGGGATCAGGCCCAGCCAGCATGGGTTTAGGAAGGGCAGGTCCTGCCTGACCAACCTGATCTCCTTTTGTGATCAGGTTACCTGCCTGGTGAGTGTGGGGCAGGCTGTGGATGTAGTCTATCTGGTCAGCAAGGCCTTTGACACCGTCTGCCACAACAAGCTCCTGACAAAGCTGGCAGCTCCTGGCTTGGACGGATTCACTCTGAAATGGAGGGCCGGGCCCAGAGAGTGGTGGTGAGTGGTGACACATCCAGGTGGCAGCTGTCACTAGTGGTGTGCTCCGGGGATCAGTGCTGGGCCTGATCCTGTTCAACATCTTTATTGATGATCTGGACCAGGGGATTGAATCCATCATCAGTAAGTTTGCAGATGACACCAAGCTAGCAGCAGGTGCTGATCTGTTGGAGGGTAGGAGGGCTCTGCAGAGGGACCTGGACGGGGGCTGGATAGATGGGCCTAGACCAACGCCATGAGATTTAACAAGGCCAAGTGCTGGGTTCTGAAGTTTGGCCACAACAACCCCATGCAGTGCTCCAGGCTGGGGACGGAGTTGCTGGAGAGACAGAGGGGAACCTAGGGGTACTGGTCGACAGCCAATTGAAGATAAGCCAGCAGTGTGCCCAGGTGGCCAAGAAGTCCAGTGGCATCCTGGCCTGTATCAGGAACAGGGTAGCCAGTAGGACCAGGGAAGTTGTTCTGCCTCTGCACTCAGCACTGCTCAGGCCATACCGTGAGTACTGTGTCCAGTTTTGGGGCCCTCAATTCAAGAGAGATGTTGAGGTACTGGAATGTGTCCAGAGAAGGGCGATGAAGCTGGTGAGAGGCCTGTGAGGAGAGGCTGAGGGAGCTGGGGGTGTGCAGCCTGGAGAAGAGGAGGCTCAGGGCAGACCTCATTGCTGTCTTCAACTACCTGAAGGGAGGTTGTAGCCAGGTGGGGGTTGGTCTTTTCTCAATCAGTAACAGAGCAAGGGAACACAGTCTCAAGTTGTGCCAGGGGGAGGTATAGGCTGGATATTAGGAAGAAGCTCTTCCCACAGAGAGTGATTGGCGTTGGAATGGACTGCCCAGGGAGGTGGTGGAGTCGCAGTCCCTGGAGGTGTTCAGGAAAAGCCTGGATGAGGCACTTAGTGCCATGGTCTGGTTGACTGGCTAGGGCTGGGTGCTAGGTTGGACTGGATGATCTTGGAGGTCTCTTCCAACCTGGTTGATTGTATGATTCTATGCAGGGCATAGGTCTCTTCCAAATACAATTTTTCAATGGACATCTCTCATTAATAAGCTCAAGAAAAGTAACTCTAAAGATTGGTAAAGTCAGTTGTTATGGAGATTATCTCCTTTTTGTTATGTATTTCTGATCTATAAATACAGTCAAGAGGTCTCAGACTGCTCTAAACTACTTTACATAGGAAATTATTTTAGACAGAGTTAAGAATCCTGAAGTGTTAGTGCCACAGCAGTGGTTTCTCTGTAAGCCAGTTTTGCCTCTGTGTTTTTTTTCTTTTTAATAAATTTATATCATATTTTCCACAGCTATATTTGGTTGTCTCACCCTAGTGAAAGACCTCATGTCTTCCATTTTCTGGTTTATTTTGATTCAGCAAAACCAGTATAAATATACTGATGTGAGACTGCTCATGGGACACAGTAGTTTAATTCTTTTATTTGAAGTTCTTATCTTTCATGACTTCATTAGTGAAGATCCTTAAAGGTCCTGTCACTGTGGTTGATCATTCTCATTAGTTTGTTATCTGTCTTCTAAGCAAGTGCTTTACAAACTAAGAGTAGATTATTTAATCACATGATTCATATACCTCAAATTCCCGTGTTTGTTACGTATTTTGTTGTGTCAGTCCTAAGGCCTGAACGCACTTTCCATTAAAGGACAGCCTTAAAATTGGCTATGACATTGCCTTATTTTGGCACTGTGAAAACAAATCTGAACACAGACACATGTGATAGGCCCTTGCTTCTAGTTGTGATCCATATGTGAACCTCTTCAGAGGGTACTTCCTCTGCCTCTTGCTCTCTCCCAGCTTTCACACCCCCAAAGCTATCAAAGTTTATTTTCAATCAGGTAATCAACTCTAGAAAGGAAGACAGAAGTAGGAACAGAGACAAAGCCAGGTACCTCTGATTTTTTTTTTATTTCCCCTTTCCTGGGTGTTAGGAGGAAGTTCTTTACAATGAGGGTGGTGAGACACTGGAACGGGTTGCCCAGGGAGGTTGTGGATGCTTCCTCCCTGGAGGTGTTTAAGGCCAGGCTGGATGAGGCCTTGAGCAGCCTGCTCTAGTGGGAGGTGTCCCTGCCTATGGCAGGGGGTTGGAGCTGGATGATCCTTGAGGTCCCTTCCAACCTAAACCATTCTATGATTCTATGATTCTGACAGTGCTCTTTGTGAGTATTTCTAATTAGAACAACACCACTTTCATCTTTACCTCCTCTTTGTTTCCTGTGAACATGCTCAATTCAATATTATTTTTCATGTCTCTAGAAAATGTCCTTTTAAAGCTTGCCATTATAAAACAGTGCTCATATTCCCAGTTTATTGTCCGATGGCTTTGATAGACTGGATTTGCTCTCATATTACCATGAGGATACAGCACAAAATTATAAAGCAGCAGGCCTTTTTTCACAGATCTTTTAGAGATTTTTAAACTTTCTCTCCTGAGTAAAAATCCCATAAAAAACCCCATTAGACATCAAATTACATATACTTTGCTATAGACATTGCATACACAAGCTAATTCATCAAAATTATCCCTAGGATGCGTGTCTTATTCCAGTTACTCATAGAATGTTTTCTGACTGGAGTTGCGTTTAGTTTGGTTGGTTTATTGGTTGGTGTTTTTTGTGTTTGTGGTGCTAACATCATTCAGTACCCTTTAGAATGTTCTGAAGGAAATGGTGTTTCCACAGGTTAGCTCCAAAGCAAAGAGTACACATGCTAGTTTTAAAATACCAACCTTTCACTAAACTAACTTTTCCACTGGCAGCTTCCCTTACTTTCTGAAATCTTTGAAAAGACACTGTAGAACACGAAGCTATCACATGAGCTGAATTTATGTTTTTCCAGCCTCAAGCTACTTAACACAAATAAAATTTTGTGCCAGTCAGACCAAGATGTGTTGCAGCGCCGGTAAAGCCCAGTCTGTTAATTACCAATGTTTTGCACTGAGTGTATGTTGCACAGATTTCTTGGAAATAGGTTTCCTTTGGCAGTATATAGTTTTATAGTACAGTCAACAGAGTGTTGCAGAATAGCAATTATGGCAGTAAGGAGAATGCACAAGCTATTGGAGTGAATAATGCTGATACATTTTTTCTGATAAAAGCAACTCAGATAAGAGGATATTCAAGTTACTGTAGCAATTAGTTTTTCTAAGATGTCTATCTATATGAAATGTTTCATAGTAGGGGAAAAAAATCACAACTCTGTGGTAGAATACAAACTTTATTACATTTCTAGACTACATTATCCTTGTCAGCTAGATTAAAGCATTCTCCTAGTTCCTGTCCTATATTACCATAACAAGTGAGGAAATAATGTAGTGTTGTTACACAGAGCAGCTTATAAATTTTGACATAAGTGTGAAAGAAATCACTTGAAATGTGAACCAACCAAGAGGAAT
Source organism: Tricholaema leucomelas (assembly GCA_013400475.1). Classification (NCBI taxonomy): domain Eukaryota; kingdom Metazoa; phylum Chordata; class Aves; order Piciformes; family Lybiidae; genus Tricholaema lacrymosa; species Tricholaema leucomelas. Next base: position 238,338 of record WAAF01010411.1, on the reverse strand, counting down.
AATTAGGAACAGCAGAATGATCTCAGTAATATGACAACAGTTTCTAAAGCACCCAACAGGACTGAAATCATCAGGTTTGCTTGACCTATATCTTTAATAATACAGCTCATTGCCCTTGTATTGAAGCTAGAGGGTAGGACAAAGTATAAGCTTTATCATGTTTTAGGAGAAATTGCAAAAAGTTTATTTATTAACACAGCACAAAATGGCCCATTTCTATGATTACCAAACAGGAAAGCAAGCTGGGCCACAGTTCACCACACAAGACTATATAGTCAGGCTTGGCTGGAAAAAAATATTACGTAACACTCAAATAAGATAAATGGCTGCACTGGCAGTGGAAATAACCTTCTGTTTAATTAGAAAATAAGAGCTAGATGGGACAATAAAAATGGTTACTGCAATCTTCAGTCACTGTTTAATAAATATGATGGTGGTGAAGATAATGCTAAGTGTTATTTATTTGTGTAATATCATGGGCTCGGTAATTGTTCATGTTCTTGATAGTTACTCTGCATCATGTAGAATGAGTCCATTTCATATTTTCTTTGTTTAATTCTTGAAAAGGAAAGACAATTTTAAAACATTTAGACTGGTTTTTAAAAGCCAAAGATATCAAAGTTCATTTAGCTTGCGGTGGTGCTCTAACCAAGCTACTGGTTTTCTCAGTTTACCTTTGGGATAATAAAGCTTTGAAACAAATTGTTTCATACTTTCCTGGCTGCATATATTTCTACTTCTGTGAAAGGAGAACATAATTTGAATTTTTAGATGTCCATTTCGTCACATCTATGTTTACAATTAGTATAGTTGCCTGGTCTGACTTTCACAGGGTTTTATGTTCCTTTGGCTTCATTTGGAGTTTTGAGCACTCAATGTGCAAATTAAGTCATACAGGGCATGTTGTACAAGGCTGATGATTTCAGTGAAGGCTTCTCTCTTGTGGCAATAGTTTTTACGAGTAAATCAACCATCAAATTGTGTTATAAGCCTACATAGCAAAAGTTTCCTTTCTCAGTAAAGCATGTTTATTAGATTATGGCCATTGTTCTTGGGCTTGTGTATTTAGGAATGCACACATACTTATCAAATGCCTCACAGAAAAGGGGGCATAGGATGCTTTTTGCAATATGCTTTTAACAGGCTTGATATCCTGACCCTATTGCTTTTGGTCACAATATTTCTACTTTGGATCTGCACTAAGTATAGGGATTTGAAAAAGGATATCAAAGATTTTGCTTGATTTTATCCAAGGGGAAAATTCAGAAGATGTTTCATCAACAGGTTTTAACCCCTCCTTCCTCCCCTACTTCCCCCCCTCCCCTCAAACGTAGACTGTATGTCAAGAGGCAAAACAAAACAAACCCCTTTTTCTTCACACAATTCACTTTAAGCTTCAAAATCCTCCAAAATCCCCAATCTCCTTTTGCAGTCTGGTTCCCACTCTCCAGCTTTCCTCATCTCCCTCTAAAAGAAAAAAGCTCTTCTTTAAGGGACTGATAGGTTGTAGAGCGATGCTTAGCAACAACATTCCTGTGCCTTAAGTAGCTGCAAGCCCCTAGCTGAACCCTTTGATGTGACTGTCAGGGCAGATTTATTTTGTTTTAGCACATTGTCTACTTGTCCAGATGTATCAGGAGATAAAAAGGAGTCATGTTTACACTCTTTTGGGGAGGGAGGAAGAGGGGGTGGAGATGTAATTAAATCGCATTTTTGATGAATCTCTGAGAGATTGAGATGAAGAACAGAGGATCTGTCTTGAATATAGACGGGAAACTCACTTTCCTGCCCTAACACCTGACACTATAGGAAAATGAAGTGTAAAGCCACAGCACAATGTGTTGATTTGGTTCTGCTGAGGCCTTGGACTTCGTGTTTTCATTTGTGCTGGTAGTTCACGAGAGTCCAGAAAGTGCTATTAGAAAGTAGTGGTTGTGCACCAGAGGCTCTTTCCTGTGTGCCTTTTTGCAGAGATCTATTTTCCCAATTTGAAAATAACTTGATTTTTTTTTTTTTCTCTAGAATGTTAATGTTATAGAATGTATATCCCAGAGCTTCTGGCTGTGCTAAGTGGCTGTCAATCAAATACATTAAAACAAAAAGCGAGCCTCAGCAATCTTGGGTAAACAAATGTGCAGTGTAAGGCAGGCCTTGCTGAACTCGCCTACAGAAGTAATACTACTGATAAATCCATTTTTGTTTATTTGCTCCTAACTTGCATATTTAGCAATACCAGTCTGAGCTCTATTAATAACCTGCAGTGTGCAGTGACAAGTCTGATTCCAGCATTCAGTATGCTGTGGGTATGCCAAGTGAATAAAATGCTAGTTTTAATCTGCCATTACAAAAGTTACTCTATTTGCATTTTAAATAGGTTACACTACAGCACCCCCTTCTGCTAACTAAATAGTGTGACAAGAGGGTTTAGTTGCAGTTCAGTTTCATTCCCACATGACAGCATGAAGATGCCTTGAAAGCATTTTTAACCTCCCCATTTCTTTACTCCTCTGTCTATTAAGCAAAGAGATCAATGCAACTCAATGATAGTCATTAAATTACTGTTATCTTACAATTTTTGCAACCAAGTTTTTGCAGCATCGTCCATGCTTCTGAAAAAAAAAGTGAAGCAAGCAGGGACTAGCACAGTGAATAGCGAAGCAAAGTAAACCCTCTAATGTTGCAAACAATTATATATGGTCAGTGAAATGTATACTCAGTTCTGTGTTCCTCTGATTGTCACTGATACTGCGTTACTGATTTAATTTATGTAACCGTCTCAGAGATTCCTATTAAAAAAAACCCCAAAACAAAATAAAACCAATTTACCTTGCTGATGTTGGCTTTGATTTTTGAGATCTATGTAAAAAATTCAAAGTTATAATATCTAGAAACTCAGAATTATTCTTGCATTCCTTCAGACCTGTTGGGCAAAGAGTGGAATTCACTACATTTCATTTGGGCATTGGTGAAGTGGGAACTTAGAAAAAAGGTTAGTGTCTGTTAGCATCTAGAGGTTCTTTTGTGGTTTGCTTTACAAGACACTTCAAAGAGTGTTTGTCTAAGGCAACTTAAAATTCTCAGTTTTCTGGTATGGAGTATGACAGGTATGTTTTTCTTGCACTTTATTTTACTAGCATGTAAGCCCCTTGAGTTTTGCATGCGTACGTGTCCGTACCCAAAAGGCTGGTAAAGATGTTGGTAAGGAAATGAAAGATAAATGTATACTTCTTTTTTGGACGTACTTTCTCCAACTCAGAACAGGAGTCAAGGCCAGTAGATGTTCCTTTATTGCTTTATACCTTTGGGAGTCTTTTGTGAATTCCCTGATTTTCGTTAACACGGTGTAAGAGTATGGTATTATAATAATAACACTCAAAAATCATTTTAGGGACAAGTATGATAGAGCATCTTTGCATTTATATTCCAGCCTGAGTTTTAAATGGATTCATTCTTATTTTAAAATCTAGCACTACGTTTTACAGTGAATAGATTGCCTGTTGGATTTTATTAAACGAGTACTCTTTTTACTCACCGTTGTGTTGCCAGAATGTTTAAGTGCCCCTTTAGGGACAGATTGTGTTATCTTCCAAAATGGAAGATATTCAGCCACTTGAGCAGTAGTAAGGTTTAACTTGTCACAAATGAAAATAGTAGAATCTGCTATATGATTAGAGAGAGGTGGTAAAAGTACTTTCCTTTCAAGTTACTTTTCCTTCCCATACTAACTGAGCTGAGTGAGCAGCGGAATCTCTTACGTGCTTTAAAATGTAGGTAGCTAAGATATGGTATTAAAAAATGAAAGACAAGACAAATACCATGCAATAAGAAGCCAGAGTTTTATCTGCCTAGCTTGAAAACAGAATGCGTAGCAGATGCTACAGTTCTTGGCTTTTGAGTAATATAAGTTGAAAAATAATGGTCTTGGAAGTCTAAAAACCTAATGGGTGTTCTTGTATGCTCTGTGTTACAGTAGAACAAATCAATTCAGACTCCTTAGATACAGTCATTGCCTTGTGATTATATTTGTGTAAAGTCTTGGAGCCTTTGATCAAAGAAAGGCATTCGCGACTAGGTCTAATCCCAGCTCTTTAAGGTGTTTAACTTGCATGGTGAGGGAAGAGGTTGATAACAGCTGGGATTTAAATTTAGTTTTGCTGAACTTTTGTTTTGAAAGGATTTCTATTATGCACTGCTTCCTTTTCCATACATAAGATGGATCATTGAGTAAACCTAAAAGGGAAAGAGGATATGGGAGGAAATGGGTGGAGACTTGGAATTAATCTTCTGAGGAAAAATGTTTGATCAGTGAGTAGGAGAGGATGAAAACCTCTGATGTTGACAGCAGGCAACTTTCTGACTAGTGTGTGATTGACAACTTTGATGCTTCAGTGGGGAGCGAGTGTCCAGCCGTGCTCAGACATCCTCTGTCTGTGGGTGGTAGTGTTAATAATGTGGCAACTGGAAAGATTAATTGTGGACAAGCAGCAGGATTACGAGGAGGGCTTCACAGGTCTAAAAGGAACAGTGGTTGGAAGGCCTCTGATCTGTCAGCCCAAAAGGAAATTAGTTAGGGCAGGCTGGAGCAGGCTTTAAGTTAAAAAAAAAAAAAAAGGCAAAAAAAGAGAGAGAGGAGGGGGGAGGAAGAAGATGGAGTAATGGGAGGAGGGGAGTGTTTAGGATATTAAAGCAAAATGAAGAGGATATTGAAAAAGGTCATAAGGGAATGAGGCTGATGTTCTTGAAAGAGTTTTAATACACTACATTCTCTTACAGTAGATGCAGAGTTCAGCTTGCTTTGGAGGAGAATTACAAAGTGACTTTTGTAGTGTATAGAGCTGCTACATTTGGGAAAACCTGTTACGTATTTTCAAAGTGAACCTGAGAATTACCTCAAATTAAGAACTTTCAATTATGTCCAAATGCAAAATACATAGAAGAGAATTTACTTCAACTTTCCTGCAATTGGCTAGGTCCTATGTGCTTTACTTCCCACCCTTTTTGGTAGAAGTAGGGGTTTTGCCAATAAATTCTGTGTTACCATTAAAGAGGCCATTCATCATGCTTACTAATGTTATTAATCAAGATACACCACAGTACTCTTAAAATGAGATCATTTTGATAAATCATGTATGACATGAAAAGACTTTATTCCTTTTAAGTGCAATTTAGACTGTAATTTTTTTCCTCATTTATGATTCATGGGAGAAACATGGATAAAATTCTCTTGCACATTTACACCTTATCTTCAGTAATAATTCAAAACTGCTCTTAGATGAAAAGTCAAGGTCTGATTCACCAAAGCTGAATGCCAGCTCATTATTTTCTGGCATTCAGTAGTCCAAAAATAATGTCCATACATTAGGTGCTTGTCACAATAGTTGAGTTTGGCTGCATACCAAACGTATCGATTACATACAATTAAGCTTAAATGCATAAGAATTATCTAATGTTCATTTACATTTTTGATCCTGTTGCACCCTGCTCTCAACCTTGCAATTTAACATTAAATGAAAACCGAAAGGTAAAGTAAATCCAAGGGAGAAATGATAATCTCTTATTATTAAGTGAGAATAAGGGAAATGTGTTCTGAAATGCCCTGAATCTTCTTAAGAGCCACTGCTTCTGTTAATAAGCAAAATTCTCTTGGCTTTTCTTTTTAAATGTTATTGGTATTGGAAGAGTAACCAAAAGATAAGATCACTCTTCCTGTTGCCATGATAGTATAATGATTTGGCCTACTCCACTAATGGTATCACATATGAATAGTTGCTAAGTTCCAAGTCACACTTTTGGTTATAGCTGAAACACGTGTGCTCTTTATTAAATTTTTTAAGGTCATAAGTGGGTTGCACTATTTTATGCTAACATAGGTATGAGCATTAGATTTTTCTTTGTTTATACTTATGTTTAGAAATATAAATAGGAAATACATAGTGGAAAGATTTAATTTGGAAAATAGAATCATTTGCATTTTACTGTTTCGCAAACCACGATTCAAAGACGATTGGCTTGTCTGAACTACAGTCTCCCTTTTACTTCCTTCACAGCAGCTGAAAGTATTTGAAAGAGCGTGTGTGGTTGCCAAAAATAGCAGACCATTTGTATTTTTGAACTATTGGTCTCTACAAATTTGGTTTGATGCAGCAGATGTGCAGTATATCTTGATACTCCACAGTATGTTCCCTTGCTAGTAACATCCCGATACTGGGGGGTTTATTCCTTGAAAAGTGACATTTGAGGGTAAAAAATATGAAACTTTTCTTTAGTCTAATTAGATTCACAGACTCCTCAGAACCAGTTGTCAGTGTGTGACTGACTTAATTTTCTTTCTAATATTACAAAGTTTGCATTTTTTTTCCCCTTCATGCTTTACTTTGTGTTTACATGCTACAAAAATGTGTTTCACTTCTGCATCATACTTAAAGTTATGAGCCACAGACTTAGAAGGTCAGACTCCTAAGTATTTTTTTAGTTGTTATTATTATTATGGATATTACATTAGTAGTCAAAAGATACATAAAGCCCAAAAAAATCTCCTATCCTTCCAATACCTGCCCTGAATTTCCGTTATTGTCTCATGAGTTCTCTTATTATTGGTAAGGAAAAAACAAACCCAAACCAAAAAAACAAAACCAGAGAAAAAATACTCTCTATATTTTCTCATTTTTAGAAAAAATAAAAGAAAGTCATTCAGATCTTTGTGACATTCAGCAAAATATGAGGAATGAAATTTAGGAAAAAATGGTCAATAGTGTTTTGCTTCCTTCCTTCTCACCTTCCATCCAATACTCATCTGCTGTGTTCTTCTGTTTTTCAGTACCAAAGTTAAATGTCTAAATTTTAAAACCAATCACTATTTCTATTCCAGGTTAGGAGGTCATCTCAGTAAGTCTATAGAGAACAGGCAAGCTAAGAGGCATGTTTCCATCTCCCCCCCTTAATTAAGTTAATTAATTTATGCTGAAGGTTTAGTAAAGGCTACTGCTAACTCATAGTAAACTGCACCTGGCTGTGGAGCCAGGGGAATGGGGGAATCCCATTTCGTTGAAGAAAACTGTCTCTCCACATAAGCAGGCCATGCTACCTGCTGATTTCCCAAAACAGTGTTTTGGGATCATTTGGGAATTCAAATCTAGCCCATTTAGAACCTCTAGCCTAGTCCACAGCTAGAGAGAAGTAAGACCTTTTGTATAGTGGTCTTGTCAGGTCCTAATTTTGCATATTTTCTAGGCTTTCTTTATCTCTTATTCCACACTTTATCCCTTTCTTTCACTGGATACATGGATCCTGAGTTTACAGAAAAGCAATTACACTGTAAAGTAAAGCTATTCTTCCCTATATGTTCGCTAGGATGTAGTGGTTAAAGACTTGGTTTATTGTTGCTATCCATGACACTTTGGGCTATCACAAGGCTTTCAAAGAGCTCACAGTAAATCAAGTCCTCATTGTGCTTGGTGCTCTGCAAACTCAGGGAAAGAAATAGTCCCTCTAAAGTAGCGGTTTGATACTCTCTACAAGCATGTGATAAATTCAACCCTAAATTAATACATTTAATTTGTTGTGGGTTTTTTTGTTAGAAGGCAGACTATGTTCATCACCACATATTTATGCATGTTTTTAATATGCACATTTAATCTGCAAACAATTTCTAGTCAGGTGTTTAAAATTTGGGGAAAAGAAATCTTGAGGAGGAGTTCCATGGAAAGTTGCTGTAGGTTTTATTGCAAATGTGAACAAATTGTGAATGTTCAATATGCTTGTGGGTTAAGACAAGCTGGCACCAGTGCTATAAAGTGGTTGAATTGACACATAGCAGTGTGTTGATTGGTACATACTGGTACCCAGATATTTAGTCAAGCTTTCAAAATATGTATGAATTATTGAAAACTGTTGCCAGTGTTCAATACATGGGGAGGATACATGTGCCCAAGAGGTCCAAAATGAGTCTTTAGCCTAGGCATGGTGTTTATGCAGACATTTCTTTAAATCATAAGACACGTATCGCTTGAAATACGACTTCCCTTAAGCATCGAGTGCATTCGAAACAGAATAAGCTTATCAGGAAAATGTTAGTGTTTACATCAAAGAAAATGTTTTTTAAAGACAAGTAGAGTTGATCCTCTAAGTTGGAACTATGCATAGATTGTTCCATTAATACCTTTCTGGAGAAATGTTTTTGTCAGTTTAGAAAATGGATAGCATAGTGATTTCCTTCATTCCTTATTTTAGTTTTCCTGTGGGAACATTAAAAATATTTCAAAATAATTCACACTTTTTTACTAAATGCATTGCATTTAGGAAAATGCATCCAGTAATCACCAAATGAAAAGCAAGAAGCTTTCAAATTGCTAAGGTCTTTCTCTGTGACCTTACTAGATGACTTTGACAAGTGTTGAAATTGTGATGAATGAAAATAAACAATAGTATCATAGAACATAAGAATTCTTGGTAATTGTAGGTCAGATTTAGAGAATGAGTATCATGCTGTCCCCAAGAAATTTGCATCTTCATCAATTCTCTGTTGCAAAGGAGAAATCCCAAATGCTTAAAATCTTCCTGATGTAACAGCTACAAGAGAATCAGCTCCATTATAACTAATATTTTAATTATTTTCATTATTGTTACCACATCTAATTCTGCACTCCACCCTTTCTTTTTTGGATGTCTTGATCAAACTGAGAGTTCTCTCTGTGACATCCTCTGAAAATATTTTGGAATTAAATTTATTTAGCTGTGAAAATTTTCTTTAGCTACTTGCATGTCTGTTGAAACAGTTTTAATTACCACGTCTTTCTATACATGTGCTGTGTATCTATTAAAGTCTCATTGGGAACATGCCAAAGTGTTCCTGTTCTTCCTATGTTGTAAAATTTGTCAGGCATAATCATGAATGGCTGTTCTGTATAGGTGTGTACAGAATTTATGTCATGCCTTAGAAATGAGGATCAATATGAGAATATGAATACTGAGATACAAATACAGGCTGTGAGACACAAAGAGAAGAATTTAATCTATCAACAGGTATTAAAGATATTCCATTATAACAAGTATAGCCTAATATCAGGCCACATCTTGCTTATCAAGAAAAAGTAAAATTTCCTAAGCATTTACCATAGTTTTAGTTATTTCAAGTTTAGATTTTTTTTTTTTTTTGTGATTTGCCTTTTTTTTTTTTTTTAATTGGTTTTGGGGTGAGTTTATTTTGGTTGGAATTTTTTTCTACTGCTACATCTGCAGTATTTTTTATCTACATGGTTTGAAAGTCTGTTACTCTTTTACAAACCATCCATTTAGTATCAAATGCAACAAGCAATAGAACAAGGGGACACAGTCTCAAGTTCTGCCAGGGGAAGTCTAGGCTGGATGTTAGGAGGAATTTCTTCACAGAGAGAGTGATTGGCATTGGAATGGGCTGCCCAGGGAGGTGGTGGAGTCACTGTCCCTGGAGGTGTTGAAGAAAAGACTGGATGAGGCACTTAGTGCCATGGTCTAGTTGACTGGTTAGGGCTGGGTGCTAGGTTGGACTGGATGATCTTGGAGGTCTCTTCCAACCTGGTTGATTCTATGATTCTATGAATTCTTCGCATGGACAAAATGTACAGATCAATATGAAGACAGATACCTCAACTGAGCAAATGTGTGGATATGTGTATCACTTAGGCTCTGAGGGGTATAACTTTATTTCCCTTGTCATTTTCACATGTCATATTATAATACGCTGCAAAATTTGGATGACTTTCAATGCTTGCAAGGAAACAAGTTTTTTTCTGTAATAATGCTGTTAAAATTTCTTTACAGATAGATCTATTTGGTGACTGATTCTATAACACTGAATCTATGACCTATTTTAACCAGCTTCCCTCAAAGCTATTTGCAATTATGTTCCACTGCAACAAGAACTTCTGATGTGTATTTCACCAGAACTTTAAGACATAACTGTCACGTGTCAATGTTGTCACTGTCAAAGTATTCCTGTGAATATTAAGAGTAATACAGTCTATACAAATCTCTTTGGAAAACAGCTCAGGGCCAAATGTCAGTATGTGGTAGGGAAAGCAAATAGTTGTCTTTTGGCTGGTGCACAGGCTTACTCAGAAACATAACTCAGACTTCCAGCCAGTGTTTGTGCAAAACAATCCTAAACCTGGATGATATTCCATAGAATTAAAGTTACTCTAACTGAATGCTTAGCTCAAAGATAATGAGAACTGTTCTGTATTTGACAGGGAATTATATGCTGTAGATAAAAGAACAGCAAAGCACCAATAAACAAACCCTCCTGTTCTTGCTTTCCCTAAAATGGGAAATAAAGCTAAATTGCCCCTTCACTCCAATATCCTTTTTAGAAGCTCTTGAATTTTGCTTACTCAGTAGGATATTGCTGAAAAGGCAAAGTCTCTTCCAGTAATTTTAGGAAAAGCTATCATCAAGCTGTCAACAGTCTAAACTGAGATTAAAAGTACCAAAGAGAAACCTTCACTATTATCAGAGACTCAAATAAGTACTCTTGAATAGGCAGATAACATCTAGAGTGCATAGTAAGAGAGCACTTACTTCTCCAGCTTTTGGAGTGATTTACAGGGATGAAGTCTTCTGTTAAATTTTAATTCTTGTCTTATCCAGAACAACTTGGCTCAAAGGAAACAGTTGTGAACAGATGCCCATTCTTGGAATTCATTTGAGATGTCACATTGCTGGGTGTTAAGGGCATCTGTCTCATCCTCTGAGATGTTATGTGCTCTTAGCTCTTATTGGTCATCAGAGCGAAGATTTCCAGTACTTCATAGTCCAAGGCAGATTGAGCTGCATGTTTACTGTTCACTAAAATCAAAGTGTTATTCACTCTAGTTTGAGAGTTGTACATATAGCATTACCTCTCTGAAAAGAAGGCCCTCTGGGAAGGGTCTGTTGTCACTGCTGAGTCAGTGATGGCAGAATTTTCTGGATTTCTATTCATATCTGATAAGTACCATCCTTGCCATTTAGGCAACCCTGTCTCTTTTAAGATGTTTCTTTTGACACATCATGCATCTTCGTGTTAAATGACCTGATTTTTGGTAAGGACAAAAATGGGACTGTAACTATGGTTTAACACAGAAATTGACAGTTGGTCTCTAACAGCAAAAGCTTAGTATACTAATCAAGTCAGTTACCTCTTAACATGTTAATATACTGTAAACTAGGAGTCAAACACCTATGACAAAACCAACTTTCTAAGTTACAGCCCTTAACAAACTATTGCCATGATTAATTTTCATTACTGTGGATTCCCACTGTTAGGCTGGAAACTAAGATTTGAATTAGAATTTAAAGGTTTTCCTCTCCAAAATATTCCAGCCCAATTTTACACTTTTATCTTAGCCAGGCATTGAAAACCTGGTTTGAATTAGTTTAAATTTTTAAAATGTATACATTTTGAGGATATGACTAACTGCAAAATAAGAAATAAGTTTGAGGTCGATTCCTTTGACTGACTTTTGTAGGTTAGAAGACAATATATCTTAAGGGAAGAACCTGCAGAGAAGATAGCTACTGATAAAGATTCCTTTTAGCAATTTATCAGGAGTTCAAGAAATAGTTTAGCTTTTCTGATTCTTCTCTCTATCTGCCTTATCTTTTATATTAGAAATTATCATGTAACTTTTGGTGAATGTTCTCCTTTGTTTCTTATATTAAAACCCATCATCTTTTTGTGTACCTTGCAATGGGAAGATTGTAAACATCCAAAGCAAACTCTATACCTAAAAATGGACATCTGACTAGCATGATATCCATGCATCTAACTTGATCTGCTGCTCTGAAACTCAAAAGCAAGATAGTAATTGTGGCTTGTTTTGGCTTTATTTATATTGCTCTTTCCTTCAGATGAAACATCCAGCTGGATGAAGATTAGGTAATTGCAGACCATGGTTCTGCAGTCTAATCTTTTTGAACTGGAATTGGAGGATATTGAAATTTTTATTATGGAAAACGATTTGGCTTTCCTTTCATCTCACTTAACATTTTGCTTTTAGGGATTCTGAGCAAGTCTTCGTGGCACTTACCTCTTTAAATGTATTAGATTTCTGGAGTGGGTTTTAAAGTGTTTATTATTGAAATTCTATATACTAGTCTACTCTTTTGTTGTTGTTGTTGCATTAGAGGCATTATAACTTTTAAAAGATCCCTTCATTTAGCACATAGAACAGCACAATTAGTTTTTTTTCCTAAGTCTTGAGTATGGTATCTTAGCTCAACATCCTATTTCCTGTCTCCTTACATGTGTAGGTGATGTGTCCACATCATCTTACACATGTTTACTTCTTTGGGTAAATATTAATTTGTTTCACCAAGAGGAACATATTTTGGGGGTTGTTTCACCTGGAAAAGAGGAGGCTCAGGGGTGACCTCATTGCTGTCTACAACTGTCTGAAAGAAGATTGTAGCCAGGTGGGGGTCGGTGTCTTCTCCGAGGCACCCAACAACAGAACACAGTCTCAAGTTGTGCCAGGGGAGGTGTAGGCTGGATATTAGGAGGAAGTTCTTCCCAGAGAGAGTGATTGGCATTGGAATGGTCTGCCCAGGGAGGTGGTGGAGTCACTGTCCCTGGAGGTGTTGAAGAAAAGACTGGATGAGGCACTTAGTGCCATGGTCTAGTTGACTGGCTAGGGCTGGGTGCTAGGTTGGACTGGATGATCTTGGAGGTCTCTTCCAACCTGGTTGATTCTGTGATTCTATTATGGCCCAAAGCTTTTCTGATAATAACCCATGAGCTCTATGAAAATATTCTTTTAGTGGTGATACCTAATATAATTGTACAAATTCATGTGAATACGACTACCTTGAAGGATTACAGGCAGCCTTAACAAAACCAAATTAAGCCCCTATGGCAGGTGACTCTCTACACCTGTAACCACATCATAGCATTCCTCTTGCAGCTGTGTCTTTGTGTAATCATTGGCTTCCACTCAGAGTACTGATAATTGTTTTATCACACAGGCCTCCAGTGATGCTGCCTCTGTCTCTCCAGTGATGCACTATACACCTCTGCCTTCAGGATCCAGAGACCTCACCAACCACAGAGGTAGGAACTAAACTTGTGTTGGTAATAAGTGCTTTGCTGTAAGGCCCTCCTATGTTAGTTACTGCTGCACTGACACTTTACAGAGAACACTGTGCCTTTCAAGCACTAGATGTGAAAACTGTACCTGTCAAGACTACAGATTTTAACTCATGTTGAATAGAATTTAAGGGTAGTCTACTGGGAAAGCAAATAAGTCTATGGATAATAACTTTCAGTGATATTTTTTGTGTATGAGAGAAAAATGTAATGAAATTAGAGTACTTCAATGTAGGTAAGTAGATGATTATATGCAGCATCAGTAATTGTGAGAGAATTGGTGAAATTTCTAATATTTGTAAAGAGAGAGCTTTTTGGCAGTTTAGCAATTATAGTGCTGTAATTTTGATATGTTAGCACATTTTCATTGCAATAAAAATGGATTATTCTCTGTTTTTCAACATTAAAAGTGGATCAATGTTCAATTTCCTCCTTCACCAAACCTCAGAACTTAAAAAGCACCTTGGGCAAATTCTCAAATTCCTTCTGCATATCTGTGGAGAAAAAAGTTCAGGCAACCAGTGAAAAATTGAAGCAGTCAGGAAGGTTACGTTCCAAGCTGGTTTACCTTTGCTGTACAAAGTATAAATTTGTAAAGCTTGTGGCATTTTTCAGCTTTAAGCTAGAGCTTTTATTTCCCACATTAGACATTGACTCCATGTTGCTCATGTAAACCATTTGTGTAGAGGCAGTTTTTATGTAGGATACTGCAATCAAAGCCAGTCCTGCATTTATGAATTGATGGTAGCTTAGTTTTAGTGTGTTCAAATTCTGCAGCCCTTCGGAGGATTTGAGGCATTTAGAACTTCCTTATTACTTGAAACATTTTGAAAGAATCAGGCAGGCAATGAAACTGAACAAGAGTCTGTGATTCAAGTGGGAAGGATGAAGACTGATTAGACTTTAATTTGTTGCAGCCTCTGTCACAGTTGTGCTAGGATTAAAAATGGGAGTGGATCTACATTGTGCATCCTGGTCTTGGTATAAATGGAAATGATGTAGTGGAAATCAGGTGTCCTGGAAGTGCTGTAATGTGTTGTGTCCTAACATTGACTTCTTGTAATGACTGATCATTTTTAATGCTCCTCCTTCCTCCACCCTCCCCTCTTTCCCAAGATAGGTGCTTTGGCTTTGATTTTCAGGTAGGAATATTTGCTTTGAGGGTGGATTTCTGTATTGAATTAAATGCCTAGGGTCTAATAAGACAATAGGTAGAATGACAGAATATTGTAAATGCCTAATTTTATAAAAATACATAATAACTAAAAGCCAGGCATTCTCAGATGTGTTTATTTAGATGATAGTGAATTACAAGTGTGGCTTCATGGCTGATTCAGGAACCAGACTTGGCAAAAGAAACCAGTAGTGTTAAGCATCAAAATTTGTGTGCCTACATTATTGATTGACTTCTCTAGCAATAAAGTAACTGTGTGGCTCCAGTCTTCTTGTAGGTATGTTCACAGGGGACATGTGCATATCCTTTCAGAGCTGGAGCTTGCCAGGTTCTAAGTACCAGTCTTCACTAGGCTCTTTGAGAATTCATCTCCCTCACTATGAAAAGGGAAAATTATATTCCCAAAGTTATCAGCCTTTTACCCTTAGCTGTTCACACAGTTCTTTATTACTTTTGTCTTTGCTCTTCCCAGAAATATTCTGCTTCATATGCTAAATGTGCTGCAAATTTCCTTGGTGATTAAGCACAGTTATAAATAAAGCGAATGGAGAAAAGTGTCATCCAAAAAAAGGGCAATATTGGCCCTAAAATAGACATTGTTAGCATGATCCACTAAGTTCATATATATATGTAAAATATATTCACCAGGAAATTATTAAGAAAACTTTCCAAAATTCCAGCTTTTGTAAATAAAGCCTGTAACTACCTGCTGGCAGGGCCCTTTAATTCAATCAACTCCTTTTGCACAAAGAAAAGTCTCTAAATTTACAAGTCCATAAAAGACTAATTGGACTCAATAGAAAAATCTTCAAGGAAAGAATGAAATACTTAAACATGCTATTTTAGGTTATGGATAGTCTTTTTTTATTTACTGAATGCTTTAAGTGTTGTAAAAATGATTGAATCAGCTGTTGCATATGTGAATATTGGCAGTTTTCAATGCAAACTGGAAAGAAGAACGCTTTACATTTGCAGGTGCTCTTAGTTGTCCCTGGAGAAACTTGTTTACCAGAATCTGAAAGTCTGGCAAATGGTTTGGTACAGCTGCAAATTGATTGGGGGAAAACTAGGAGGGGGAGCAGGAGCAATGTGTTCAAATGGTAGTTTGATTTGGACGTTTCTCACTCTATGGATTTGCAGGGAGAGCACAAGAATGCAATTCTGAGTTGTTGCACCATGCATCATATAGCCATCATGTTGATGCAGAATAGGATTTCTAGACAGGATGTAGTCTTTTTAAATTGACTTCGTATTTTGTACAGATGATACTCAGAAATTGTAAAAACCTCCCTCTCACTTTCAGAACCCACAGAAGCAGCATATGACAGTGAGGCATCAGCACAGAGTGATATGGATTAATCACTGTAAATTTTACATCAAGTGTTATGTTGCTTCAGTGTATAAGTACATGAAGAGAGCAGTAAATATTGGATACATACTGTCTTGAGAAAGGTGCATTATTTTGTTGCTTTGACTAACTTTTTTAGGTTGAACCATTAGTTCATCCCACTGTAGAAGTTTTTAAGCAGGCCTTCTATGTGGGTTTTGGGTGCAAAACAGCCATGTGACCTGATTCTTTATGACATCAAATTGCTGTCCCATTAGGCAAACTTTCCAAAGTGGTAATTTTCTAACTGGCTTTAATTCTGTCTTGATTCCAAATTAACAATCTCAAATTCCTAAGGGTTCTTCTTTGGTCTTTGTTAAACCAACCTTTTGCATTTAATTTGATATGGTTTTATATAGTTTTGGTCACCAGGGATTTGCCTGTATGAAATTTGTACAGTACTCTTACCCAGCTAAAACAAACTGGTTTAAAGACATCTCTTCCTGTCATATAGCATGCATCATTTATTTTTAAATGTTGCTTGTATTATTCTAGGTTTTTATTATCATGAAAAGAAAAAAGGGCCCCGCCTTGCTTTCTGCTTGTCCAGATATACCTTTAAGAAAAAAAAGTTACTTATTGTTGTTTCTAAAGAGAAATGGTCATGCTCCCAATACACAAAATTAATGAAGTGTAGTGCGTTTTACTAGAAACTTGCTCCACAACTTTTATGTCATTCTTTTCTAGTGGTTTGTATGTGTGGTCCAGGTCCCTTTCTGTTCCTTATTGACAATTTATTAACTGGGTATACATAAAGTCTTACAATAGAACTTTTAATTACTTTTACATCAAATTCAGCTACGTTAGACATTTCAAAATCATACTTTAGTTTTAAAGGTGATTTGCTTGAGACATGGCAAAACAATCTCCACCCTCCATCCCTTCAGGTCGTGTATTCTTTTTTTCATAATGACATCTTTGGTAAGGAAGTCCCTTTTGTTATGTGTGAGCATTCAAACTCAAACTGCCTTCTAGAAAGAGCAGTGCTTTCCAATTGTTGGAGAAAATAGTGGTTTATCATTCTGTCTCTTGAGAAGCAATATTACTAAATCATGACTGTCATGAAAATCTGTTTTTCCCATGTAGAAAAATGTGCTGGATGCCCTTTGTTTAAACAGGTATTTGATAACACTGTCTATTAGTTGATTTTCTTGAAAACCCACTCATTTGCCAAAGCCATTTGTAAATGTTACTGGAAACCAAATTACTCCTTTTCTTATACTCCTGTTTCTGGGAAAAAAACAGTGGTAAGTCTGCCCCACAGTGTAATGGTAAAAGGAAGAAGCAGTTTCCATTAAAAACTAAGCTTGTATTTATGTAAGTAGTTTTTAGAGCCTTAGCTTGGATTTATGCCAAGGTTTAATAGTTCCAATCTATCTGGCTTGTAAGAACTTCCTGAACAAATCCACCGTCCTGTTTCGGTGTTAACTAAGTACCTTAATTATCTGAGTGTTATGATATGCACAGATATTTCTCATTTTATATTTGAATTAGGAATACCCAAATGAAAATTTGTTATTTATTCTACAAATATGTTTGAGTCAGTTGACAGATTTTTTTTTTTTTCTGAAACAGTCTAATCTGAATTTGAAAGCCATAAACTGCAGTCAAAAACAATGCCCAGAAATCCAGGAACAAGCAAGGTTTAAGCTTCCTATTAACCCTCTGAAGCTGATTTTACAAAACATTTTTGGACAAAGGCAAAGGGAGTCTTCTTCTACAGTTTCTTTTTTCCTTTTTGGAAACTTTCACATTCCTAAGCAGACAAAAGCCTGTAGGCATGTGATCTGTTAGGGACACCCCTAAATGTGATCAGTTCGTTTGGGGTTTGTTTTTCTGTGGTCAAAATTTGGCTCTGAAGGAAAAGGTATAATTTTTCAGAGAGCCAGAGGGAATAATATAATAGTTGGAATGTATGAAAGACCCAAACTATCCTCCAGGGATTTAGCTCTTGTACCTCAGTTTTCTTAGCCTGCTTATATTCTTGACTTCACTTGCAACTGATAAAGTCTGTTGATCCTTCAAGAATTTGGTCTAGAGTTTTCAGATAGTACTTTAAACCTTCTGAAGTAAAATTATAATATTGACATACACTTCCTAATAATTAATGTTAATACACAAAGTTCTTATTTTTGAAGGCTCTCAACTCAATATACATGCACTCTGAAAAGCCATGCTGTCTTTAAATCACTGATCTAAAAAGAAGAGGAAATCGGATTGCATAAAAACTTACTTTCAGCAAGATAATTAGCCTGTTTATATTATCATTACCATCTTCTCTGTAGTTGTTATTGACACAGTTGTTAGGTACTTATGTTTTCAACAGTTTGAAATTCGAAAAAAAAAGTCACAAAGCAATTTATGTAGCAACTTACCATAATTAGTTTTCTTAATGTGAACTATACTTTATGCTTATCATTGATTTTCCTGTATATCTGCATAAAGCAGCTCATTGTATGCTGTCCAAAAAGAGGAGGGTGATGATGATATTATTATTATTAATAATAATAATAATAATCTGTGAGGAGTTAAATTAATCTAAAGAATCTTAAACATTTTTTTTAACAAAAAAGTGTCTGTATATAAGAGCTATTTGTTGGTTTACTTTAGGTGTCCTTTGAAAATACCCTAGTTTTTAAGCTGCATGATGCTGTGGTTGTGGTAGACTGCATACTTCTTAGATCAGGATCTTCTGTCCATAAGGTGAATAACCTTAAAGCAAACACAAAAAGTTCACAGTAGCATGGAACAGACAAGATCATATTTTCCAAGAGGAGAAACACTCAAAAATAAGCTGTGACATGTCCTGTTAATGTCAGGAAATATGTCCCAACAATGAGTTTTGCTATGCTCAAGACTTGGCCTTAAGGGGAATGGGTAGAAATTCTCTTCTTTTGGCGCTCTGGGAGAATACAAAAATAAGGAGTCTGTTAGGAAAAAACGTTTTAAAAGATCTCCTTTGACTTGCTTGTATAGAATGAGAAGGTGAGTTCTAGTGCCTTGCTTCATTTTCCACAGAAAGCTTATTGATTGTGCAGATGAGTTGCCAGTGTGAGAGAAGACTTGGTTTTGTTTTCCTTTCTTAGCTTTCCTTACTTGGAGGACTTCGAAGAACAAAATCTCTCAGAGGTGAATTAGAGTCCTTGCAGTCTGGAGGTGAGAGAGAATAATGTCACGTATTTAAACAATTCTGATTTGCACTGTTCCTGGTGCACTAAGAGAAAGGCAGGCAAGGCTAGATGACCCCTGCTTGTGTCTGTAGACCTGCTAAACCTTACACTTTAAGAGGAGATGAGCTGCAGTCCTTCAGTGGTGCAGCTAAATTTGTACCTCTTATTTTTTTCTTCCAAGCTGCACTCTAGTTTACTGTGTCCTCAGTTTTCTGTCATGTTTGTATTCTGGGAAGAATGGCTAGATGGGATGAGTGAAAACATGTATGTGAGGAGAGGTGCTAGAAGGTATGTTCCTTTGTAGAGGAAAATGCCATGAAATGCTTCCATCTGATAACAGAATTCCACCTGTGGCATTTTCTCTGAGTCTGCAAATGCATTAGACATGCAGTCCCAGTTGTGTGACTGTGTGAATTGACCCACAGTCAAAAACATTGCCTTTCAAAGGAGTTGAGAGGTTTGGTAAGACATACACATGATCTGTTCGGCTCCTAGCTGTGGAGTGGTTTATCCCTGGCAGTAATGAAAGAGCTGATTAAGGACTGTCTCACATAGTACCTTTCCTTAGCCCTATCTATTTGTTTCTTGGAGTAGACCCACCATCAGCAGCTGTGGTCTTTTCTGGACCTGTTTATCTCATTTGCTCAGTAGTGGTAGTCTCTGCCAGCACCTGGGTATTTTATTCTAAAGAACAAGACTTTTCCAAAGGTGGATTTGATTGAGGTGGGATTTGGCTAATAGGGTTCAAGAAATATATTTTCTAAGGGCACCAGATTCATGTTCTTGTAACTTAGGAGATCAGCAGTTGTCTACCTCAACTTCAACAATGCTTTTGACACTGTCTCCTGTAACATTCTCATAGGTAGACTTAGGAAGCATGGATTAGATGAGTGAACAGTAAAGTGGATTGGGAACTGGTAGCATGAAAGAGCACAGATGGTTGTGATCAATAGTGCAGGGTCTAGTTGGATGTCTGTAGCTAGTGCTGCTCCCCAGGGGTCACTCTTGTCTAGTACCTTCATTGATGAAGGGGCAGAGTATACTGTCAGCAAGTTTGCTGATGATACAAAACATGGAGGAGTGGCTGACACACCAAAAGGCTGTGCTGCAGTTCAGCTTACTCCTGGACAGGCTGGAAAGGTGGGCAGAGATAAACTCTATTAATTTCAACAAGTGTAGAGTCCTGCACCTGGGGATGAATATAGCCACACACAGTACAGGTTAGGCATTGATCTGCTGGAAGGCAGTCCTACAGAAAAAGGATGTGGGAGTCCTGGTGGACAAGTTCACCATAAGCCAACAATGTGCTCTTACGGCCAAGAAGACCCAATGGTTCTGTGTTTGCAGTGATGTAGCTGGGTGATGGTAATAAAACACTGTTTTGGTTACTGTTGAGCCAACAACCAAGGCTGTGGTTTTCCAACAGTTCCCACCCCTCACCCCCCTAACGGTAGGCTCAGGGATAGGCAAGATCTTGGGAGGGGACACAGTCAGGCCAGCTTACCCATACTGACCAAAGGGGTGTTCCATGCCGTATGGCCTCAGCTCAGATATAAAAGCTCAATGAAAGAAGGAAGTGTGGGGATATTCATTGATAGTGTCTGTCCTCTGGAGCAGCTGCTACACATATTGAAGCCCTGCTTCCCAGGAGCAGCTGAAGATTGTCTGCTGTTGGGAAGCAGAAAATAAAATCTTTGCTGTTGCTTCTGCAAGTAGCCTTTGCTTTTGCTTTTCACCCTATTAAATTGCATCTGTCTTGACTCACAGGCCTTTGGTTATATTTTTCCTCTCCCCTGTCCATCCAAGAAGGGGAGTGGTAGAGCAGCTTTGTTGGGCATATGGTCCCCGACCAGGAGCAAAACACTATGCTAGACTGCTGTGTCTCTGTGGGAATAAAATACGTGTCTTTGCAGCAAGATTTTCAAAGACAAAAAGAGTGTAATTAACTTATTAACGAAATTTAGATTAAAATTTTATTAAGTATCTAAGTAATTGGGCACGAAATTCCCATTCTGCATGTAATGGGAATTAGGAGACTAAGACTCAGGCAGCCTTTCAAAGTTGTCAGCCTTTTATTTTGTTATATAGACTTTCATTTTTCCACAGTGTACGTTCCCAGTCGGACTCTTGAAAACTTGACCGTTTTCCATATTTGTGCCACTCTTCCCATAAGTTCTGAGGTTTTCGTTAGAACTTTTCCTGTATTTGCCAAAACGAACCTAGCAGCCTGGGCCCCAGTCACCCATACAAGTGTGACATGAGAAGGAATATGATTAATGAGGAAAAAACTGTAACTTCAAAAATTTTGGTAGACTAGAAAGTATCTAAAGTTTCATAACATAGCTCATTTTGTCATGCTGGCAGTAAGAAACCATGACAATGCTCAAACTCCAAGAAGTGTGGCTATAAAGTGGCAGAAAAACATAGAAATCATTGGCTTCTGTAACTGGAAACTTGGGATCCAAAACCATAAACCATCTAAAATCTTCAGGCATTTTGGATAACTAACGATGCAATGAATCTGAAACTGGCAATTAAGAGCAGGGGGGCGAAGTCTAGTTAAGTTGCCACTTGGCCGTACAATCCTTTACAATAAAGAAGTCCAGTCGTGAGCTACGATATTTAAGCTCTTCCAGAGAAATCAGGTTCAAAGCATACAAAGTGCTGTGCAAACGCAGTCTCGTGAGAGATCCCAATGTTTAGTTAGAGTTCCCCATGTTCAGTTAGCACTCCAGCTTAGCCTGTTTTTGCGGGAGTCCTCCAATTTTATCATTCAGGCATTTTTACAACCTCCTTGGAACAAATAAACAAACATCTGGAATCATGTGGTACATTTAATTAAAAACTTTTTGTTTGGCCAGAAATAGTAAAATGATGAAAAATTGCCTGTCTCCAAGCTCAGAAAGGCCAAATGATGAAGCTGTTGGCTACAGACAGTTTTACAATGTATTGAAATTCATAGATATGCACACCTGCTGCAAGCCTCCCCCCCTACTTTATTTTGATTCATAACTGTTAATGAGTGTGTAGTGCACAGATTGTAACCCTTGTTTAAAAGGGAATTTACTGTTTTTAATAACATATAGGCATGTGTTGCTGCTCTCTATATAGTCTGTACTCTTCTGTAGTACACAGACAGGTTCAAGCATTACACAGTTGCCTAAAAGAAATATTTTTACAATACAGGTTCCGTTTGAATATTTTATCTTGGGAGCATGTTTTAATTCCAGAGGCAATAAATATCTCCCCATCCTGACTCTGTGTATCAAGTGATGGAAATGTGGAAGATGGTCTTTTCTCATTAACATTAGAATCTGTCGTGAAAATGTTTCATTGAAGGACTTTTCTTTAGCAAAATTTCAGGAGATGCTTCATGCACTTGCAGACAAAACTGCTCACTGCCATCTGAGATATGACTATGTGGTCACACAGTATTCTATGCATCAGGGTTATTATGTATGAAAACTAATTTGCCTAATGGAGTGCTACCATTGTGCTACTCCACAAAGACAGAACTTTGAACATATGGAACACAGAATCTTATTTTTGAGTTTGTACATCTCAGTTTCTAAATAGCTGAACCCTCTATTGAGAAAAAAAGGAAATGACATGCACACAAAAAGTACTACTGTATCTGAATATTGTTCACAATTCTTCGTATTCCTTACGATTAAAATCATTTGGACATTCCATTACAAGCTGCATTTCTCTGAGGATTTAGACTACTTAGCAGGAGAGGATGCTTCTGTGACCTTGGCCTCTGTCCTGTGGTTAGTGTTACTGAGCTGAAGGAAGAGGATGTGGGTGTCACCAGAAAAGAAGTACTAATTCCCACATAGTGAATAGGTGTAGGAGTCTACTTTAAAGTTGGGGAGCAGAGGAAATTTCCTGCATAATCAGGAGGGCAGCCATCTATCTGTATAACAGTCGTTTTATCCCCTTGTGTGTTGGTTCCTTTAGTGTGTACATCTTTCTCTAACATACATGTTTTTTTCCAAACCAAGAGCAGCCCAAAAGGTGCAGTGTATTTTGCATCTCTTTGTACCATGTGCATTCTGTACTAGGAGTGGGTGAAGGCTCCTGTCTTTAATTTTGCCTTCAAGAAAGAAAAGGGTATCTTTGTATGATTTCATTGCATGTTCTTATGCAAAAAGAGAAAGTTATTAACTTTTTATAGGATATCAATATTTGTATTCATGGTCTACTGATATGTTTGCTGATCAAAGTTGCTTTCAGATGTCTGGAAGGAAATGTTAAGTAGGTCGACAACTTCAATTTTTTTCCTTTATTGTGATATTTTTGTGGTCTGTTGGTAGCCTCAGTGCTAGGAAAGTAAATGATAGGCAGTACCATATCATCCCTCATTAGCTTCTTATGCCCTTAAGCAACCAGATCAAACGTGGGGAGAAGGAAGGGAGGAGACAAGAGAGGTAAACAGTAGGTGTAGATGAGTGAAATTGTTTTGTATTCTTTACCAAACAGGGGATGGTTGATGGCTTTTTGTTGATATTCATTGTGTTGTCTTTTAAAGTTTGAGAGATGTTGAAAATTATTTCTGCTTACACAGGATGAAATTCCTGTACTGAATGATTGACAACATTGGTGGGTTTTTGTAAGACCATTTTAAGAAAGCTTGTCTATGGCTCTAAAGAGCCTGGTAAACCTAGGCAACCACCTGAAAGACCCCCCACCTGTGGCTGCATAAAACTGAAATAAAGAAGGGAAAATAACCCATTGAGTACGCACTTTCCCACCTACTGAGAGCAAAATGCAATGCAGTGCAATTTTAGTACTTGCATGCCACTGGGGAAAATAGACTCCTAAAGTCAGGTAGTGAAACACTGGGAAAATTCAGCAAATTTGCACTAAGCGCTGTGTTATAAAACCTAAGGAACCATAAGCTTTGCTTCTCAAGTGAAACAGATTTGTATTGCTGTTCTGTCAGGCTGTCTACCAAATGTAATGATGATAGTTAGCACAGTAGGCTGAAAAAATAGAAGTCTAGTGAATAAGAATCCTGTCACAGGAATGCTATACAGAGGAGGGTGCAGGCAACCCTTCTGATGTCTACTTAAAGATTAAGCAAGACTGCAATCCCTAATTTTTACCTTTGCTCAGCGTTGAGTTGCATACAGAGAGTTTGAAAGTGCTGCACTGATACTTCTGAGAAGTTCATTCTAAATCAATTACTGAGAATATCTATGTACTACTAATTTAAAATCTTAGAGGATAAGATGCATTTTTATGTGTACATATAAAATATGTATTAGTTATCCATTGTGGTCTGAGCTTCTTAGGAGAAGATCTTCATCTCTACAGTACTTCCTTGGCTACTCATTAAACTGCAGCTGTATTCCTTACTACTAATCTCAGATCTCTTGAGAGAAAATTTAGGTCATTGTGGAAGCATTGAAGTACTTTCTTCTCTGTAGGTAAAACCTAGTCAGCTGGCCACAGATTTTTGAGCATCATATCTAGACAATATTTCTGGTTTATATTGCATCATAATGTATAACCCCAAGCAGCTTGAGAGTTTATCGGCAGTGTGTTAGGAGAGTAACTCAGAAGGAGAATTACTTCATAAGTGTAAACACATCCTGTAGGGCCTCAATAGATACTAGAATGCCTTCGTCCAAATATTGATCTTGAGTATTGTGATCTCATTTGCCAAATTCTACACAACAGTAGAATAAACAGAAGTTTATGGACAACTTCTATCCAAGATAAACTTTAATCTCTTGTAGTTTAGATGTTTTGATTGATCATCATCAGTACAATTATTTTGGTGATTCTTGATTTGGAAATAGATTTGGAGATGCCTACGAACAACTAGATGAGATCAAACTTCTGTAATGAGAGCTTGATAGATAGCATGTTTAAATTAGAAGGGGGAGGGTAGCAATGTGAATAGATCATATTGTAATTTCAGTAATCAAATGCACTGAAATATGTCATTGAAAAGATACTTATGAATCTTAAATCTTAGGATGGCTGTCAGATTTCTTTTAGTCTATGAACAATGACAGTCATAATTTGGAGATGAAATACGGTCAGAGCTTCTGTCTCCTTGACAATCATTCCAATATTTAGACAAAAAAGCACTCTCTCACAGATTTCATTAGTCAACTCATCCATTTTACCTTTTCCCTCCTGTGACTCTAATACCCCATGAGAACCCTAGACAAGCAGAATCAAGTGTTAACTCATACAAATATAAAAAGAAGTTACATATAGATATGTGAAAACAGAGGAACTTTGAGGGCAATCCCACAGATTGCTTGTATGACCCAGGAAATAAGGGGGCTGCATTTGATCAGTTTGGGTGTATTTTTGAGCAATTACAAAACATTCTCTGATTTAAAATCTCCTCTTACATTTTCCTGCATTATTTGTATAGCTGCCTTAACTTTTTCATGATTTTAAGTTCATTTTTTTCCCTTGACTTAGTAAAGAAGGGAAAAACCCCATAAAAACTAGCAAGACTGAGATGGCTTGAAGAGCTGCTTTGGCTAACAAACCAGAGAGAGAGAGATATTCTGATTAACAAAGCAATCTCCATTTATGAAGTATCTTTTTTTGTGAAGTGTTTCTGGGCACTTGCAATGCAATAATCTGTGGAGCTTGGCTAAGTACATGAAAAAAGCTTTAAAGAATGGGGATTTGGAAGGCAGGGAAAGAAGGGAATTTGATCTAATGTCATAAGGCAGGGAGATTTGGAACCTTCGGTCACAATTAACAGAGGGTCTGGCACCTGCCATCTCAGTCTCTGTGTCTGTTTAGAGAAAGAAGGGAGGCTGTAGCCAGTGGGGGTCGGTCTTTTCTCCCAGACAACCAGCAACAGAACAAGGGGGTACAGTCTCAAGTTGTGCTGGGGGAGGTATAGGCATGATATTAGGAGGAAGTTCTTCACAGAGAGAGTGATTTGCCATTGGAATGGGCTGCCCAGGGACATGGTGGAGTCACTGTCCCTGGAGGTGTTCAAGAAAAGACTGGATGAAACATTGATTAGATAGGTCTAAGTGATAGGTTGGACTGGATGATCTTGGAGGTCTCTTCCAACCTGGTTGATTTTTCTTGTGTTTCCTCTTCTTGACTTCAGCCCACTCAGAATCTGTCTGAATACTTGTGTAGCAATAGCATGCCACATGCATTCTTGACTCAGGCTGAATAACCTCGGCTCCCTCAGCCTGTAATCACAGCAGAGGTGCCTCAACCCTTCTTGGGATCTGAACCATCAGGTCCATGACCCTTCCATACTGAGGGCTCCAGATCTTATGACATGTCCTTTATTACTGCTGTCTAGAAAGTGCTTATTTTCATGGTGTCAAGAGTTCTCTCTCCTGTCTGGACCATTCTGACTTTCCTAAATCACTGCTCTTTTTGCAATGTGGCAATATATTCATATGTGTTTCAAACATCCCACAGGATAAAACGAGCATATTAAATATGGTTGCAAGCACTGTATGGTCTTTGCAGCCTGTGTAGTTCAATACACAGTTGTTAATCCTGATGAATAAAGCTCACACAGTACAAAATAAATAAATGCAATAGGTGAGAGAGGATGTAGACAACACATGATTATTAAGAGTGCTGGACATGTGACATTATCCTTCAGAACACATCACAGAGCCTTCGGTATGGATAGGATTCAATTTCCAAAGTAGCCTGTAGTTTCGTCTAAATCATATGGATCTTTCTGGGCAAATGTCCTCTCTAGCTGTTGAGGGGTTTTGGTGACGTACAACTTGCATTTTAATAAATGGGTTTATTTTGCATGTGTGATATAGTACCATTAAAAAGAGTTTTTATTTTGCTAGAGATCCCTGGTTTTGTAACAGCCTTTCTTTTCAGCAATTACAAAACACAGTTTCAGGAACGGAGCAATACCGTATCATTTGGTCTGCTCAAACCCACTCTTCTCTAAAGGTATTGTGAAAAGTATGACAGCAGCCCAGCTCAGCTTTAACGGGTGGATGATGAGCAAGCCAAAGGGTTTTTTCATCAAAGCACAAGTTTTTTCCTGTTCAGTAAGCCCCAAAATCAAAATGATGTACACTATACTTTTCTGAGTTGTTCAGAAAAATAATTAAGTGCTACGTGATCACTTCTGATGCTGTGTCGTGTCTTTGCTGAAGCCGATGCTGTTGTGGCTGTGAACTGCTCTAGCAGAACAGCTGTTTATCAAACTAGTGGTGAAAGTTTTCTATGAGAGGGGAAATGGGCATACTTATAACACCATTTCCATGGGAAAAGATGAATGTGCTTAGATTTAGTAAAAATTATGGCACACTGGTCTAAACTTGACAGAACTAGTCCAGCACATAATCCATAATAAAATAGGAACTGTAGCATTTGAACGCTAATTCGGTGCCTATCAATTCATATGCAAAGACCATGTTTAAGATATTGAAAAACAGGTAAATGCTTAGTAAATGCTACGCAAGCTATGGCATATATCCCAATCCTGGGATACGAGCAAAGTCTTTATCTGGGGTCCAAGCTATGGTCCCATGATTTGCTGTCTCTGCCCAGTATAACAACTAGTGGTTCTTGCATGCATTTCTGATTGATGAGGTATTGAGGAGGATTTGGAAAACTGAAAAACTATATTGTTATAAAGATTACAGAAAACTGGGAAATGGAGCCAGGAATGTACCTATAATTTAGGGTAAAGACTAATAATGGCTGCCCATAAAAATAAATAACCATGATGTTAAATAGAGTGCAGATCATTTACACCTTGGGTCTTTACTCAGATTTCGTGCCAGTAAAGAAATGTGGTAATAAGCTCTCATGTTTTTAGCCAAGAAGAGTTTCATATGCACAAATTTTATTTGTTTTAAGTAATTTGAATAGTTCTGGAAATATTTAGGAGCATGAAGGGGGCAAGGGAAGGAAGATGAAGACAGAAATCATAAGAAGTCTGAAGTACTTTGAAGAAATACTTTCTGTTTGGGGTTGTCCTTGATCGTGTTTTCTTCTTGTTCACCTTGCTTCTGATTCCTTCATAGCTGATAATGCCATTCAGAAATTTGATCTGAGCAGATGTAATTATTTCAGTTCTGCTCAATGAGAAATAATCTTTGATCACTGTGTACATGCCAAATGGATCTGTGTGATTACTGGCCAGTTCTTATAATGAACTTGAAAGTTCTCTCTTAGCTTGTCCTCACCGATCAAAAACAAAAGTACTTTGTGTCTTTCTTCCCTTAGGGAGATGTTATTGCATGTAGGTACTTTGTGCTCCAGACTGAAGGTTAGCTTTTCCTGTACTCCCAAGTAAGACAAAGTATAAAATCAGCTTTCATAGCTGAGAAATTAAAAGTTTCTGTCTAGTGTGTGGTCTTACTTGTTGCTTCTGCATTATCACAGAAGAATTTGTCTGATAAAAATTGCCACAATACTGTTTTTAAATAATGTTCATCCATGTCAGCATTTATTCACAGCTCATCTTATAACCAGGTTGGTCGTAGGATGGTGGAGTCTGTATGTGCTAATTGACACTGAAACCACATTTTGCAGCTTCCTTTGTTTTCATTCTTGAAGTTTCATAGAAGTTTTAAAGTTAGTTATGCGTTTAACATTGCAGATCAGTGATTTCCGTCTTATGTACTGATTCAGGCAGTTTACAAATCACTTGGTTGTCATACTGCTGTGTGAGAGTTTTTGTAGACATCTTTTTTTCTCTCTGACTAAATTTATTAAGCCATAGTAAGAGGAAACTTGGAAAGCAACACATTTCTAGTAAAATGTTGCTTCAGTGAGAAATGGAACGGTCAACAGCTTTCTCCATACTTCAAGTTCCCAAACCAAAAAGGAAATTTATCCTCTCCATTGTGATATAAACTAGCTGAAGAGTTGATACTCACCATAGTAATTCATCAGATGTTTTTTGTGAGGTGTATCTGGCAGGGCTTCTTGGCATCAGCCTTTGAAATTCTGAGTTCTTGCATCCTCTGGGAACAAAGTGACTCTCTCTTCTTATTGCACATCTGGAAGGAATGTTGCTGTCTTTTTGTTTCAACAGTGAGAGACTGTTAGAACAGTGATTTGACCTCTGTAAACTGTATGCTAGTATCTTCAAAATTTTAGGATGAAAGAGGAGAAAGGGGTTTATTTAGAATACTTTCATGCTGCAGTTTCTAATTGTAAACTATAAAATAATAATTATCGCATAAGAATAACAATGGGAACATAAAAATAGCAGAGAAGATTTATTAAGTGTTATCATTTCAGCAACTATATTAGTAC
This sequence comes from Tricholaema leucomelas, assembly GCA_013400475.1. NCBI lineage: Eukaryota > Metazoa > Chordata > Aves > Piciformes > Lybiidae > Tricholaema lacrymosa > Tricholaema leucomelas. The sequence continues at coordinate 209,257 of WAAF01010411.1, read as the reverse complement.
TTTACAGGGACTTTCATGAGGAGTGAGAGGCTAAGTCCTGTTGGCATATTTATTTAATGTGTGATAACTCTATTGTGTTATTTAACGTCATCAGGCACTCTGGTTAAACAAATCATAGATGCTTGCTTCAATTGATGGTAATTGTCCTTTTTAATGTTCTAGGAAGCCTAGTAAAAATTCAGATTTAAAAAAAAAAAAAGTGAATTTCAGATTTTTTAGCAGTTAATTTAACTACTGGGACATGTTCCCACCTAGTATTCACTTCTACATTCCTGTTTCAAAAAAATCATAATTCTTTGCTGAAAAAAATTAGTTAAGAATGCTTATGCTTAATTATGTGAATTATTTATTCCAATTAAAAAAGCCTCTGAATTCAGTTTACTGATGTAAACATAATTATCTCAAAGCTAAACCTCCTTATTGTGAAGGGCTTTTTATTTTAATAGGATCGATTAAATGACTTACAGTAATCCAGCAAAACAGCTGAACTGTCACTTAAATTCCATCACGTGCTTTTATCTACTCTGCCCTGCTGAGACCTCATCTTGAATACTGTGCTCAGTTTTGGGCTCCCCAGTTTAAGAGGGACAGGGATCTGCTGGAAAGGGTCCAGTGGAGGGCTACGAGGATGATTAGGAGACAGGAGGGCATGGCTTATGAGGAGAGGCTGAGGGACCTGGGGCTTTTTAGTCTGGAGAAAAGAAGACTGAGAGGGTATTTGATCAATGTGTATAAGTATCTGAGGGCTGGCCAGGAAAGGGGGGACAGGCTCTGCTCACTGCTCCCTGTGGTAGGACAAGGAGCAATGGGTGTAAGTTGCAGCAAAAGAGGTTCCGCCTCAACACAAGGGGGAACTTCTTTACTGTAAGGGTCACAGAGCACTGGAACAGGCTCCCCAGAGAGGTCGTGGAGTCTCCTTCTCTGGAGACTTTCAAGGCCTGTCTGGATGTGTTCCTCTGTGATCTGTGCTAGATAGTATTGTCCTGCTCCAGCAGGGGGGTTGGACTCGATGATCTCCTTGTGTCCCTTCCAACCCCTAACATCCTGTGAGCCTGTGATCTTTTGCTGAATATGGATGGCTTCAAGGATATGCCACAATGACTTACTGAGTAAGAGACTATTTATTGGAACACAGGTTAATGCTGTTTGCAAGCTGTGTGTTAATAAAAATCTAGAAAAGACTGAATTTGGTCTAATATTTCAATGAAAAATAGTGTAAGGCATAATGCCAACAGGAGATGCATTAATAATCCATAAACCTGTGGTATCCAACTCATTTGAGACATTATATGAAATCTTTGCTTTATGCTGGCCAATATTTCTAGCATGAGTTTCCATCAATAAGTACAGGATATACTAAACTGTTATTAATCTGCAAGGAAGAAACTAAAATCTGAGGAAACCAAAGGTCTGATTTCTGTTCAGCAAGAACTTTTCCTTTAGGCATTAAATTTTAATGCAATATTGTGGTTTGTTGTTTGGGTTATTTTTGTTATCAAACCAAGCCAGGAGTTTTCTGTTGGTGATGTGGACTCCAGTGGAATGTTTTCATTTTATTAATTAGAGATAAAATAACAGCAATCTTTTATAAGAGGGAGCCTTCCATTTCTGTTTTAGTTCCCCCCCGCCAACATCTCACCATTTCTGACTAGAGGCCTTTGCATAATGGCTTAATATATATTTGCTACTGAACCTGATAGTAAGAATCGTGATGTATGTATGCACTGTATTATCAGTCTTCCTTCCAGCCTGTGCACTACCGTATTTAAGTCGTCTGTGACGCAAGGAACTGTGCAGTCAAATGTTCAACATGTTCAACAATATGCTGAGCAGCAGAATCTCCATATAAATTGATTAGAAGAATTAGTGGATGTTTATGATCTCACAGTCTTCACTGTCTTGGGTAGCTATGTTTGCTTCTTTGTAGCTTGCTAACATGGTTTCCAGTATTGCCTCGTGAAATTCGAATAGGCCAAGTGTCTTGTGTGGCTGGTGTTTGTGCTTAAACGCAGTCAGGTTTGGGCTGAATAATGAAGTAAATTTCCTTTCCAAACACCAAGAATATATTTTACCTTTACTCTAAAATGTTTTTCATTTCACCTTATTATTTGATGGGAATGTTGTCTTGAGTGCCATCACAAAGCATCTACAGGACGGCCAAGGGATCAGGCTCAGCCAGCATGGGTTTAGGAAGGGCAGGTCCTACCTGGCCAACCTGATCTCCTTTTATGATCAGGTTATCTGCCTGGTGAGTGTGGGGAAGGCTGTGGATGTAGTTTACTTGTACTTCAGCAAGGCCTTTGGCACCATCTGCCACAACAAGCTCCTGGCAAAGCTGGCAGCCCATGGCTTGGACAGATTCACTTTGGTATGGATTAAGAACTGGCTGGAGGGCTGGCACCAGAGTGGTGGTGAATGGTGCCGTATCCAGTTGGCAGCTGTCACTAGTGGTGTTCCCCAAGGATCAGTGTTGGGTCCAGTCCTGTTCAACATCTTTATTGATGATCTGGACCAGGGGATTGAGTCCAGCATCAGTAAGTTTGCAGATGAAACCAAGCTATGAGCAGGTGTTGATCTATTGGAGGGTAGGAGAGTGCTGCAGAGGGACCTAGACAAGCTGGATGGGTGGGCAGAGGCCAATGGGATGAGATTAAACAAGGCCAAGTGCAGGGTTCTACACTTTGGCCACAACAACCCCAAGAAGCACTACAGATTGGGGACAGAGTGGCTGGAGAGCAGCCAGGAAAGGGACCTGGGAGTACTGGTGGATAGTAGGCTGAACATGAGCCAACAGTGTGCCCAGGTGGCCAAGAGAGCCAGTGGCATCCTGGTCTGTATCAGGAACAGTGTGGTTAGTAGGACAAGGGAGGTTATTCTTCCCCTGTACTCAGCACTGGTCAGGCCACACCTTGGGTGCTGTGTCCAGTTCTGAGCTCCTCAATTCAAGAGAGATGTTGAGGTGCTGGAACATGTCCAGAGAAGGGCAACGAAGCTGGTGAGAGGCCTGGAGCACAAACCCTATGAGGAGAGGCTGAGGGAGCTGGGGTTGTTTAGCCTGGAAAAGAGGAGGCTTAGGGGTAACCTCATTGCTGTCTACAACTACCTGAAGGGAGGTTGTAGCTAGCTAGATGGGGGTTGGTCTCTTCTGCCAGGCAACCAACAGAACAAGGGGACACAGTCTTCAGTTGTGCCAGGGGAGATAGAGGCTGGATGTTAGGAGGAAGTTCTTGCCAGGGAGAGTGATTGGCATTGGAATGGGCTGCCCAGGGAGGTGGTGGAGTTGCCATTCCTGGAGGTGTGGATGAAGCACTTAGTGCCATGGTCTAGTTGACTGGATAGGGCTGGTTGATAGGTTGGAGTGGATGATCTTGGAGGTCTCTTCCAACCTGTTTGATTCTGTGATTCTATGTTCACCTTTCTCATGAAATGCCCATAATGTTGATATGAATTGTCATAGGAGTAAGCATTCTATATCTGTTCTATAATATTCTGTAGTCTTGTTTGCTATTATTGTTTGCAAAGCATGAAATTATCTTGGTGAACTTACCTGGCTGCATGAAGATGCTGCTGCCTTACTAATGTGAACATTTAATAAGCATGTTTGAAACCACACAATTTCTCTATGTTTTCACATTTCTTATCCTTAAAATCTTTGAAACAGAATGAAGGTTTCCTTTGATAGTTCTACTTAATCAAGTAAATTGGTGTATTCCAGTAGGTCGGAACCTCTTTCCTTCTGCCTCTGTTAATCCAAAGATCTTTGGGCTCTAACACTGTATCCTGGATTTTCCCTGTTTTGAATGATGTGTTTCATCTAGGAAGGTTTGGAAACAGGACTGCTGTTAGGTGCAATATGATATGACAGAGGTCAGAATATGCCTCTATGGAATTGTATCCATTAGGCCGTTGACCTGAGACTTACATTCCTAAACTCTTAGTCTCTCTCTGAACATTTTGCCTGAAGTGACTCTTCTGAACTAAATCCTGAAGAACTTAGTAATTCTTTCTTCAGTATTATTTTGGTATCAATGCATCAGTATGGAGAATACAGCCAATATATTGACTGTTTTGAGAACGTGAAATCAGTAGGTTTACTACAGTCCAGTCAGACTGCAAATTCTTATGGAGTAGCTTGACCACTATGCATTCCATGACTGCTGATCTCTTATGTAAGGCTATTATTGTAACTGTCTTTCACATTACTGCAAAAACCAGATTTTCAGAAAACACCCCATCATTCGGTAGAAATTTCCTTTTCACCTGTTTGAAAGTTTATCAGAAGCTTAATAATAGGAAACATGCATTGGAGTAAAATCTGATTATTTTACCAAATATTCCTAATATATTCCCCATTAATTTTATCCTTGGGCTTCCCTCTTGACATAGTTAAGTAGGGTTTTCTTAGTGTATTGTGCAGTGTTAATCTTGTTGGAATTTGGTGTTTATCACACCTAAAGTAGATATTAAGTGTGACATTCCAGAAAGGATTATCACCTTCTGTCATCTAGCTAAGCAGAAGATAGCACTTTTCTTTTCAAAGAGAGAATGGACAAATGGGGCATTTCAGGTTTCAGATCATACTGCAGCCACCACCCCTGGAAAGCAAGGAGGAACTTTCTGCAAACATCTGCAGAGATACATCCAGAGGCGGGTTGTGTTCCTTCCAGCATTTATCCTTACAAGGAACGTAATGGAAAGCCAGTGAGATTCAGGATGATCTTCATTACCAATTCTTTATTTTCTTGATCTGTATATAACTCATTAAAGGAATTGTACACCTTTCCCTGCTTAATCTGAAATAGATAGCAACATCTAGAGTAAAGACAGAGCAATACATTCCCCTGTGAAAGTAATAGCACTTATTCCATGAACCTTATAAAGTTTTATGGTTTCCAGCAGGGGTACTCAAACAATGCCTTCAGCCATATGTGGCCCACTAGACCAATTTGTCCATCCTCTCTTCTGTTTCTGGCTGCTTCCTTTCTCAGGAGCCCCTCTGATGCTGGCATGGAGTACATTGTAGCCCTGATAAATTGTTCTGGCAGCGACAGCCCGCTCCTGGCTAGTCTTTCTCCCATGAGCCCTTCAGGAATGGGCAAAGACTTTGCTGTGTAAATGTGCTATAAAGTTAACACTTAAAGTCTGAACCTGCTGCTGATACACAGATTACTTTACCATAGTATGTATGAACCAGAGACCTGGTCCTGTGACAGAAGACTTGATCTAGCTAGGACTAGCTGCTGCCACGCAAAAGCTGGATGAGGACTTCTGGTTTAGGGAGCGAACAAAAGCTGAACTTTCTAGGAATACATTTATTGTCCTCATTTTCCACCTTAAAATTGTGATGTGGTGTTTGAAATCTATTTTAGTAAATTCTTAAAGTATCAAATACAATCAAATAAAGTTCACTGGCATTAAAAATGTAAATAATGAATAGTTACTGAAATTATTCCATGTCAACACTTTAATTTGGAATAAAATATTTTAAAATTGATATGGAACTCTGAACTGTTGGCTTGCTAATGCTTTCTGATAAACTAGCACACAAGATTATCATCCAAGCTTTTGAAGGAATCTTTCTCAGTCATGAAAATACCCTAAAAATGTAAGAACTTCATCACACCTGGGCATCATTTGAATCAAAAGTTCTTTACACTTTTTTTTTTTTTTTTCTTTTATAACAGTAATTTAAAAAAAAAATCTTTTTAATCACCATTTAGGGATTCTCCTGGCTTTATTGTTTTGGTATAAGGACAATCTAAAAGTTATTTGTGAGTTATGGTGCCAATGTTTACAATTTGGTTTGGCTTTTACTACTTTATGGATAAGGGTAAATAGCTAGGGGCCATTTCAGATGTGTTCCTCTCATAGTAGCATGACGATAAGTTGGTTGTTTATTGCTTACAGTAGTCAAGTACACTGTGAAAAAAATCATATTCATATTGGATATTTTAAAAATAAACATAAGTAAATTTATGTTTAGAACACTCAAAAGATTAGAACCATCAGTGGTGCTTTTGTAGTCAAAAAATGTAGCAATGAATTTTTGCCTCATATAGCTGCTCCAGCCACTGTGCTCGTATCTGGGCCAGCAAAAACTTTGGTAAAGAACTTTTAGCTGTTGATGGAGAAAAAAAAAAACTTTCATCTCTAAATGCTGAGCTGTTTGGGTTTTGGTTGTTTTGTTGTTATATTTTTTCCTTATGGATTTTTTTCACCTTTTTGGTTTAAACTATTATCATAGTTGTGTTGTGTGGCTAATCCTTTCATTTATTCCTCTAGATGTAGAATGTTTGAACATGAAGTGATCAAATATTAGCAAAAGCCTAATAGTAAATATTCCAGTAAATGGACCTTGTTAGCTGCAAGTATGAAAAGAATAGATCTCTGTATTTCACTAATATTTTTCCCACTTTCAAAGGATGATATCTATGAAGGGTGCAAAGTATTGAGCATTTCTTAAGATATTCAGAAGGCTATCTATAAAGTATAACATAGTTTGGATACAAAAAAATAGATTGAATTGTGAAGCAAATGAAAAATTGAAGATCTTTACAATAAGATGAAAATGTAAATGTTATAAAAGCATCAATACAAACATTCATTTTCTGTCTATAGTCTAGTAATTGCTGAGGAAAGTGTCTTCCCGTTTGGATTACAGCTTTCATGGCCACATCATACTCACTGGAACAGGGTAATGACTTAATCTGCCTAAGGAATTATCCTGTTGTAATTTTCTGAGAGATGTTAGGTATGTACCTACATGTACAGCAATGAAAGAGATGATATTTAGTTCTTAACTTTCTTCTGCTGGATACAATTCACCGAATGACAGTAGATGTAAAGAAAGTTCAATTGAATTTTCATGCTGGAATGTTTGGATACAATTCTGATGAACATGAGTGTAGCGTGAATTGCATGTTGACTTCTTTACTTGGACCCAAAGGAAAAGTAGAGATAAATTATAGGAACATGAGTCACTCATTTTGTGAAATTCCAGATGCTGCCTAAATTTTCCTTCCACTTGTCCTTTTCCCTTTGCCTATTTTGATATTTGTCTGCTCTTTGGATTTGCCCCACAAGTTTTTGTCCTGATGGCATTTGCTTAGTCCAGTCTTGTAACTCTGCTTTTCTGTTTGTCTCTGCCAGATACTTTTCTATCACTTGGCATCCTAATCCTTAATGCAAGATTTGAGTTCTAGAAGCCTCTTAGGACTTTTCCATTTATGATGGGGAAAAGTATTTGTGAAGACACAGGGGAACTGGACAGGCTAAAACAGAATTACTCTTGAAAACGCAAACTGAAATTTTCAGAGGAAGTGAATAGTTTAGACAGATTCACAGAGACAAACCTAGAACATGTATATATGTGTCATGACACCCACTGATATATGTGAGCATGAACAGGAAAATTAGGAGCTTACAATATGATAGGACTGGAAAATAAAGCCAGATTTGCTGGGGACTGGGCATGTGTAACCCCGGTATTACCTTCCACAACTGTCTCCAAGCGATCTGAGTGTTTTAGTGACTTAACTAACTTGTTTGGGAGATACCTGTACACCATTAAGTGTTCAATATACAGTAATGAAAATGGTCAGATGTCTAGAAAAACTGCCTTTGCACAAAAAGAAAAGTTAAATACAATATATTTGGTGTATCTTTGCTAAGTAACAGGAAGAGCATTGGTTGGAAAGGAGGCAATGCCTTTGAGAGCAATTAAGCGCTGTATGTATAAACAAGGAATAACCCATGTCTTTCAGTGCTGTTGTGTATCTGAAGAGCAGAATGGAACTGGAGAAAATCAAAAAAGAAAATAATGCCTACTAGAGAGACAGAACTCATGAAGAGAGGTCAAAAAAAAGTGTGTTGCTGGCCAAGAAAAGAATCTGTAACTGTCTAGTGAAAGGAGACAGAATTATCACTGGGATGATTGTCTGTGGTATGCACACTAAGGAAATGGAGAGAAATTGAGTGAAGTAAAAGCAGAAGCTATGTACTGGGAAAACCTGCAATGTTACTACCTGGTGAAAAGCCTTCTAAATTCAATTACCCAACCTTTAACACTGAAATAGACTGTAGCCAGAAAAGGCCCATATGTAAGGGGCAGGGAATTCAGAGCTGACCACTTAAATGCCTGAGATGTTATAGAGAGAGGTGTTGAGAAATTACTTATGACTCCCATCTTTTGTGGCTAAACAATGAGAAGGAATAGGAATACACTTTGGAATCCATAAAAATACAATAAAGGTTGGTGAAAATATTGAAATATTAAGATTTTATTCACGTTTACTGCTATTCACCACATTTTGGATTATGTCCCCAGAAGATTTTTCTTTTTAATTGTTTCATTTTTTAAAATAAATAATTAAAGGTACCCTGTACTTGGTTGAGGTGCATTTGACATTTTTAGGTCAATTGGAGTGAATAGAAAGTTCAGCATTTGCCTTCTGCTGTACTAAAAACATAGGCATTAGAAAATGAATACACATTTTATTACAAAACTTGGGTTTGTACTTTTGGTTAAATTTAACAACTTTATGCTCAGATGTAGTGAAGTTTTGTAATGGAGGGGTATTAAATGATGCAAGATGATATTTATTTCAAAATTAATATTGGTTATTATTTTCAGTATTCAGGACTCTCACCCGTTTTGACCATTAATTTTGATAATAATTGATTCTTGGCACGGTCATGGAAACATTATACAGATGATAACACAGGATCTAGAACATTTAAGAAATAACTAGCAAAAATATAAACATTGAACTCAATTGAACTGGAAGAGAAAGTTCTTGAGGTCAATGTACTGCTTGTCCACTAGATGGACTCAAGAAGCTTCTTTCTGCTTATGGCAGAAGGCAATGGGTGAATTACAAGAGGCTTTAAGATTCACTCACAAATATTGTTTCCTGACTCGCAGGGCTAGCTACAGCTTTAGACAGTACCCAAACACTTGCAGAGGGTTCTGTTAGTGTCTTGCCAGCTGCTGAGGCTTTTGATTCTTCCCAGGCTTCACAGGGTGCTGGGGAAAGGAGGCAGACAATCTCTGACCTTATTCTGGTTTCTCTGGACAATCTGCGTCCCTTCCAGGGGTCCTTGTCTTGGCAGGTTTAGGCAGGACGTCTTGCGATGTGCAGTCTCAGCACAATGTCACACTGGCTATGCAGGCCTATCCTGTGGAGGTATTTGGTGCCTATTCCTGCTAAACTCGAGGCAGGCAGTTTCCAGACAGTTCAGGGCCAAAGCATCAGGGCTTCTTATTATGCATCTGGGCTAACTTATAGCTTAGCATAGCATAATGCTGCAGAAGGCATTGGCAGAATCACTGCCAGAAGCAGAAAGCAATGGCAGCCGGCAGCAGCAGCACAAAGCAGAAATACAGTGGCAGAGCACATTGTGTTACCTGTGCATCTCTTGTTATCAATACAGCCCAAGACTAATGGGCCTTTGGGTATAGAATAGCCAATCAGGATGGCAGTTAGCCATAGGCTTACTTTACCCAAATTTGGGAAACACATAGGCCTTGCACGAGGCAGGCACAAGACAAGTGTATGTACCTTGTTTACCACAGGGTGTAAGCAGGAGCAGAGCGAGTCTGGGCAAGCCAGGGTCCTTAGACTCAGTGGCTTCAGGTTCTTTTTCCTCTTTCCCGTGGTTCCTTCTCCCCATAGCAGAAGGAAGGAGGGTCAGAAAACCATGTCTGGGCAAGCCAGGACATATACAAGCTTAATTTGGCCTATTCAGGCCTACCACAACAAGTTAATATAACTTTTTATCTGCGTAGAACTAGAGCTGGTTTTATTATTGTCTTGCCATAACCCCTCACATTTTCCAGTTTTGTTTAATCTAACCTTAGTAATCCTGACACAGTGACAAAATAGGATTTGTGTTATGAGTGGATATTGTAATTTCTATCATGCTGATTTCAAGCTTTCTGTTTTATTTGGATGAAGATGGAACTCTAGAGACAAACCCACAAACCAACAACCACCCACCTCACCCCCCCCCCCCCAAAGAAAGAACAAACCACAAACTCAAACAACAAGAAAGCATGCGCCAAAGGCTTATTTGAAAGACTCAAGACCTGTAGTTGCACGTCAACTAAGTGATGTGAAACCGTGTATCAGGTGATATACAGTAAAGAATTTTCTGTTGTTTTTCAAATGTCTCTCTCTGGAGAGAAATTCTGGTGAGTCCAAACCTCTATTCCTGCTCTTGGTGGTGTTTTGCTACAATCAGGTTTTCTCTAAATATACTGTCCCCTACAGGTGATAGTGATTTACTTCTATATTTTGGACATCTGAGTTCTATTCTACTGTTGCCAGTGTGTTTTCAGCTGTGCCAAACCTTAACAGGTCTGTGGTTCCTTTGTTGCATCAAAATGAAGACATTTATCATTTAGATTTATCATAGGACAGCTAGCCAGATGGTTTGGTATTTTAAAGGTGAACTGTTTGGATCTTGATTAGTTAAAGAAAAGTATATCAGTGGCTCACTGGAGAGACATTTTCTTCTTTATTTTATGTTTTCCCTTTTACCTTCCCTTTTAGTAATGCAGGAAACATTAATATAATAGCAGATGTGGCAAAGATTGGCATTTTAGAAAGGAAACCAAGTCATAACCGATTCTACTGATTGCGTTCTAATTACAGTGTGACCTCCTGTTGCTTTGAATTGAAGCACCATTCATTGCAGACACATGCTGATAAACAACATGCACAATAAATGACCCTTTAGAATGGGCAATTGCAAGACTCAAGTTTGAAATTTTTGCTTATACCAAAGGCATTTCTTTTGCCAAGTCTGTCGTACAAGGCCAGAAGGAATGCATTTCATGATGTAGAGGCCAGACTTATTGGGAACAGAGCCCTGTCAGATTTCATTCAAGGTGTATTTGGACTTTAAGGCATTATCTGTCGTGATAGACTAGCCATTGTAAGACAGTAGGGAGATAAATGGAAGACTAGGCTTGTCTATTTTCTCACTAAGGTTAGAAGAGTCTTCATCTGTCTGTGTGTTTTGGTACTTACTGTTAATGAAGGTGAGAAAGGTTCTCTGAGCCTGAATTGTAAATCAGTCTAGAAATCTCAAGAGACTATTTCCTATGAAGTTTCTAGTAGTTCCTGATGTTTTCCAGAGCAGAAGTACTGTGTTCAGTTTGGGGTACTGCAGTATAAGAGAGGCGTTTTTGTGCTGGGGCAGGTCCAGAGAATGGCAATGAAGCAGGCAAACATTCTGAATAACATGTCTTATGAGAAGTGGTGGTGGGAGCTGGGATTGTTTAGTTTGGAGAAGGCTAAGGGGATACCTTATCACTTTCTACATCTTCATGAAGGGAGGTTATAGTGAGGTGAGTGTTGGTCTCTTCTCTCAAGTGACTAGCAGTAGGAGAAGAGAAAAAGGCCTGGAGTTATGCCAAGGGAGAATTAGATTGGATATTAGGAAAAAAGTCTTTAATGAAAAAGTGGTCAGGCATTGAAACAGGCTGCCCAGGGAGGTGGTTGAGTCACCAGCCCTGGATGTATTTAAAAGCTGTTTGGATGTGGCACTTGGGGATATAGTTTAGGGTGAACCTTGTAAAGTAGGGATTTTGGTTTGACTTGGTGATCCTGAGGGTCTTTTCCAACCAAAATATTTCTGTGATTATGTGTGATTCCATGATCTCGTTTTTTCTACATTAGTTGCTCTAATAAAAGATATTAACATCTTGCTATAAATTACATCTTGCTTAGATCCTTACAGTCTCATCTTCAACCACACTACTTTTACAGCAGGCAATGGTGACATTTAAGTGAAAGACCAAATCTGATTGCTTTTTCATGCCCTTAATTTTACTTAATTCATCATCCTCTGACTTCTTATTTGAATACTGATGTCCTCTATACTCTAATGTATACAAGTACTACAATTTAGCAGCCTTGCAGTATCTCTTACCCACACTTTGCAGCAGAAATGGCAGTGGTGGCTCAAGCAGCTCTTTGTATAGCATGATCCCAGACCAGAGATTAAGTAACTGTAAAGTCCAACTGATCTCTAAGATGAGCTGTATGTGGCCTTAAGGGTATTGTTTCTTTTCTATATCCAACAACTGAATTTACAGAATCTTGATAGATGGCATGAGACAGACAGTGAAAATAATCTTTAGTGTTTTAGTGTCTTTATTGATGATACTGGATTTTTCTTTTTCTTTTTTTGCATTATTTATTTTAGAGCTGAGAATGTGTATTTCAATTAGAAAACAAGATTATTTCTATTAAAAATGGCATGATGTGGACATTAGGTTAATGGATCTATTATTATAAAATGTCAGCTGGTGGTACAGAAGGAGAGTGTTGCACTCCTCTTTTACCTGCCACCACCTCTGCTTGGAAAGTAGATCAACGGCAGATTGATACATTCTGCAGTTGTCGCTCTTTACTCAGCATTTACAGTTTTTCAAGCCGTTCTTAATATATAAAGTTGCTGATATATTTTAGACTTAAAGCACCTGAACAATAACCTTCCCTTCTTTGAGCCCCATGCTTTGTTTGTGAAGTCACTGGGGATTGTCCTGCTCACACACTATTCAGTTCATTCTCAAATGGAGGTTTTACCGTGCAGGGTTTGACTTCATTCAAATAAAGTTTATCTTTGTTCCAGGCATATCGCTCCTGGTCTCTCTTGAAAGTAGTTCACCTCTCCTCAGAATCTTCAGCTTCAAATCATACGTGTTCCTTTTTACTTTGCTGTCCCTTTTTGATAATATTTGTCCAAGTTTTAGCCATACAGTCTTCAGCATATTTTTTCCCCTAAGCCATACTGTTATCTTTTTGGGTTTTTTTTTTCTGATTTCACAAGGAATTTTTCCCATGAATGGAATATGGTATTAGAAAATCATGTCAGGTGTTCATATATTCACTACATTTTAAGAAAGCACCAAGCAATGTGTTATTTTCTAGGGTCTCTTTGTAATTCCTTTGTGGCAACTTGTATCAGTATGTGTGTGTATAAATAAAAGAAAGATGGAAAATAAGTTAGAAGAGATGGAAAACTAATGATTCAAGAAATCACATAGCATCAGATAATTCTATTTTGAAATCACAGCAGTAGCACCCAGAGGCATAAACTCCCCAAATTATTAGTAAAAAAACCCCTTTGATATATCCAGTGTTGCAGAGGCCTGAAGGCACCTTTTTTTATTAGTGCCTAATGTTTCCTGAAAGAAACATTTAGAAGACATTAATATATATATATACCTGGTTAATTTTATAATCCCATTTCTTTGACACTTACTTACTGATGCTTCTTCTTGCTTCTTAGCTTTAATATTTAGTATTGTCTTTATAGCTTTGAGTACTCCAGATTGGTAAGTGGAATTTAGGTAAGCAATTCTTATCCTGTGTTCAAGACTGTCTTTTACCTTCACCCTTCAATGCACCTTTTTAAACACCTCTTTCCTACCTGCTGAGCTGTATGGCTATCAGTAGAGTGAGGTGAAGGCATGAGAAGCCCCTACTCACATTTCTCAGCCAGGGCTCTAGTATTTGCAGTATGATTTCTCATCAGCTGTAGTCGGTTATACTAAACTCCCTTCTCTTTCTTTCCTCAAGTCCCATGGCACAACGATGGATTAGTTGGTCTTCTGACAAAACACTCCTCATGCTTTTTTCCCATCATTTTCTTGAACATCACATCTGTGCAGAAATATGTAGTCCAGGATTGCTGCTTAGAAATGCAATTGTTCTGAAGAATCTTAGACTCATTACATTCTGGTCACCACCAAGTGAAAAGGTGGAGAAACAAATGGATAGACATCACTAAACTGTTTCCTTTGCTTCTAATGAATCGAGGCCATCTCTGCCTTTGCTGAAAATAATATTCCTGGGTGTAAGTTCTCTATACAGGAAAACATCTCCTCAGAAGTGATATGCAAGCATGTGCTTTCATCCTATTGAAGTGAGACTTAAGCACAGTTTTCTGGCAGAATAGATGGAGACTTTTTTTCAGAAAAGTTTTCTTTGGGCTGAAGGGATGTTACTGGGAAGGAGCCAGCTTAGGGATTTGTCATTTTGCTTACATAAAATTGCCATCAAAGAGACTTTTGTAGCACTTTTGCTTGAAAAAGGCAGTATTTATTGCCCTGAAGTTGAACATATGAGCATGACTGGGAACAATGTGAAAAAGGAGGAGCTGCAGGGAGGTTTCAGAAATTGGCAGGAGTTCATCTTTGTTTCCCATCTGGTTTGAAATGAAACCGTCTTAGAACACAATAGAAATGTTCTCACCTACTTTGTCATTCATTCAAATTGTGTCAATTTGTCTGAGAATTTCTATTATGTGCCCCCTTGCCCTTTGGAAGTTTAAGGAACAAATATTTGGATTGTGGTAAAGTTACTGAAATTGAAGTTGGTTCTGATGGAGGAGCACAATGCAACTTATGTATGGGAAAACAGGGGTAAAGTATCAATTTAATTTAAGAGGACACCACACTTCAATTTAAGAATTTGATTGGCTGATGAGTTTTGACAAGCAATGTCACTTCAAGAAGATTCAGATGAATGCATTCCAGAGGTCAGATCTAACAGCTGACTCCAAAATACTCTAACTTTGCCTAGTAATGGATTAATTTGAAAAGGGGGGGTGGGGGGAAAAGGGGAAGGGGAAAAAAAAAGGAAAGAAAAGAAGAAATAGCATGTAATTATGTGGTTAACCTTAGCACTTAGGGATTTTTTGTGTCTTTCCATAGCCAGTAATTTAAGAAGGTAATCAGAAAAGCCCAGGCAAAAGCCTTATTTCATGTATATGAAAGCCTGTATCAGATAGGCTAATGAAAGGCAATAAATTACAAAATAATTACAACAAAACCCATACCAAGCCAAAGAAACAAAACAAACAAAAAAAAAAAAAAACCCACAAACAAGCAAACACACAAAAAAATACAGACCAAGCCACTAACAAAAAACCCCAACCCAGGAGCTGATCTGGTTTACAGTCTCATGTGTTACTTATTTAAAAATGAATTTGTGCTTGAAAACTTTTGACTCTGTGGGGATAGGAAATATTGGTGGATCGTTGGGGCTCATAGCAGTAAATCTGTTTCTGTTAATCTGGTGTATTGAAAAAGAGAAGCTATCATTATGTTTTTGCAGCTGGAGCCCAGTTAGGTAGGGTAGAAGTTGCTTGATTCCTAGCACACTTTCTGGAAAGTGCTGCAGTAATTCTGTGTATCAGCCTGTGGGCTTGCAGATGTTACATAGGTGTAATCTCTTGTGGCACCTGTTCATTCAAACTTTACATTTGTATAGTAAAAATGTTTTGCATGGATGTGGAACAGTATGACAAGTGCTTCTCTTGGTCTCTACTGTTTAGATGTGACTTTGTGTGTATTGTGGTCAGTTTGTGTCAGAGTGAATAGGTATATTTTACAGCAATCTGAGAAACAATCCAGAAGCAGATTTTGGTAGCAGGAGCTATAGCAACTTTCATTCCCAGTATTTTCATTTATACCATTCAGTTACTAATTTTTTTAAGATGATTTTGGTTTTCTGTAATGTCTTTATTTGAATATTATTACAGTTCCCTACTAGTTCGTGTAAGGCAAACTCATGAAATAAGTACATGGGCCCCTAAAGTCATGACAAAATGGATCACAGAATCAGACTGTTAGAGGTTGGAAGGTGCCTCTAGAGATCATCTAGTCCAACATCTCCACCAAAGCAGGATCACCTAGGGTAGGCCATACAGCATGGTTGACAATATTTACTGAACAAGTTTCCAATAGACTATAGGTCACTAAAGCAATATTTCTACTTGTTATTTATTTCTTAGGGCTTTTGATTTCCTTACCCTTTTCCCAAAACATTATATCCTCATTTAACATTCTCTCTAATAAGTTGTGACTTGGGAAATGGCTTAGAGAAAGGAGTTATATTGCCAGAAGGGTTCCAAAAACACAAACTGGTGAAATTATTTGAGGTAATCATGGTAGCTTGAAGCTTAGATTTTCCCTCTAAAGCACTTCTGAGCTGGATCCTGATGTCTTTGAAGTCAGTGAAGAGTTTTTCTGTTGGCCTTATTGATTAGTGTATTGGTCTGTGTTTACTGAAGAATGGGGATGGCAAAATGCATTTGTTAGTGCTTTTAGTCTTACCAAAGTTAGTGTAATTTTTAGTTTGTTTGCAACACTTTGTTGATAAGCTGCACTACTGAGGAACATACCATTTTATTCTCTTTCTAGTAAAAGAATTTAGATTCAAACTGTAATTCAGACAGCTCTGTGCCATTGGGCATTCAACAGTGGCACGTCAGATAATCTTAGTTTCCCTTGCCTTCCATAACACATTAGTTATTTTTCCTCTTTGGAAGGCTTTTTTCCAGAGCTATGTCCTGCTGGCAGGCAAGTTTTACGTAAGATTTGGCTGAAAATTATTTCCAACAAATAGTAACTTTTATTGGAAACTCTGTTTTCTGCAGTTATGGTTTTGATATCACTATCCATGTGTGTGAGCTGGCGTGGGTAAGGAAAGTGGGGTAGATCAAGATATACATTAAGGTATGTTGGAACTGTGCCATAGTGAAATTGTAATTTGGTTCCCTCGTGTCCTCGTTTTCTTTGATGTTCTATGAGTCTCAGCTGGACTAGAAATCTGGTTTATAGACACATTTCTCTCCTTTGCAAGTCAATAAAGTAACATGGTATCTTTTCAATTCATTGGCAATTAAAAATAATTGAACAACCTGGGAAATTTCAGATTAGCTCTAAAGCAATGTTGAAAATAGTTAAACAATAGTGATACAAAACACAGTTGGTTGTTTTTTCCCCAGGATTTATTGTAGTGTGGCTCCTTCTTTTTACTAAATTTAAATGAAACTGACAAAATCACAACACACTTCAGTGTCACTTAAGTTTGTTGCCAAGAGAGCTTTGTGTCCGGAGTTATGCTCGGCATTGAGCACTATATCTTGGTGACACAACAATTACTTTTGTAGACAAGAAATATTAGGAAAATATATAGAAAAAAATAAGCTGTGAATTACTCATCCCTTCATTTGCTTTTATGGTTGAAAGAGAACAAAAAAACAAGAGGTTTTCCCTTTTTCTTTTCCACACTACCAATAAATTGTTTATTCACAGCTTATGGTATGTTTACCATCACTTCATAGCTAATATTCTAGAAAAATCTTGTGTTGTTTTGCTGTCACCAAATCATACAGCCTGCATAGGAGGAACTGATAATTTCTTTAGAACTAAAAGCTGAAAGTTTTCTCCCCCCTCATCTACTTCTTAAGGAGAAATTTAGAGTATCCAATATTCCCTAAGTATGTGTTGAAAACACTTTTGTATTTTGTACAGTATTTCTGCATGTTCATCTAAACAAGGGTTTATTTATTTGTTTACTTTCACTTATTGTAGATTAAACTGCATGTTTTTTATAACTGGCACAGCCTAAGCCATTCTGTACCTAAACAGTATTCCAAATTTCTCATTTGCATGTTCTTGCCACCTTCCAAAACTTCCTTCTAAAGCTTATGTTACCAAAAGAACCTCAAGAAGATCCTTTATGGTGGATTTCATTTGGTATTCAATTCTGAGTACTTCCCTTACTAATAATATTTTATATTATCTAATATACATGCTAAAAATCTATGGAAACAATTGTATCTAAATTGTATCCTTTTTTATAGACCTTATTCTGTATTTCTATCAGTTCCCTGTTCATTTATTTGTATTTCAGGTCATTGCCTTATTATAGGTTCTTTGTGTTCAAATCTGGGTGCACAGTATGGGGATCTCATTTCCCCTTATGGCCACTATTCTTAATTTCAATTCACTTTTAAATTTGTGTTTTCTGGAAAGCATCCCAGTTACATCTCTTCTATAGCTGATATTACCCATGTCACGTTGTCCACATTAATTACTACCAGGTGGAAAACACCTAGCCATGTGTACCTCACATTTTGCTGCTTGAATTAGGTGCCTTGCAATCCATAGCTCTGAAATATATGGAGGTGATCATGTGCCTGGCCCTGTTAGTTTCAAAGTGATTTTGACAATAAAAATGTTTTGTGTTTTTGAGCATGACATTAACATTTGTTTTCCCTTAGCTCTTGTTCCATTTCCTTGATAAAAAGTGTTTGAAGCTCAAGGAGGTGACCTTTTCCTTCATATTTCCATAAACTGAGTGTTCGCATAGTAGCTGAAAAAATTGCACGTGTAGCTCGCCTGTTCACAGTCTGTGCTTCGGCTAAGCTTTTGGTAGCTCTGCTTTCTCTGCACGCATGTCAGGGGCTTTCCATGGCAGTCACATCTCAGCAACTGGAAGCTTAACGGCCAGCGGTAAATTTTAAATTAGCAACTCGCTGTGAGAGGCAGAATTTTACAGCTGTCATGCAAGATGTTTTTCTTCTCTCTCCTAGTTTAATGGTTCACTACCTGACTGATTCCCCATCACTTGAAAAACTGAGAGTTTGCCAGGTTTTGCTATATTATTCTAAGGTGTATTTTGCTTCCTCCTATGGTTCTTGATTACTTCACTGTCTCCTTTGTGCTGCTGGAATCTGACTCCAGCAAAAGATGCTTTTAACCATATATGTTACTCCTGGAGAGAGGCAGGGTTTAGCATCTTGTTTCTATCTGCAGTCATCTTCCAAGTACTTTTTTATGCCACTCAGCTGATATGGAGGTGAACACATGATTAAAATTCTTTTGTAATATCGCATTGTGGGAAGTCTTAAATACAAAATCTTACCACGCTTTAGTCAAACAATGGTGCCAAAACTTGCTGAGAGCAAAGATGTTACTTGGAGCTGGCATCCTTTAATTGTGACGGCTTCAGTACCCTGCCTCCAAACAAGGAAACACAGACTCATTAGTGTTTTTGTAAGGTAAGAGATGTTCCTCCCCAGGTATACAATATAATTTGCTGCAGGCAAATAGAATCATATTGTGGTTTGGGCAGTATTGTAAGAGAGAAGTTTGCATTTCCCAGCTGGAGGCAAACATGAATAAAACCAAAGCAAAAGTTAGTTGTTTGTTTTAAAAAAACAACCTCTTCAAAGACATGAAAGAAAAACAACAAACCCCCCAAGAAGCCTGCTACTGCTTTACTGTAGTAGTTTAGTAATTTATATTGATTATCTAATGACACTACAGGTGCTTTTTTTTGTCCATTCTGTCTGCTAATGTACCTCAATGGCTAGAAGAGAATTAGGATTTGCATTTGTACCAGTCATCCTAGAGCAGAAATGGACTGCACCTAAGTGCCAGGTGACTAAGGATTAGTAGAAGTTATTTAGAATAAGAAGGTATGTGGCAGGAAGGAAGCTGTTGTCCTAAGTTAGGGTGGATCCCTCACCCAGTAAACTCATTACAGCATGGATTTTTGGAAAGTTAGGGGAAAATGAAATTGTATTTCTTATAGTTTAAACTCAATATAACAGTATAAGGAGAATAAACTACTACAGAACAATATAATAACATTAAGGAAGATGGGAAAGGGGTCAAACAGTGGCAAAACAGCAAAAGCAGCAGCAGCCAAAACAGTGGCGGGGGAAGATAGCGGTGGGTGCAGCAGAAACAGCAAGGAGCAAGGTACAAACTGTGCTTCCAGACGTAAAGCTCTTGATGTTCCAATGAAGTTATATTTATTTATCCATTGTTGCCATTATATGGCCTATCCCTAGAGTGTTCACCTCTCCACTCAGCTTCCACTTCTAAGTTTCTCTGTCCCAAATTTTTTTTAATGTCCGAGCTAGATTTCTAGCTCAAATGGCCACAGCTGTTAACAGAGGAAAGCAAGACAAACTAGAAATTCTTTTGCAAAATGAGAGTCCTGGCAGACTCTTCTAATGTACTTTTACATTTACTTTACATTATTAGAAAGTTATTATTCTACTCAGAATTTCACCGGAGGCTTGCCTGGTTCTGGATATGTAGAAAATACTGTGGTGATGTGCATTAAAGTTCTGGAGAATGATTTTGCTCTGTGTGTGTATGCATAGGTACGCTTTGGGGGGATGATGGAAGGGCAGGAAAGATGCAACTCAAGTCTCACAAATATAAAAGACTGCATTATTCTGAATTAGCCTTTGGTTTCTTCAAGAGTTAAGAACTTCCAAGTGGAAACTGAGTTGAGTTCAGAAATTCTTACTGCTTACTTACTCGAAGGACTGTGTGAATATAACATGTATAAAATATTAAACAATGAAAGTAATAGCCTCTGAGGGAAAGGGAATTATTTCATTTTGAAACCATGATGTCATAGTCTTACCTCACCTTTGATTTCAGCCAAGCAAATAATGTGTACTGAGCTCTCTATCATGTACCATTATAATTAGCTCTGTCAGGTCTTAGCCCTGCAACCCTCATGCAGATAATATGATAATATGTCTTCATAACCAAGTGACCTTACATGCACAATATTTCTCCCCTTATGAAGATTGCATGTCAATAAAGTAATTGAGTCTCAGAGGCTGCAGCGAGTGAAGATTTAGATGATTGGACTTTCAGGGCAGTGATGTATGACCGTTATTATTCTACTTGTCAGAGAGCTGCATACAAGCGAGGATGGTCAGAAGATGACAGGGATGAAAGGTTGTGTTTCATTAAAAAAAATATTGCTGTTAATCACCACTCTATTCTTTTCAAAGTCATGGAGGAAAGAAACTCCTTTTTCATTTTAGCTCTGGTTAAGAATTTAAACACGAATGCATAGCAAGCTTTCTGAGCTCAGTTATCCGGTTTCATTATTGCTTAATTAGGGAAATAAATTATTATTTCAGTTAATAAAATACAACAGAATGCTAGACACTGAGACCACCTGCATACTTTCATCACAGTATTTTAAATTAACATTAATTGCATCATGCTAAGCTTTAAATCACAGTTTGCCTGCAGCTTTAAGTAATTATAACAAGTGTTATGAAGCTGCTACAAAATCAAACCACCTTCAATCCAACTATTTTTGCCTGTGTTAGTTTGTTTGGATAGTTGCAGCGCTTGAAAAACTTTTATTTCTGTATTTTGTAAAAAGATTTTTTGTTTTCCTCACCAAGCTGTTTTGTAGCTGTAAATTTGTCTTATGATATCGTAACAGCTGGAAACTTGTGGCTTGACAAGGTTTTGTTTCATATTTAAACAGCTCAGAAATTATGTCTGCAACGTAGTATATTTCTTTATCTCTGTGAGACTTTTCTTGGTTTGTTACACATTAACTTGGAAGTATCTGCAATATATTCAAAAGCAGATTATTTATGCAATTGTTTAGTTAATAATTACTAATGATTTATGTATATTTAGCAGACCTTCTTATATACATTTTGAAAAGACCAAAACTAGCCCAAAATAATATTTGTTGGTGAGTACTGTGTGGTGAAGCATGGATGTTGGTTCTGGAAGGCTGATAAGCAAAGAGGCTTGATGGTGCTTTTAGTGAGCAGGAAATCCTAATGGAAGCACATAATTTCTCAAGGCCTACTTTCAGAAGTCTCTAAATCTTCACAGCTAGAAAATTGACTGATATATAGCAGCTCCGATGGAGAAATTTATCAGATTATTTTTTGCTGTACATAGTAAAGCAATAACTTATTAATTAATATTGGCCTTTCAGGGTTTGCTCCTATAAGGGCAATTTTATAAGCACTAAAAATAGAACAAGAGAATGAAATATTTGTATGAAAAGTGGGAAAAAAAGTCAAGATCTTTTATGCCTTCTCTGGGATGCATTTTTAAATTAGCATACAGTTGTAAAGATGCATAGTGAAGTTTGTTTGCAAAGTCATCCTCACTACTATTAATGATTTTTCTGAGCAGTGTTGCTCCATGTGACATAGGCCCTGCTCTATGCAGTATATGAAAATGGTATTTTCACTGTTCCAAGATGAAATGGATGTTTGAGTAAGAGAAGAGAATTGATCCAAATTACAAGTGCTTAATGTCTGTATTAACATATTGGTGGCGAGTGGCGTTCAGGAGCATCAATCTTTTGAGTTCTGTTAGGTAACTGACTGCAGCTTCTCACAGATTCACAGATTGCATTGGGTTGGAAGGGACCCTTAAAGGTCATCTTATCCAACCTCCCTGCAGTGAAGGGGGGCACCTCCAACTAAATCAGGCTGCCCAGGGCCTTATTGAGTCTAATCTTGAATGTTTCCATGGATGCAGCCTCAACCACATCACTGGGCAGCCTGTTCCAGTATTTTACCACTCTCATTGTAAAGAGCTTCCTCATTATGTCCAACCTAAATCTACTCTGCTCCAGTTGAAAACTACTTCCCCTTGTCTTATTGATGTAAGACCTTCTAAATAGTCCTTACCCAGCCTTGCTGTAGGTCCCCTTCAGATATTGAGAGGTAGCTATAAGATCTCCCCAGAGTCTTCTCTTCTCCAAGCTCAACAGTACATTTTTTTTCAGCCTGTCTTTCTCTTCTTCCTTCGTATGTCTTTCTCTTCTTCCTTCATATATATGCAGCATTAAGAATACAACTGTTGGTAAATCAAGTAAAAATCATACTTCAGGATTAAAGTTGGTGTCTCTTGACACGGATTTTCTTGAGTAAAACCATTTTGTTGTTAATGCTGTAGCTAATTTAGCAACAGTGTTAGTTACTTGCACTGGTGTTGGTGATGGAACAAACTCCCTACAGCACCAAAAATCCTACAGTGTTCAGAGTGCACTGAGTTCACTGAGGAACTGGAGTGGAATTCAGAACTTGACAAAACTAACTTTAATAACAATAATTAAAAAAGTTAATAGCCTATTATATTTTTATATGTCCTTTTAGATAAGGGGAAGAAGACTGATACCTTCCAGTCAAATGGAAGACTGACATGAGTGATCTGACTCCTCTACCAATGTGACATCTGACTTGCTGTTGACAGTTATTGTTGTTGATAGGCACACCACACACAGAGAGCCAAATGCAGTTGTTTTGATCCCTTGTTCTTTTATTTCTATCACTTCTCCCTGTTTTCTGTCACAATGTCATGTTGAGTCATTGTTTGGTGGCACATGCAGAACCTCTGAAGTACTGAGGTATCAGACTTCAGGAACTGCATTGAAATAAATATAATAATGAGAACCAGAAGGCAACACAAACCCATTTTTCAAGGAAGGAGGCAGTTAATAAGTATTGTTTGTGGATTCTTTGGAGAAGAACCAGAGGTGCATCATGTAGACAAGCAGGTGTAGACTGGTTTGTTTCAGGGTCCAGTTACAGGCACACTGAGGAGATCAGTGCTGATATCTGTCACTTTGTACACATCAAGATTCTTTGAGAGAACAGAATAGTCAATGGTTATCCTGTAATCAGCCCTGGTGGAGAAAAAAAAAAAAGGAAGAAGTGCTATGCCTTTTAGATTTCTCTGTATGTCTTGCTAGCTCCAGTTTCTATATTCTCTTCGAAAGGAGTGGATCTATATCTTCTGCCCCCATTGCTGTTATTAAGCTTAGCAGCTGTGGTAGGTTGAAATTACCCCCAGAATAAATCACCAGACTAGCTCAGAAGGTTTGGAAGCAAAAGGAAGCTATATTTACAAGCAAACTAAAATCTAGAAGCATAAAATCCAATGTGTAGGTAGAATATATTTGTATATGTTTATATATATTTACAATTATGCACAATTCTGAAAAAACCCACAAGGATGCCCTTGGTCAGAAGGGAAAAATAAAATAGTTCTGCCCTCCACCCCCCTTTAGAAGCAAGAAAGAGAGAAAATGAAAAAAAAGCTCACCGTTATCCCTTAGCCATAACAAGAGTCTCAGCCAAGGTCGGCAAAACCATGCAAGGACACCAGCCAGAGCAAAGAAGAGAAAGGCAGAAAGGCAAAGAATTGTTTGTGCAGCACACTTTATCCTAATCTGCAGGTGAATGGAATGATACAGACTTATCATTATTTTTCTTCTGTATCCAATCCCCTATTTTATTTACCCCTTATTCAAATATGTCCAGAAAACTCCTTTTTTCCTGTTTCTAATTTGGACCAGGCTTGAGTGTTAGTTTTAAACCACCACAGCAGCTTATGATTCTGAACTGTCTGGATCTGTGCATGTGCATTTAACATACATACACAATGTGTAGGATTTATTTTTGTTGGGGTTTGGTCTTGTTTGGTTTTTTTTTTTCCCCACAATGTTTAGGCATTTAGTTAGGATTCAGCTTTCAGACCAATTAATGGTGCTTTCTGTGGGCACCTGTTTGGACAGTAGATCGAAAGTTTGCTTTCTGCTTTTGTAAACTTGTAGTTGGACCTTTGGATAGTTGTTCCATTTTGTCTCAGCCAAAAACTTTGAGATGGACAAGGAGTTTGAGTATTCCAGCTATAGACTATTTCTATGTGTGGTGATGTGTATATATTTATGCTCCCATGACAATTCTGTTTACAGCAATAACAGCAGCAATGATTGATGTAGCCTGTTTCCATTTGCTTATGATTATATCGCATTCTAAGTTACAAGAGATAATTTATTGGCTTAGTTCTGTCCAGAGAAGAAGGTTCTTTCAATTTTTTTCCAATAGTTAATCAAATAATCCTATTGTTTTTCCATTGTTTATAGATTCATGCCATCCAAAGCTATCCAGACTGGCCTTCTGTGTCTCTCAGGCCTTAAATTTCACATTATTACCTCTTTACAGCACCCAGTAAGTTGCATTTACTAATGCTTACCTTACATAAAAGCACTGTCATGATTAAAAAATATAGACTCCATCAATTTACCTGAGGATCTCTTCAAATTGTTAAACACCAGATGGTAAAAAATGTGTCTAATTTAGTCTGACTTCCACTTTCAGAAGAGAGCCACTTTTGTAATAATGATACTGAATATTATCCCTTTAATATTTAGTACTTTATCCTTTTGTAGGGTGTTATGAAGGGAAAATTAACTAATGTGAGATTTTATTTTTCCCAAATTAATGCTGATTATTAATTTTGATATTCAAAACTCTTGCCACCCCTGACCACTAATTTTAATAATAATTGGTTCTTGTGTGGTTATGGAAACATTTTACAGATAATAAACTAGATCTAGTAATAACCAGCAAGATATATAAACATTAATTGAACTGGAAGAAAATGTTCTTGTGGCCAAATACTGCTTGCAGTCAGTATACCGCTTGTCCTCCAAATGTACTCAAGGAGCTCCTTTCTGCTTGTGGCAGAAGGCAATGGTGAATCACAAAGACCTTAAGCATTTACTCACAAAATATTATGTCTGGACTGGTGAGGTGTAGCTACAGCTTCAGATGGTACCCAAACTCTTTCAAGGAATTCGGTTACTGTCTTCTCGGCCACTGAGACTTGATTCATCCTGGGCTTCTGGGGAAAGGAGGCAGACAATCTCTGACCTCGTCCTCTGGATGATCTGTGTATCTCCAGGACCTCCTGTCTTGGCAGGAGACTTTCAGATGTAGGCAGGATGTCTTGCGATATGCAGTCTCAGCATGATGCTGGCTATGCAGGCCGATTGCACGGAGGCATTTAGAGCCTCTCCCTGGTAAACTCGAGACAGTGAAGTTTCCAGGCAAACAGTAAGGCAGTAAGCAATGGCAGCAGGCAACAGCAGGCACAAATACAATGGCAGAGCACGGCAGAGCACATTGTTTACCTGTGTATCTCTTTTTATCAATGTAGACCAAGACTAATGAGCCTTTAGACACAGAATAGCCAATCAGGATGGCAGTTATCCAAGATTGACCACATTAGGTGAAACCATAGAACTCCTTTACACAAATTTGGCAAAAGCATAGGCCTTACAGAAGGCAGGCACAAGCTAAGCATGTGTACCTTGTTTACCACAGGAGGAAAACAGGCCTGGGCAAGCCAGTATATGTATAAGCCTATTTCTGGCCCATCAGGCCTACCACAACATAGTGTAGGTATGCAGTGTAATGAAATAGCATCCCAGTAATTTTTTTTATTAACTAAAAGCATTGTATTCTTGAAACCTCTAACTCTGAGATATTTTCTCCAATCCTGAAGTCTGGATTATAAGTCTTCATTTTTTTCTAATCTTCTAATGTGCTTTATAAAATAGGACCATCAGAACCATTTGTACCAGACTAATCTCATGAATGAACAGAAGTAAAACAATTTTCCATACCTACTCTGTGCCTCTATTAATTTTCATCTCTTTAACCCTCAAAGTACTTTGACCCACCTTGTTTTAACATCATGTTAGGACTTTTTGTTGAGTTCTTTGCCTACCACCTTTCCTAAATTATTTTCAGAGGCTCTGCTTTGTGTTACCTAGTCTCAGATTTTATGGATATGGCTAGTCCTTCCTCAGTCCCCAGTAAACACCCTTAGATGATGGTAGCACACTGACGACTGACATTTCAGCCAATTTCTGATGTGTTTGATTTTTATTTTAATGCTAATGAGAGGTACTAGTTTAGTGTTAGTTATTTGTTATGAAGTGAATTTGTATCTCTCTATCGATGTTTCACCAAAACTGAAACCACCCATTACCAACAACTTGGACAAGGAATTCTTTTGTTTGTAATCCACCCTCTGCCAGGCGTTTCCAACAATGCTGAAACCTGGAAGGTATTCTGTGTGCAGGCAGAAGTAGAAGATGAGGTATTGGTGTAGCACAATCACAGTACTCAATCATGCACCTTTCAGAAGTGCCCAAATATGGTGCCAGGGTGCTAGATAAGTCATACTTGAGCAGAAGGTAAGAATACCCTTGACACCTTTTTTTTTTCCTTCACACCTCGTCTTCATTTTGAGGGAGTGTATAAGGAAAATCTGCTTTGTTTTCTGTCTAGCTGCATGTATCTCTCCATGTAACTGTATATCTATATCATCTTTACTTAGATTATGAATACATTTATCTGGTTTTCCTTCATGAAACTGCTCTTTCTTCCAAACCTTTCTGCTTCTTTTGCCTTGAACTTGCAGCCTGCCTTGGATTTAGTCTTTAATGTAATTAGTTTCTAAGAGAAATGAAAGTGATTGGTGGCTTACCAATGTTTTCTTCACACCCATCTGTTTTCTGCCTTTTAGTACTGGGAAAAGAATGCATGCTTTCATTAAAGCTAGCATAACTCAAAGGTCATTCTAAATTTGCATTTTGAAAAAGAAACTGAATGAAACTCATCAACTACTCTTGGTTTAGTCACAGACAATTCCGCAATGTCTTAACTTTCGTGTTTGTCTTTTTGAGATACAATCTACTTAAAAATTCCTTTGCTTTGTACACTCAGTCTCAATGCCACTGCCTTTCACATTTCAGGAGTCATAATGACATCTGCGAATATCTGTAGTTTTCAAGATGGTAACAGGAAGTTTTCTTTACAGTTACTTAACATTAAAGACACATTGTAGTCTTTAGTGTTAAGATGCTTTAGAAAAGCATTCCATCTCGAGGGATCTTTTGAATGCCTCTGCTAGAAGACAATAGAGGTCTTGCAAAACTGAACGACTTCTGTATGATGATCTTGACTGAAAAGAAAAACAACCTAGGGAGGCTTGTTTACATTTCTTCCACTTTGATAATTATGCCATGATTCGTATTTTAAAGTTTCTTTACAATTACCATGGAGATTACCAAACCCACTGAAAATAGTGACACTTTACTAATCAGTCAGCAGTTAAACTATCTGAACTATGGAATGACAAACAGAGGACAGGACAAGACACTGAACAGTTTTTTCTTCCACAAGAGGATATTAGCTGCTGATCTGGATTTTAGTTTTTGAGTCCATCTTTCATCTAAATATTTTCTTCTGACTAGTTACAATCTTTTCATGTGACTCAGCTTTAGAATTCAGCCATTCACCAGAAGTTATTTTTACTGGTGTTTTGTGTCCTCTCCATGTGGTCTTTGTTCTTCACTCTCCTTTAGTGGTTTAGAAAGTGTTGAAACACGAATGCTCCAAGTCTGTTGCTTCCTTTTAAAGTCTTATTTTTAACCAATTTTTCATAAATACCTGGTGGAGTAGTTACTCATCAGAAAATGGATTGTGTGAATGTCTGATATAATGAAAATTTCTGTTGTAACTGTAAGCCAAGCATAACATTACCCAGATCTTGCTTATGTGTTTGCATTATTTGTCAAATTCTTTGATAGTAGTATTCTTTCACTCAAAAAGATGAGACACTCCCAAAAGTGATTTAAGTGGTAGCCAGCTGAAACCAGACATTGAGTTGACAAATACTTTAAAACTTAAAACGTTATGAGAATGTGGCTGGCCACAAAAATAGGCTCCAAGATTTTCCTCTTTGCATGCTGCCCTGGGAAGGTGTGCTGGGAAGGATGTCTTCTGAAGAATCATACAAAAACCCACATTCTGTCTATCTGTATCATCCTGAGAACAATATATAGGTTCATATCAACTCCAACCTTTTGCTATTTGAGGTGAGTTGGAGAAGCTCACAAGAATAAGTACATGGTTGTTCAGTGTGTTTGGCCTGATGAGTGAGGTGAATCAGTCCCACTGACAGTTACAAATAAGTAATTAGAAAATATTTTTATGTAATATTGGAATATTTCAGTGTCATATTTTTCTTAGGTGCACATCTGACAAATCTGGGTGACTTACTACAAACTTCTAACATGTAGAACAGAATATTCGGGGATTGTTTCAATGTTTCAAGGGACTTTACCTGCACTTGTAAGGCTCTTTTTAGAGTTCACAAAACACTTCACAGTCTAGAAAGAATTCTTTTAGATTTGATGTTGATTGGTGTTGCTTCTGGTAATTCTGTTTGAAAGCATGCAGCATGTCAGCTTCCTTTCAATGCAAACTAAGAATTGCAGCATGAGTCCTGTACCATAGCCACTTTGCAGAAGGTTAACTAGGTTATAGGAATAATATATCTTTTTTGTTGTTGTTGTTAATGGAATAGGACAAACTGATATCTCATCACTGGAACCGTAGTATGTGTGCACAGAAGTAGGAAATCTCTGCAGTTTGTTTGTTGTAGCTCTCATTTCAGTGAAGTTCTGTGGGAACTATGATTATCGGGAAGAGTGTTTGGAAAAGTGACTTGTGAAAGTGCCATGCTTAAGCTCAAAAATGTGTGCTGAAACTCTTGTGATTGTTTGGTCAGCATATGCCATGTTGTACCCTTTGTAGACCTTCTAAACCTCTCTATCTGTATTATTTTCTGCCTAGCAGCAACTGCCTCAAAGAGGGGTGTGATTCTGCATTCTGGCTCGTAAAGATGAAACAGCTTGCTCCATTTAGAGGTCTTATGCTTTCTAACCCAAAATGCAGCACAGCAGAACAGAGTACAAAGATAGTTTGATGTCTGAGTGCATGTCAAAGACAGGAGGCAAAGTATTCTGATAGCCAAAGCAGAAGTAGCAGTGCTGGGAGAGTGGCTGGAGAGTGTTCTTCACAAAGCTGACGTTGTTTGTGAAAAACCAGCAATTTAGATCCAGCCTCTTGCCTCCTTGAACCTAGAGATTTGAAAAAAAAACCCAGTTGCTAATATAAATAGAGTAAACTGGATTGTCTCAGTTTATGGGGACTGTGGGCTTTGTTTCACCTAAGGATAGTGCAAATAAGCATAACAAGAGGATGAATATGATATTGAGTTGCATGTTTTAGGCAGATTAACTACAAATCGCAAGAAAGAAATCTTATTTTATATGGTAATATAAAATTACAGGGCTCCTTACAACACAGAGCTTCTTGGGGCAAGAACAATAAAGCACAAGATTTTGGAATAATAGCTAGAAGGATATGTCAGCAGTCACTGTTTCCTCATTGGATTTATTATAGTTTTTCATAGAATCATATAATCAGCACCAAATTAGTCAATAATGCACTGGTACTTAGTACTTAATTGTTAAAAATTAAAAGTTAAAAAGTAGAAAATCGAGGGGAAGCATCCTGTCAGGGTTGAAAAGGAGTCAGTCTCCAGAACAGAGGAGAATTTGACCTTGCCGAAGGAAGTATAGGCTGGATGTTAGGAGGAAGTTCTTGCCAGAGAGAGTGATTGGCATTGGAATGGGCTGCCCAGGGAGGTGGAGTCACTGTACCTGGAGGTGTTCAAGAGAAGACTGGCTGAGGCACTTAGTGCCATGGTCTAGATGACTGGATAGGGCTGGGTAATAGGTTGGACTGGATGATCTTGGATTGAGTCTATGATTCTATGAATATAGTGTCAATTATGTTGATGCATGTGTAAGAACAGAGAAGCAAATAACTTCTAGTTGGCTTTCCGGTGCTAAACTCAGGGTAATGAGTACTTACTCATTTAAGTCAGTGATGTAAGTTGGATGAGAGGATTACATTTTAAATAAATTTGCTCTTTCTAACTTGCTATGCTCTTGCAAGCTAATTTAGAAGGTGTGAATGTTTTGTGGGTTTTTGTTTGATATTTGGGATGCCTAGAAATGTAACATTTTGTGGTTCTTTATCCTACCTCCTTGCCTCATTGTTTTTTCCTTTTCCATAATACATAATTATAAAAGTTATTAGTTGGAATGATTCCCAGCTACAAGTGTGGCATGCATTTTTTTCTATGAGCCATCAATGTCTACTTGCAGCTCAGAAAGCCAGCCATATCCTGGGCTGCATCAAAAGAATTAAATGTGGCTAGCAATGTCAAGGGACATGATTCCATCCCTCTAGTCTGCTTTTGTGAGCCTCCACCAGGAGTACTGCATCCAGCTTTGGAGCTCCCAACACAAGTACATGGAATTGTTAGTGTGGGTCTAGAGGAGAGCTACGAACATGGTCAGAGGGATGGAGTAGCTCTCTTGCAAAGACAGGTTGAAAGAGTTGGGGCTGTTCAGCCTGGAGAAGAGAAGGCTCCAGTATCTGCAGCTGGAAAGGGACTTTTTTACAAAGGCATGTAGGGAAAGGGCAAAGGATAATGACTCCAAACTGGAAGAAGCTACATTTAAATTAGACAATAGGAAGAAATTCTTCACCATGAGGGTGATGAGGCAGTGAAACTGGTTACCCAGAGAGGCTGTGGAAACTCAAACCCTGGAAATGTTCAAACAGGACCTTGAGAAACCTGGTTTAGTAGGAGGTGTGACAGCCCATGGCAGGATGGTTAGAGCTAGATGATCTGTAAGGTCTCTCTAAACTCACACCATTTTGTGATTCTATGACTTATAGACTTTCTTGCTGTCACAAATAAAAAACAACATTTCATTACTACTGTTAATCTCTGCTATGTAAAGAAACACCACATCACAGAAACAAAGGATTTTCTGTAAGGTAGAAATGTGGCATTGCCTGCTTTTCCTTAGCTACTGACAGGTTACTACCTTGACAAAGATTTATATTAATAAATGCCTTCAACTGGGAAACTTGGTTTGAGACAGCACACCAAAATGATCTGTAGGAAGAGGGGATATGAACCAGGATTATCATCCAGAATTCAAAAGAGGCAAAAGAGGCCTAAAATGACCTGACATACCTCTCAAAGAGAGCCTGTATCATTCAAAGGCTGATGCTTCAGGCTCCATGACAGACAGTGTTCTGTGTTCCACCTGTCTGGGATACAGACAGGGCTTTTTCACAGAACCAGAGCATGACAAATGTTCATGGGGGGTTTAGGTAGCTAATGGGTCTGATGCCTCATGGACTATATCTATTCTTGTGTTTCAACTAAGTTGCTCTGCCTTCAGATGAACATCTGTGTAGACTGCTGTCATTCAGGATTTTAAAGGACACTACCTTTTTTGACAGTTTGTTTCAGTAGCAATGGAACACAGGTTTTTTTGGGACCTATTTTCAGCAGCCTAAGGCTAGGAAGCTCAATTTTTCAACAAGATTGTTTACTGGGAAGAAAAGACTACATGATCTTGGTGACAACTTGAAGACCATTGTCTCAATAAGTAGTGATAGGACTCTGTTACAGACAGGGCAATGCTAGCAAGAAGCAGCTCTTTTGTTGTTTGTGGGGTTTTTGGTCGTTTTGTTTTGTTTTCAAACTGTGATGTGATAGCAAGCTTGCAAAAGCAGGCTGCCACTGCAGAAGAATAAAATCTATTAAAATAATCCTAGAGACCAATCTTGTGTGCTACACTCTCTCGTTAGACACTGGTTTTGAGAGTGCAGCAATTATGATCTGTGATTTACGCTCAATGACTTTTAACAAGCTCTGGGTCTACAATATTAAAAGAAAGGCCAGGTCGAGAGACATGATTCTGCTCCTGTATTCTGTTCTTCTGAGACCCCACCTGGAGTACTGCGTTCATCTCTGGGGTCCCTAGCATAAGAAGGAAATGAACCTGTTGCAGCTGGTTTAGAGAAGGGCCACCCTATGAGGTCAGGCTGAGAGAGCTGGGATTGTTCAACTGTTTAGAAAGGCCTATAGTGGTAGGATTGAGGGGCAATAGTTTGAAGCTAGAGAAGAGTAAATTTAGGTTGGATGTTAGAAAGAAGTTCTTTACCGTGAGGATAGTGAAACACTGGAACAGGCTGCCCAGAGAGGTAGGTGAAGCCCCATCCTTGGAGATATTCAAGGTTAGGCTCAGCAGGTCCTTTCCAACCCATCCCATTTTAGAAATCTGTGTTAACATCCATTTTATGAATTTTTACTTAAATAAAATTCTAGCTTCTAATAAAAAGAAAGAATAGTCACATGTCTATTTTATTCCTTTTTTTTTCATTCCTAATTGATCTTGGCTGGTTAGAAATGTAGCATCCTTATCCAAAGGACACTGACCTCTGTGAAATGTTTTTTATTACAATGGAGATGAGAGTTACTGCTAGCATTTTATCTAGTCCAGAGCACTGATTACATCAGCAACTTGAAGAGAGATTTGCCTCATCCAGGACTTCTCTGGCTTTCAGTGTTCCTTTGATGAAAAAAATGTACACAGTCTCGTGAATATTTTCTGGGAAGCTGCAGCCCAGAATATCAGTAGTACCAGCCTTCATACAGGAAAAATAAGGTACTGTTCATAATTATTAATATTTCCCTTTGGTTACACAGAATCAAAGAATGGTTTAGGTTGGAAGTGACCTCAAAGATCACCTAGTTCCAACCGCCTGCCATGGGCAGGGACAATTCCCACTAGAGCAAGTTGCTCAAGGCCTCATCCAACTTAGACTTGTACACCTCCAGGGAGGGAGCATCCACAACCACCCTGAGCAACCTGTGCCAGTGTTCCACCACCTCACTGTAAAGAACTTCTTCCTAACATCCAGTTTAAATCTTCCCTCTTCCAGTTTAAACCCATTCCCCCTCATCCTGTCATTCTAAGACCTTGTAAATAGTCTCTCCTCAGCCTTCCTGTAGGGCCCTTCAGATCCTGGAAGGCCACTACAAAGTCTCCTTGAAGCCTTCTCTTCTCCAGGCTGAAGAGCCCCAACTCTCTCAGCCTGTCCTCATAGAAGAGATGCTCCAGCCCTCTGATCATCTTTGTGGCCCTCCTCTGGACTTAATCCAACAGTTCAATGTCCTTCTTGTGCTGGAGGCTCCAGAACTGTACGCAGTATTCCGTGTGAGGTCTTATGAGAGCAGAGTAAAGGGGGAGAATCCCCTCCATTGCCCTGCTGACCACGCTTCTCTTGATACAGCCCAGGACACAGTTGCTGTGTGGGCTGCATGAGCACACTGCCAGCTCATGTTGCTTTTTTCATCAACCCAGACCCCCAGGTCCTTTTCCTCAGGGCTGCTCTCCAGCCATTTGCCACCCAGCTTCTATTTGTGCTGTTGCCTTTCTCAACACCATTCTTCTCGTTCTGTCTTCAGGCCATTTTAGTCAGATGACCACACTGCATGTTGTTATTTCAATACTTGTATTTTATTTTCTCTCTTAACATTGCTTGTGGTGCCATCTAGGACCAAGACGATCTTACATGGCCAATGGCCTTCCAGCTTCGGAGATGAGCAGAATAGTAACAGGACTGTGCTAGCCTGGTTATTTGTTTAAAATAAATAAACCCAACAACCACTACCTGAGTTTCTTACCAGAGAGAAAAAGAATGTCTGTAAATGGTGTATATTATATGCAAACAGTGTTGAAAAGTCTTCTGAAGTTCTGTTGGGATTGCTAAGTTGCTGCGTGCATCATCTGGTGCACAAGTTGTGAAAAAGGTCACCGTATGGCCTGTGGCAAACCTCATCTCCTATCACTGTAATATTGCTATCTCTGGAGTCTGACCTAGATGATTTTATGTAATCGTTTCTTTATCTTTAGTATTAGAATAGAATAGAATCAACCAGGTTGGAAGAGACCTCCAAGATCATCCAGTCCAACCTAGCACACAGTCCTATCCAGTCATCTAGACCATGGCACTAAGTGCCTCATCCAGGCTTTTCTTGAACGCCTCCAGAGACAGTGACTCCACCACCTTCCTGGGCAGCCCAGGTAGTTGTAGACAGCAATGTGGTCACCCCTGAGCCTCCTTTCAGGTTACTACTGCTTGAATTGTAATATTTCTGCTTGTGAATACTGCTGTAGCATTACAAAGACTCATTGTTTTCTCCACTACACCTGTATCATCCTATCTAAATAATGATGGTACTGAATGTGTGCTAAATGTGTAATTTCAAGCTTTCTGCTAGTATTAACAGCATTATGGGGAATGAAAGGTCATATCAAACTGAATATAGCACAACAAGGACTAGCAAAATAGAATAATTACCTGAAATATGATTTTGACACTATTTGAAAAGTCTGAGACTATTAAAACAAAATGATACCCAAACCTCAAAATGATGCTATGGAAATCATAGCAATATAGCTGGAATTCTGAAATTCAGAGTTAAAAATAGTGGTGCCACAGTAATTAGTTTCAGGTTTCATATATCTTGAAAAAAAAATCTTTTGACTTTTATCCCTAGCTGAAATTTCTTAGCACCTTATTTTCACAGGAAACTAAAATCCCATCAATGTCCAACATGACTTAGGATGTACAGTGTAATAAACACAGGGACCCGTTAAAAATGCCTTGATACTTCTAAACATTATTTCCTCATGGCCTACTTGGGGATGAATGAGATTTGATGTACTTTCTGCCTATATAATCAATGACATGTAAGGATTCATAAATAGAAGAGTTAAGAAAGCTTTCTCTTTTTGTGGTTTTTTTTTTTTTTTGGTAGATTCAGATTTGGGGGTTTTGTTTGATTGGTTTTTGTTTGTGGTTTTTGCCTTTATCCTTTAGGTAAGCAAACAGCTGCAGAATTGAAATGTTGCAAAGAAATTTAGTTGTGCAAGTATTTTAAGAGATGCTGACATCTTACCAGCCACTAAGGCTCAGATAGCCGAGCTCTTCTCATGCTGTCGATTACCAGAAGATTACCTGGCTGCTGACGATCCTTTTAGGTTATGGCAGGAGGAGATTAGCTCAAATTTATTACCACTCACATTTTCCATTTTTTTCTCAGTTTTCAGAGTGGCATGGAAATGATATTTGTGAATCCCTGGGGACTCTCACGTTGGTGTCAGTTTTCAGATTTTGCGAGATACATCTAAATGTGGACATAAAATGTAATGGAAAGAAATTGGAAAAAATATCTGTTTCTTGATTCTTTATTACTGAAGAGTTAAGAAAGCTATCCCTCAGGCTATTACACAAATCTTAAACTGGGAATAAATGTTAGGATGAAATCAGATTGCTTAAGATTCTTTTGCCTATGCATCTCTTTAAGAAAATCGTATCAGAAATATAGCAGACACATGTCCTTTGCCCATTTTTTCTTTTTTAAAGGTTGTAACCCAAATTAATAATTTGGATAAAATTTTATAAAGACCAATTTTATAGCAAAAGCTAAATGTATTATATGCATGCAGTGCCAAAGAATATTTCATTACCTCACACATTTAGCAACTCTTTATCCACAACTGGGAGCAAAATACAATGGAAAAAATAGAAAAATGATCATTTTAAATTGCCTGTATACAGGAGTATTTTGAATTAAGAAAGTAAGGTTCTCTGGAGAAGAAGAGGCTCAGGGAGGACCTCATTGCTGTCTACAACTACCTGAAGGGTGGCTGTAGCCAGCTGGGGGTTGGTCTCTTCTCCTAGGCACCCAGCAATAGAACAAGGGGACAGAGTCTCAAGTTGTTCCAGGGGAAGTCTAGGCTGGATGTTAGGAGGAAGTTCTTCACAGAGAGAGTGATTTGACACTGGAATGAGCTGCCCAGGGAGGTGGTGGAGTCACCATCCCTGGGGGTGTTCATGAAAAGATTGGATGAGGCACTTAGTGCCATGGTCTAGTTGACTGGCTAGGGCTGGGTGCTAGGTTGGACTGGATGATCTTGGAGGTCTTTTCCAACCTGGTTGATTCTATGATTCTTGATTCTAAGTTACATGAAGTTATTTCAGTGCTACATTGTGTGTAAAACCTGCATTAAAAAATGTAGCTTCTTAAGATCCTTGGAAGTTACTGTGTAAGCAGTAGGTAATACCAGTACATAGTACAAAATACATCAGGTACTTTTTCTAGCGTTCTCTTGGTATGTCTCCATGATGCTAATATTGCAAAAATCTAAATCATGCTGCTGCCTGTGAACCAAAGTGACAGTGACAGAAAGCATTTCAAACGTTCAGTGTGGAGTTTGGCTGCAATTTCATTTTTCCAATATTTGGAACCACTCAAACCCCCATTTTTCCCAAATCTTTCTGGGCTTTTTGTTAGTCTGCATGTGATCGTGCCAGTTTGTCTTCAGAAAGTTTTGTCTTCAGATGTTTTCTTAGAAATTTTAATGTGTATTTGAAACCCTAAAACGAGAAAGATTTTATCATTCTTAAATTATCATTTCGATTTATGTTCAGCTTAATTTAAACTATGTTGGAGAAGCCATATGGAAGGAAAAGGCTATTTATAATTTCAGTTGTATTTCTTCAGATTCCAGCTGGCCAAAATGTTGAGGAAATGTTGGTACTTCTCCAGTATGTATGAAAACCCAGAACAGATAGAAGAAATCCTTTACTATTGAGCAATCTTTTAAAACCTCAAGTTTCCTAAGAAACTTGCACCTTGAGACCAAAAACAAAAGTGCCAAGAAGGTAATTACATTACTATTTGTGTTTATTTCCTATGTCACTTGAAAAAAAAGAGGAATTTCTCATATATAATTTAAACATTTCCCAAGAAGACTGTTTGGAGTTTACATTACACTTATACAAAAATAAGTTTTCCAGTGTTGAATTGGTTGATAATACTTTGATGAGGCGGGAATTATAAAAATATAGATATTTTTATTTTTCCAAATAGCTCTGCCCCAAAACTATATACAAAACTAGTTAAATTTTATTTACAGGTTCTAATTTGGTCAGGAATTTTCACAATTGCTACATACCCTTGCTGCAATCTCCATACCTTATTAGTATTACTACATTTTACAGTGATGAAGCTTTCATCTGGCTGATGGAGCTGGTT
Organism: Tricholaema leucomelas; assembly: GCA_013400475.1. Lineage (NCBI taxonomy): Eukaryota > Metazoa > Chordata > Aves > Piciformes > Lybiidae > Tricholaema lacrymosa > Tricholaema leucomelas. The sequence continues at coordinate 171,963 of WAAF01010411.1, read as the reverse complement.
TTAATACTATAGAAATAAGATCTAATTGATTCATTGTCACCTCAGTATCAATTACACTATAGTTATTATTGGTATCCTCACCAACTTCCACACTGGTTCTTGCCATTGGACCTGGGGACATGAAAACAACAGAGCCGGTTTTGCATGGGAAGGTGTTTAATATAGAGGTCTCTTGGATAACTTTCTATGACTGTGTTCTGTTTGTACCCACCTGTATTTCAGCTCAAGACTCCTCCTTTCCTGTGAGAAATCCAAACAAGCAGGGCACTTCAGTGTTTGCCAGTTTTGTCAGTATTGGCATCCACCTAAGTCTCCCTGATCCTATGTACTCTCTAGCTGTCTTAGAAACAACGGAAATTCTTACGTATAATGAACTTGTGCACGAGGAAAAGAGTTACCTTAGCCACATACTAATCTTTACTGTCTGGTCTTTGAAGCTTGCCTACAGTGTTAGTGCTGCAATAGAACTTGCTTTTTTCCTCTTTCTTGCCATTAGAGATGTATCGAGGAAGTGGTTTTTCCCCTTTCTTCGTTGGGTCATCCTCATTTCCTGTGATGATGTTAGAAAGCCTTGGCTGTCTCAAAGGACAATTACTTCTTTTCTCTTTATTTCAAGGCCTTTACACAGCTCAGACTGGTAAATTAGTACAAAGTGCTTGCTCAGAACAAAACTGGAATGATGTGAATTTATTAAATGGGGTTTGCAAAAGCTACTGTAGAAGTGAGGAATGATTTTCAGTCACTTCTGGACGCTGTTCAAGGTCATGTCCCTGAGAGAGCTTGAAAGAGCTGCAAGCACTAATTGTTTGCTCAATGATTTGCCCACCTTTATAAAAACTGCACAACTAAGTTTTCATTACTGCTTTGAGTCATTGATCTAAAACCCCCATGTTAAACAGTTAATCATAAATCTTACTGGTACTTTTTGATATTTCCTAATACTCTCGCAGCCTTCCACAGCTGTCATTAAAATAATGACATGCTGCTGGAGATGCAAGCCAAAAATAAAACATAACCGCTTGCAATATTGTGATTGGGTGATTGCAGTGTGGGTTTTACAGTCTTCTTTTTGTATTGAAAATGTTATATTCCACATAATGCTAGTAAATATTCAGACTATTACCTACTGTAAATAGCAATCTTTTTTTTATCCTATCTTTTTTTTTAACCCATATTCCCAGGATTTCAGCAGTGGAACATCTGTTTTAGTTTGAGAAAAATATGATAAGCATCTGTTTGCATGGAAGATGTGAATGAAACCAGACCACATTTGTTTGCAGTGTTATGGATTATCTGGTCTTACACTATTTATGAATAAATCATGTGGGATGGATAGTGCTGGTAACCACCACAGTATGTTTTATACTTGGCTTAAAACACAAATTTATGTATCTGTGATTTTTCCTGTAGACACTAAAAAAAATTATGTTTTAAATAAAGAAGAAGCCTGTTGCATTTCTAGGCCAGTATTTAAGCTCACAGATACCAAAAATTCTTTTAAGCCAAGCCATGCTCATTGGTTTTAATATGTACGAAAACAGAGACATAAAAACAGAGGAAAAAAATTACTCTGATTTGGAAAAAGGTAAAGTAGTATGTTTTATTATTTGAGAAATGGTGTGCTCTTATATAACTGGATTGTGGCCCAAGATACATGTGGATGGAGTTAAGTTTGTGTGTGTAACCTGGAAGACACATCTTGCAAGCCCCCATGCCTGGTTATGGTACTTTCTAATCTCCTTGAGGCAGTGGATGGATGTACAAACACTTCTGTGTTCAAAACAATGGGGAGATGCTCAAGTTTGAACAGGCTGGTAGTTTGATGGAGCCTGTGTGAGTTGTGTCCACTTGTCTAAGTATCTGTACTAACATGTTTCAAGAGTTGAGGCTGCCTTTGGTTCTGCAATAGGAAAAGGTGTCTTCTTCAGGATGCTTTATGGGCTGGTTTTATACTTAGCAGCTTGACAGTATCATATGGATGCTTTGGTATCACTCTTGCTTTACCACTTCTGATAATCCTTGGAGCCAGTACTACTGGGATCAGTGCTGTGAGGATACCTTCACAAAGGCAGCCCTGTAAAGCCTTAAACACCTTGCAAGAGCATGTAAAATTTTGGTGTACATGTAGGCAGAAGTCTAGCTTGCGTGAAGGATTCTAATGGATAAAGTAGACCAGGACTCTAGATGTAGTAGTAACCACTGGCTTTGTGAAATGTGGATGTCCAATTAAATGCTTACCTGCTAGCTTCACCAGCTATGAGGTGATTCATGGCAACTGCTGCCTCTCAGCTGTTAGTCTCTCCTTTGATGTTTGGCATATGACATTGTGTGGATGAGAGGGTACATATTAACATGTCAAATGCTAGCACAAATTTGGTGATTTGGTATGTGAGCATGACTGCTGGAGTGAGTTTGGGATTGAGTGGAATCTCCTAACAGAGCGTGCACACACTCAGCCCTTGCTTTAGCTACTTGGCTAGAACTGGAGATAGCAGATATATTTAGTTAGGCATGTGGATTTATCTATGTATTAGTTAACTGGATTTATCTAGAAGGAATTATTTTTTTCTGGAAAGTTAAACCTGTGATTTTTTTCCTCTTGTCTTGGGGTGCTTTGGGCCTTTTTTACCCCCACTTCTCATAGTTCATCTCCTCAGTCAATTTACCTTCAAAACAGACCAGGCAAGATCTAGTGCCATATTCCTCTAGCATTGTAAGATGGATGCAGATGTATTTATTCTGTCTTTCAGTGACATGAAAATACATTGCTCTTTTGTAGTCTGTTCTAGGTAGGCTAAAGTTAAAAAGCCAACTGAAATAATTTATATGTAGACACATGGGGAAAAGGTTTTGAATGAAACATTGGTAGAGGAAGATGCAGGATAACTTCGTGTCATGTCACCTGTTAGGTTTTTTAAATGAGTTAAAACAGGGAGTCTTCCTTCCTCAATACCTCCAGCTTTTAAAAGAAGCTGAATCCTTGCTGTAAAGGGCCAGTGGAGAATTCCTTTTAGGGGAGCACTTGTTGATGTAAAGTGGCTGGGGTCGATGTTCAGGGCAGCAGGATCTTACCCTCTTCTGCCGTGGCTTTCTAATGGCAGGAGGAAGGAGGGGGGAAGGTAGAATTTTACTGTGCTCTGTCAGTTCACAATTGATTTAAGGATCCTAGAGGAACATCTGCTAGAGAAACAATGTAGAAAATACTTGCATTCTGACAGCCTCTCCAGGAGCAGAATAAAAGCTTTCCTGTGCAGCAACCCAATGCAGTTGCTCAGAGGATCAAGACAGCTACTTTGAGATTCTTCCTTAAAAACGGTTGTTTAGATGTGTATAAGTGCTTAAACTGTATCAGTTTAGACAGTACGCAATCGCTAACGGAAAGTGTAAGTCTTTAGGAAGGTATAAATATCTGTGATTTAGACAGTTTTTTTAACCACTCCTAAATATTTGTTCTTTGGGAATAGGGATAGGAACAGAGAAAGTAATATAATAAAACATTCCAGAATTTTTTGATTACTTGTGTGTACCAGTTCATTTAACCAGATATTTAAAGTTTAGGTTGATTTTATTACTGCTCTGTACTTGCTATTTTAACAATGCTGCTGGCTTCAGCTAAGACAGCTAAGGCAGGAAGGTGGATAGGGTGCGGGTAGATTATATCAGGACTGACAAAAGAGTTCAGTCACAGTGATCCTGAAAACACTTCAGTCGGAGTCTTGCGAATCATGGATTTGAATTCCGGAGAGTTAAAACCAACTCACTTGGAGTTTCTTTTATTTGGTTACGAGGTCACGAATATTTGGGTTCACAGTTCTGAAAAGTTTAGTCCTACAGCATTTCTAGTGAAAGCAAATAATTCCTTGTTTCTACATTAAGGGGAATAGCAATTGACAATAGCAGAACCACTTCCTTCCCAAACAAACTTTGATGGAACAAAGTGCAGAGACTCTTACGTGGTTGCCCATGGTTGAACACTGAATGGGATGGACTGGTGATCAGACCCCGCTTTGCAGGATGGTCAATTCTCTGACATGTTTTTTCATTGGTATCCTAATTCCCCCCACTTTTTTTTATCTTTCTAATCCTTAGGGGAAAAAATAGTTGTATGAGGTAATTACATTTCCATTGATTCAGTTTAGGCCTTAATCATGTCCTGGATGATGAAAGCTCCCAATATACATCTAATGCTGAAAAAGCTATTTCATGAAATCAAAACTTTGTTGGTAGTTTTTGACTCAGGGTGACTCATGATGCTTTGAAATAGCAGAAGTGATACTTAAGCTCTTAAAGTGTAACTGCTAAAGCAATTATAGAGCAGTGTTAACATGATGAGAAAAAAAGATCTGCTTTCACCCAAGCCAGTTTGGAGGAATTGATAAGAATAAGTCCAATAACAATTTAATCATAATTGTTGTTGAAGTACTGACTGTGGTTTAGCCATCTCTACCTTTTATAAATATAGTATAATGCATATTATATGCGTGTTTCGATATGTATTTTAATAGTACATAAAATGAAAATAGGCCTGATTAAACAAGAGCTTTATTAATGAAATTACTTTTCAATGAGGTTCGTGTTACAGATGAGAACATGTGGTGAGATACGATTTGAGGTTGAGTAAAAGGAATGCACACACAGATGATCTTTTCTGTTCCTGTAGTATTTCCTGTCAGTAATGATGGTTTATATTTTTAAGAGCTTATTTTGTTGTGGCAATTGATGACATTTTTCTCTCCTCATTGATCTGTTGCTGTAGCTGAGATGTGCAGCTGAAGATGTTCCCTCACTGCGCTGTGGGATGATGGAATTCTAACATTGCAGGGGATACAGTTTTTCACTCTTTTCAGTCTTTCTGTTCTTTATTCTTGCCATTTCTGTGGTGGCTTTGTGGTGTGACCAGTTCATTTTCCCCTTTTGTTTCATGTAGCTTTCCTACCTGATATGCATGTAGAGAGAGAATGGAGTTGTGTGTTATTACCACACTACTCAGCCTGATTTCTTGTTATGAACCTTTCAGGAGTCTTGGCTAGTGTGGTGGAATAGAAAGGTCCAGGCAGAATGTCTTCAAACTGAGGCTGTGATTGCTTGAAAGTGTTTGTTCACGTGTTGGACCAAGTCTGAATGCTCATAGGTAGGCTCGTGATGACTTAACTGCAGGTGTAGAAACTCTTATGCCAGGAATTGAGCAGAACTGAACAGTCTGAGAAATAAGGAGAACAGGCAGGGTAAGGCTAAGATGACTCTGATAAGAAGCATAGCTGCAGAGAAGTGGCATAAAGTCCAACCCCTGCGCCAAGGCAGGATCACCTAGGGTAGTTCGCACAGGAGTGCATCCAGGCAGGTTTTCAAAGTCCTAAGAGAAGGAGACTCCACAGCCTCTCTGGGCAGCTGGTTCTAGTGCTCTGTCAGCCTCACTGTAAAGTTTCTCCTCATGTTGAGTTGAAACCTTCTGTGTTCCAGTTTGTAGCCATTGCTCTTTGTCTTATTGCTGCTAACCTCTATAAAGAAATTGGGCCCATTCACTTGACACCCACCCCTCAGGCATTTGTACACATTGGTAAGATCTCCTCTCAGTCTTCTCTTCTCCAGACTAAACAGCCCCAGGTTTCTCAGTCTCTCTTTAACCTCAGAGAGGATAAAGCCAAGTTGTTGCTTCCACCTCTCCACCGTGCTATGGTGTGCCTCAGAGCATCTGAAACAGCAACTTAGAGGGTGCCAGGGTCTTCCAGCTCAGGGCAGAGCACAGGGAGCCAAGAACATTCTGAGAGCTACATGCTCTAGGTGACATGGGAGATTAGCATCCCAGTTTGGGGATATATTGTAGGAAAGGCATGGGGGCAAGCTAGGTGGAGTTACATTGATATGGTTTTCATAATGGGAATGTACCTGGAGTGAGAAATGCAGGACTGCAGAAGTGGGCATGATTTTAGTGGTAATTAAAGAACTGGAGAGGAAAATACTCTCTTTTTAGGCTATACCAGCAGAATACAGGTGGCTTGGAATCCTGTTTGGAGTGGTACACGGTAAGCTCCTGGGAAATTAAAGCAGAAGCCTGTCACTTCTAGTAAATTCCTACCTAAAAACCTGAAGCTGTCATTGCTCCAGCTTATTACCTGTATGGCCAGTTGTGCCAGGATGAGTCTTGTGAGCTGTCTTCACTACAATTGCACTTGCTTTCTAAGCCAGACTTACATATCTTACTCTTAGCCTAGTGTTCTTGTCTCATTATGAACAGTTACAGGCTTTGGCTGATTTTAACAAGCAGCGTGTAGGTTCAGACTTGTCTCCCTTTTCTGCAGGCAAGCTAGTACAGTACAATTTAAACAAGATGAGTGAGTTTTCTGTAGGCCTTGGCAGTCCCTTGCAAAACAGGAGGAAAATGAGCATTTCCTACACAAATGCACATTGGAATGGAGGAGAATTTTGCCATGGTGGATTATTTTTCATGCCCAACACTCAGGAGGTACTTGAAACCTGAAAGGTAACAGGGATGTCATTGAGTTCTAGGTTAAAATTTGGACTGCTACAATGAATTGTAGCTGTCAAAACTATGTTATCTAACATACAATACAGTTTGTATTTCCAGTACTATCAGTTTTTAGACTCTATTATTTTTTTACCTACACATAAACATGTAGAAGAACATTAAGGAGTTATTGATTTTCTATGCATAGTATGATTTATTGATACTATTCTCAGATATCATAATATTCATTTGCTAATAGCTCCATTGATTTGTCTTCAGCAAAGAACCCCCAAAACAAAATAATAAAACAAACCATTCAAAACCTAAGGAAATCAAGGATGTTATTTTTCTTTGTAGTATAGCTTTGTGCAGAAACATGTACTTCAGGGTAAAAGGAACATAGTAGTTGGTTCTGACTATAAAGCCACAATGTCTGCTAGGTGCATTTCTGCAAGGAGTCATCAGGAACATATAGAACCATTTGTAACATTGCCACAGACTGCACTGGTGGCTTTACAATGTAGTGGTTTGTATATGAAGGAACATTTCATCTCCTTTGGGACTGAATACTTACGGAAGATTGATCTGAGTTTGGGGGTGGTTTTGTTTGTGTGTAGGCAGGCTCACCTGCCTGTGCAGAAATGTATTAATGTCTGTGGCATTTGGGGCAAGTTCTGCCACCCTCTGTTCTCTAGCAGCTTGCAGCAAGTTGCCACATATGTTCCCTCACTTCAAGGCTGCTGCTGCAGCGTCATGAAGGATGTGAAACTTGTAGCTTCCCAACTGTGTTTTATCTTTTCTTGAAAACTCCTTGTTTAAAAAAATAAATCATTCTGCATTTAATCCTCAGTATGCTGAACAAAGAACATAACTGCTTGGTACCGAAACAAGCACAGCGATGATCCACTGTTTGTTACAGTGTACAATGTAATTTATTTAAATAACATAGGTTAAGTTCAACATTTCTGAACTTGTGGTTTTTAGTTACTTGGCAGATAAAGTAATAAAAACATTAAATAACACTTTGAATATCCTTCTGTTGCTATCTCAAAACTTTATAAAGGAGACAGTGAAGCTGCAGGCTTTAAAACATTATGGAAGTTTTTAACCTCAGTTGACTCATCCCCACTCATGGAATGCATTGAGTTCAAGGAGACGTAAAATTGAGCATGTATGTCACAGTTCTCAGTATTAAGGCTATATTGTGTGCCCAAAGTAGGGTATGTCCTTTAAAGGTGAAACAATGACTAGGAGAGTTTCCACTGACAAGTTGCTGCAAGTCAATATTTTGTTCTTAATATTATAGAGAGTTTATGTGCTTTAATATTGGGACCAAAATACTAGTAAAAAAGCTCATTACTGTCTCTCACAGAATGTACTGACTTTTCTTTCTTATATTGCATTGTGTGAGCAGAAGTAGTGTGGAACTTAACAAGTGGAGCATTTTGCCCTTAGTACTGTATGAGCATGTCCCACAATACAAAACCTAATTACTGCGTCCAAAGAAGCGTTAAATAGATTTCATGCTGTTTAATAAAGGCATTACATGATTTTGTCTATTGCCAAACATTAGAGAGAACATTCACAGTGTATGTTTCTGCTGCCTCTTTCACAATTATGGTGCAGTTTTATATTGTATCTGCCTCAGGAATCCTCAGTAACTTTTTTTGCTCATCAAATCTTTCCTCTCACTGTTATGCCCTATTTGTTTTGGTGTTATTGCATAATGGTATTGAAACAGACTTAATGAACATCTTTGCTAGGCATTTTGAATAGAGGGGACAGCTCTCAACACCAGAATATATCAGGCTGTCGTGACTTGAGGTTCAGTAATTCTTTTTCGGTCCTGATCTTTAACTAGTAACTGAGAAGGAAGAGTTTACTTTGTGACATCTGTAGCCTGAACCTTTTCATTCTTTCGAGTTCTCATTAAAATGTGAGATTTCTTCCCGAGGGTCACCATTACTGTCAGGCTTAGAGAGTCCTAATGGTGATGTTTTGTTTCTGAATTCATCCCTTAGCTGGCCTTGTCTGGCCTAAATGTCTGAAGTGTAGACCTTCTAGACTATATATGCTGAAGTTCAAAAGGAGAAAAATACTACCTCAGGGAAGGGTAGAAAGGCTTCTTGAATTCTGCCAAACCTTACCTTGTTGTACATGAGCCTAAAACTATCTAAGGCCTTCATGAGGGAATATCTCCTTGCATCTAGCTAATCTGTTACCTGCTTGTTGGCAAGACCTTTTTTTTTTTTGGTGATATGGCTCTGGATGGATACTAGGAAATTTAAATATTATATTTTAATCATCTAACATTTTGTAAAACATTTGTAATACTTTGCAAACTGTACTGAATTAATCTTTGTAACTTGTATTCTATCTAGATTCATGGGAGCATTAATCAAAGAACATCAGTGATAGGGCTGTGAGCTGATTCTCGAGGTTCAGTTTCCCCTAGTCCACTGTAGACATTTGATCATAGTGCAGACATACGTATGTGAACATAGGTTTGTGAACTTCTGTTTAGAGTCTTTCCAGAAAGGGTGTTTGTCAGCTCAATACTTACCTGGAAAGCAACTAAAGCTGTCCCGTAGCATTTCATCTCAACATACTGTGGGATATGCCATCATTATGCTCTCAGCTGTTGATGTAATATGTAGATTTGTTCAGGTAGCATTTTCCTGCATCTTGTTTAACTCACCATTGTAAAATAGCTAGCTGGCTATTGTTCATAACTGCCTAGCACAACTTCCAACTTCGGAGTCACCCGCTCTTTAAAATGTATGTTGTTTCAGGAATACTGAAACAGCTAGCTGCTTCCAGAAACACTGGAAACATAATGAAAGGCAGCACAAGAAAACACTTAATCAGCCTGGAGACAACCTATATCCTCGTGCTGTTACTTTACATGAGCCTAGAAAACCACACAAGTAGGAGTGTGATCTGAAGGTCAACGAGTGCAGTGAATTTTCCAAATGTTATATAATTAAAGAAACACCTGTGCTCCAGCCAAATAACTTCATGCTGATCTGCTATGAAAATGTTAGGCTTAATAACCCTAAAAATGTCTCATTTCTTATGCCCAGTGGAGATTGCAAACAGCAGCACTATATAAAACATAAGAGATGTTATTTCAAGATGGCTTAAAGGGTCTCTTAAGATTGATTTATTCATGTCCTAGTGTGTACTTCCTAGTTTCTGGAGTTTTATTTAGCACACTTCAGATGGGACAAAATGAGTTTAGACTGCCTATAATTTATGAAGACAAATTCTACCCTTGAACTCTTGATGCTCTTAAGCCAAAAGAGGTTTTAAAGGAGATCACAGGTTGCATGTCTTTTCCTACAGACGAAACAAAAGACCATATTGCTTATTCTTTGTCATGTCCAGAATGCAAATCACATCCTAGGCTGCATCCAAAGAAATGTGGCCAGCAGATTGAAAGTTCCTGTGTTTTCAATCCTCTTCTAAAACTTGGGATAGATAATTAAGCATCCATACAGTACAATAATACACCATACTCTTCATTTTTCTGTAGGCATAGCATATATTTCTTTTAGGAATAGCATGTTGATAAAAATGTGCTTTTTGTCTCCTTGAACCGAGATCAGTAGTTAAAAGTTTTGGTCGACATCAATATGGTTTGCATTTCCTCTTACTGTTTCTTTGAATTTATTTATTGATTTGAAAAAGAATACTGCAATAATCTTGCACATTTTGGTGCTCTGTTTCAGGCAGTAGTGATAAGTTAGGGGTTTTATATCCAATCAAATAAATTGATAAATACAGCTGATTCAGAGCGTTTACATAATCTTTCCAATGTCAACAGTCATTTAAATTACCCCAACTTTATACTGAATCTCCAAATCCAATTACCACCTAATAATAATTGTCAGTTTTTCTCTAAACCTTTAATGATAGGTCACAGGGGATGTTGCACCAGAAGGATTAAATCGTTGTAGACTGTAGCTATGCCCAGCCTTAAATTACTAACCTCTTATCTCATGGTAACAGAGCTACTATATGTTTTGTCACCATTTTTGCTAAATAGAATAAATGTCACCAAAATTAATTTCATCTTTCTTAAATTAGCTTCTTAGTGTGATTTCTCACTTCAGTCAAAATTTATTTCTTGAAGAATTTAATTTCCTTTTTAATCTATTTTATTTGAGAAAGATGAGGAAGAACATTCAGGAACAAATGCCTTTTAAATCATTCTGAGGCTAATTTTGAAATCTACCCTTCATTAATAACTGCTGACCTCTGGAGGACTGAGATTTTTAAGTCACTGTATACTTAAAATCAAACTGGTCCTGCTTAGTTCATCCTGGCTATATCCAAGGCACTAAAACTGAGACAAATCCTGCTTGTATGGAAAGCTAATCGTATGAATACAAGATTTCCCATGAGGTGGATGATCCAAGGGAATGTTTTAATTGGGTGGTTTAGTTTATTTATTTGCATGTATTAGTTTTTAATCATATTAAGGACACATAGAAATGGATGAAAATATTCTTAATGTAAGGAATAGTATAGATAGAAGAAATGCTGCCTTGAAAAGAAGGCATTGAGAGTTGGCATTGTCACACAATATAGTGACAGCAATTTCTATTTGAGTTGCTGGCATCCTTAAAAAAATATTTCCAATGAAATGTGTATTTTAAAACAATTGAAAACTGTAGCTATTAGCTTTCTATTACACTTCCCAATCTTTTGGATTTGGTGAGCTCTGTCAAAAACTTTAGAGAAAGTTACAATGTAATAGTTCTTTGAAAGAAAAGAAGATTAAAAGGCGGAGCAATTGAAAAGGGAAGGATTCAGAAGATAAACCTCAAGTGACAGGTTCTGTCTGAAATTATTGAATAAAGAACACAGTATAAAGCAAAATTGGGGGGAGGGGAAGAGGGGGGGAGGAAAGCTTTTTAATGCTCATAAATAAAATCTGTTTGAAAATATTAAAATCTGGAGGGATTCTATTTATTTTCTATGGTAAAATCTATTAAATGGCTATGTTTTCCTTTTGGAAACATGTTCTTGTTTAAGAATCCATAATATGAAGAATAGGAATGACTTAAAGTAGTGTTTTCTTCTGTCAGCTGCATGTGACTATCAAGGTTTTCTAAACTCAATTAGTAGAGAAGAATATATTCAAAATCTGATTAAATATTAGTGCCAACAGGGCAGAAAATTAAGCAGAGCATACACATTAATAATCTATTAAATATTCTATCAACTTTGAACAGCTGTAGCAGTTGTTTCTTTGAGGCATACTACAGGTTTGCAAAGGACTAGGATGGCACTACTAGATTATAGCAGTGGGTAGAAAGTCAGAAGTGTCTGCCACTCTTCTGACCCTGGAGAGTATCTGTGTATAGGCAAATACTGGTTTTCTGCTTAGCAGAGTTTTCATCTCCATTTGTTTGCAATGTTGCTACTTACCTGCATCATGGCTCTGTATCGTGATATTTGTCTGTAAAGTGGCAGAGTACAGCCTCAGAGAAGAGCACTGGAAAATCATTTGATCCTGTGCAGAAATATCTGGTGTTACTGCCTTGCCATTTCTAGGACAGAAAACGTGGGAAATAGTGGGTTGCTTTTCAAATTGAGTGATATTCTGATGCTCTGAGCTTTTAATTCATTTGTAGAAGATATATGATACCCACTATCCTGGTGTGCTAGTTTGAAGCTAGCTAGAATGTTTTGGTGAGAAGAACTAGATTACAGGCTGTGAAAAGGAAAACAGAATGATGTCTACTTCCCTCATAGGCTTGCTGAGAGATACAAGAACAAGAATCCAAACATGGATAGGACACTTCTGCTGGGGAGCTCTGAGCTGCATTTCTCTCTCTAGCCTCTCTGCCATTTCTCTGACTAATCCACTTTGCTTCCTAACACCCTGGCCGAACCTCCATTCTTCCNTCAAGTATATATAATACATCCCATTAGTACTCTTCCAGCATTTGACTTCAGCTAAGTTTGCTCACTAACTTGTAATAGATCCACAGTCTACCTCGGGGTTCATAGAAACATTTATGCCCAGCAGCCTCTTGTAATGGAAGGGTAATCACTTAATGCAAGATTGTATTTTTCCAAAATTAATATTGTTTATTAATTTTGATATTCAGAAAGCTCACCACCCTGGACCACTAATTTAAATGATTGATTCTTCACACAGGCATGCAAGTATTATACAGAGGAATAACTAGATCTAGAAATATCTAGCAAAAACATATAAACATTAACTGAACTGGAAGAGAAGGTTCCTGCGGTCAGTATACTGCTAACAGTTAATTATACTGCTTGTCCACTAAATGGACTCAAAAAGCTCCTTTTTGCTTACGGCAGAAGGCAATGGTGAATTATAAGAGGCTTTAAATATTTACTCACTAAATATTATCTCCAGACTCACTGGGCTAGCTACAGCTTCAAACAGTACCCAAATGCTTTCAGGGAATTCTGTTACTATCTTGTCAGCCACTGAGGCTTCTGATCCTTCCCAGGCTTCAGAGGCTGCTGGGGAAAGGAGGCAGTCTGTAACCTTATCTTGGCTCCTCTGGACGTGTGTGTCTCTGGGACTTCCTGTCTTGGCAGGAGACTTTCAGGTGCAGGCAGGGTGTCTTGCAAGGTGCAGTCTTAGCACCATGTCGCGCTGGCTACGTAGGCCGATTGTGTGGAGGCGTTTAGAATCTGTTTGTGGTAAACTCGAGACATTGGAGTTTCCAGGCAGTTCAGGAAAGCTAACTTAGAGCTTAGCATAGCATAATGCTGCAGAAGGCAATGGCAGAATCACTGCCAGAAACAGAGCACAATAGCAGCAGGCAATAGCAGGTATGAATACAACAGCAAAGCATGTTGTCACCTGCTCACCTCTTTATCAATATAGCCTGAGACTAATGGACCTTTGGACACAGAATAGCCAATCAGAATGCAGTTAGCTGAGCTTGACTATATTAAGTGAAGCCATGGGCTTACTTTACCCAGATTTGGGAAAAACACAGGCCTTGCACAAGCTAAGCATGTGTACCCTGTTATCACAGGATGCAAAACAAGTCTGGGCAAGCCAGAGTCCTTAGGTTCAATGGCTCCAGGTTCTTTGTCCTCTTTCCTGCGGTTGCTTCTCCCCACAACAGAAGAAGGGAGAGCAGAAAAACATGTCTGGGCAAGCCAGTACATGTATAAGCCTATTTTGGCCCATCCAGGCCTATCACGACACCTCTGGCAAGAGGCTTCATAAGTCTACTATTTGCTGTGTAAAGAGCCATAACTTTCTGTTAGTTTTGAACCTGTTTCCCACTGCTTTCTCTTGATGAGCTTCAGCACTTGAACTTGGAAAGGCAGTTGAAACTTAATCTCTCCTAAGCTTTTTAAAATCTTCAGCAATCCTAAAGGGCCTTCAGAAACTTTGAGCCTACATCCACTATAACAAAATTTCTGCGTGTTGATCATTAAATAAAGCTGAATGTGTATGTCTGGATTTCTGTTTGTCTCAGGCAATTTTTGTATGACTTAACCCTATATGTACAATTTGGGGGAAAAATACTCTGTTTCTTTCATATTTTGTTTGGGTTTGGAGGTTTTGTTTGGATTGTATTGGTTTAGGTTTTTTTCTTTGATCTTTTGATTGTGCTATTCCAGACTCTCTTGTCATAAAGAGGACTGTGGTTCCATCGCCACAATCATTGATCTGAATCAATCTCTCCGATTGCTGGCATGTGGTAGAAGTGAGGGCTCTACTTTTAGTCAGTCACTACTTGCTTTTGCATCCTTCTTCCCCCTGCCTTTATATCAAAAGTAAAAACATAGTAACAACCAGTAACAGATTTTGACAGTTGAAAAAGGTTTCTCCATTTGTAAGTGCCCTTTCTTTCTTTGTGTTTGGTCTTGATGTGTTGTTGTTGTTTCCTTTTATTTCTTTGTTTGCTTTTGGGTTTTTTTTTTTTTGGCTTTTTTTTCCCCTGGCTTTGTAATGCATCAATGTTTCCTTAAAGTTTATTTGTGATTTTTTGGTTGGGGCATTTTTTAAGATGTGTTTGGTTTGTTTCCTCTTAATAGAAGTGGAAAGGGACAATATAAAATTGGAAAAAACATAAGTCTTTGCCATTTATGAAACCACAGAAGTCAGCACTATAGTGACCAGTCTGAAAGGCTTACAGAAATTGGGAATGGAAAAGCGTGTTTGAGTTTTGACTCCAATTTACTCCTGAGAGCCAAGGTCTAGAAAAGTTCTGCAAACAGTTCATGAAAATCAGTGATATATTTCTTACATGTTCTAAAACATGCTCAGTAGATCACTTACCCGGAATAGATTTCTGAACTATCTTGAAGACACATTTTGATCTGTTAGAAAGTGCTTGCTGTCATGCTTGTAAATAATCACACTAATTTGGACAATCTTTTCTTCCAAATACTGATAGTAACTGGGTTTATTTATGGTCACGTTCAGTTAAAAATCATTTTTGTAGGATTTAAGTGCATATTTCTAACCTAGGAAGTGTTTCTGAGTTATGTGCCATCTTTTTAAGAACAATTTTTACAAGGACCATAAATAATCCTTACTACATTAGCCATCTCTCCTTTGTTCCTTGAAGTCTTTCCTTTGGTTTTTTTGGTCTTGTTTGAGAGTTTGGGGATTTTTTGGTTGTTTTTATGATTTTGGGATTTTTTTTGTTGTTTGGGTTTTTGTTGGGGTGGTGGTGGTGTTTTGTGGTGGATTTTTTTTCTTCTTGTTTTGTTTGGTTTGGGTTTTTTTGTTTGTTTCTTCTCATCCTAATTATACATTATAAAGCAAAAAGATTGTTCAATTTTGGCTTTAAAAATCAAATCCAAGTGAAAGTATTTCTTTCTCTCATCTTTTCACTTAGCAGGAGAACAATTTACTGCACAGTGGCACAATCCCAAATGTCTGTGCTGTGCAATGAACTCAAATTAGGATTAAAGATTGTCAATTTTATTCTGAAAAGCAATGCTAGGATAATATTGGCCATCTACCAAAGCTGTACAGGCTTGAAAAGTTTTGCTGAATGTGCAGAGAACTCCATTCAAGCATGGGCAGTTCACACTGGCAAAGGTCAGCTCTCTTTCTCATTCTGTAAGGCCTCTAATTTTTCATCATTAGTGTCTTTAAAGATTGCTATGGGGGCTTTTGCAGGAGACAAGGGGTGAACGCTGCTTTGTAGTACGGTGGCATAAGGACTGTTAAATATTTGGAGCCTGATGTTGCAGAATATGGAGTTTGAGGAAGGTACGGTGAATGATGAAAAGTTGGAGCATTACTTTCTTGACTGTAGGAAGCTGGGCATTTCACAGTACAATTTATGCAAAGTCTATGCAGTCTATACATTTCTCTTTGTTTTGTTATATGAACATATGAAACAAATATGGGAGTTACTGAGTTTGGGAGTTGGAAAGGAAGGAAATTAATTGCACAGCTATAAGGAAATAAAGTGCATAGTGGGACTAAGCAAACGGGAGGAAAACCAAGTACTCAAAAGTGAATGTTACACTGCATGATGTTATGTAGTACACGTGTGGTAGCAGACAGCAATAATTGACTCCTCACTGTGCTGAATGCCTTCTTATGTTCAGGTGAGACTTATTTCATATCATGCTGAGTTATGTTCTGTTTGAGTTCTTGACCTTTTTGTGGCAAGGCTGTAATGGGAACCTTTCCTGCATTATATCTTACAGGGAAATGGTTATGCAAACATGGATATATCTCTCTAGAGAAGGGACAGCCTATGACAACAGTTGGGATTATTCTAAATCTAGGCACAGCATCTCTATGAACAATGTAAGCTAAATCTGTGGGGTAATGGTCACCACAGAAACATCCACACTAGTTTGCGATGTTACAAATTATGGGCAAAGTCAGAAGGTTAAACTGGGTCACAGCTAAGCTGAAAGGAGGTTAGTTTAGCTCACTGTTGAAAATTCAGTCAGCTGACTCTGTAGTAGAGCAGATGATGGCTTTTGCACAGACTATTCCACCAGCTCAGATGTAATGGCGGTGACCTTCAGCAAAAGAGGTCAAAAGCAGTTAGAAGCTGAAATGGGGATTAGCATCATAAATCGGCAGAGGCTTTTCTCTAGTGGCATTGGCTCACAGGATTGATAGATTCAGCAACAATGCTACATTGTAAAATTAAATATTGTCCTGAACATCATCAAATGATCTGCCTCTGTATGTTGATTCTTATCTGTACCATGTGTGCAGCAAGAGCTATGAACATTTGTTTTTAACAATACTCAGAATCAAACATTGGAGGAAAGAATTTGTAAGGGGATGTCTCAGTTCACAAATATGCACTAACAACAGTGTAGTAGAAGGGACAAACAGCCCAAAATAAGTCCAAAACAAACCCGTACAAGTCCTGGCATGCCCAGGCATAATCCTCCTCTCACTCTACCTCTTCCAGAGTCCAGGGAAATGCAGGAAAGACAGAAAGGACCTGGTGCCACAGGTCTGATAAACAGGAATTGCCTGAACATGTTTTGCTCATGTCCACACCTTGTGGTAAACAAGGTGTGTGCACCTGAGCTATGCTCGCCTTATGGTGATGGAGTTTAGAAGTACTTTTGCAATCATTTAACTCTACCTATCTGTGTACCTAAAACTAACAAAGGACGAGCTGTGGAATGTCTGCCCACCTGGAGGCATTGAGATAAGGAAGCAACAACTTTTACAGAGACTCTGAGAGCTGGAGACATCAAGATAAGGAAGCAAAGATGCCTACAGAGACCCTGAAACTGGCCAGAACTGACCTAGCAGTTTGGGCTCAGTGATAAGCTATACAGCTCAGCACATTTTGCAACCAAGAGGGCAGTGCAAGGAAGGCTCTTGCCTTCATCCTTAGGACTCCAGAGAACACCAGCAGGGTGGCATCCACCTCCATAAAAAAAAAGGACCATGGGCGAGCAGACATAAAACACCTCTGGGAGTACTTTGCATACACATAAACTTTCCCTGGAGCTCTCGTGAATATGTAATAAGTAACAACGCATAAACCGCAAGGTTGGGGCCCGCGGTGTGCACGTTCTTGCGGGGAGAGATTCCCCCGTGCACCAGCGCGCTTAGTGAACGTACCTGCTTCATAACCTTTGGGGTTATAAGGTTTTTTCTCCACGTGTCAGTGGAAGGCTTATGCCTTTGCCAAATATGCTTCAAGTCTGGCTTAATGCCATTCCATTTGTTCACGGTTCTGTTTATCTGTGTTGCCAATGGCCAAATAAATTCTTGGGCAATTGGTAAATACAAGCCAGACTGTAAACAAGGTGTCTTGTTGCCTTATCTATGCAAGATCTTTGCCATGCCTCAGTTTACCTGGAAGAAGCACAAATGCCTGGCATGTCATCCATAAACCAGAAAGCCTTTGTCTAAAGCTGCCTGAGACCACAGCCAGCCTTAATACATCATCAGGAACTGCTTGCTGAATTCGAGCCTTCTTGATTTTACCAAGGTAACGCCCAATGGCAGGCAACAGCCACCCAGACCATGCAGAAGGGGGTAAGCATCAGGTGAGCTGAGCACCTCCGCTAAGCTGCATCACTGCAACTTGCAGTTGCAGCCTGTGAGCAAAGGGAGCTTCATACCCAGACATCACTGCGTCCTTCGCTGAGAGAGAGCAGGCTACTGCCACCCCAAGACACCAGGCCACCTGTGAGCCAGAGAACCTCCAGTAAACACCAGTCCTAGATGGGAAAAAAATTCCACCCCAGAGTGGAAGATCCACAACCATAGCCAGCCCAGTCTAAGGACTATGAGATATGCACCAGCAGCCAGCACGTGGCTCAGCGCTACCTTGCTCTGTGTTTAAACCTGGCACAGCATGTACCATATTCTCTGGATTATAAATGCAGCCCTGAAAAGATTCTGGAGACACTCATCTGTGAGTAAATAATTTCCCTAAAGCCTCTTTGTAAAAGGTTCTTGCTCTGTGCTAGCAGCCCATTTGGCCTGTCGAGTCTGCCCCTATAGGCAAGCAGCATATTGCGCCGCGGATACTCTTCCCAGTGTAAATTAGTTTTGCCTTTTTTCTTCTGGTTTTGCTTAATTGTTTCAGTTGTTTAATACTGCCTGTGTACTAAACAGGTCCTGTAAATATCTCGCACAACCAAACACAGCGACTCTGTACATAAGTTGGGGCAAGAATTTTATTACTAATATTAAATAATTAGTACTTGATTAATATCTGTCTTATTAATAATTTCATACAATTCATAGCAAACAGCTAGCTCTAACCTTGCTATTATAAGCCTTTATATGTGGTGCTGTTCTAAGTATGTGGAGATCTGCTCAACTTCTGAAAGCAGTTTAGCGGCACCAAAGTTAGAAACTTTGCTTTACTGCCAGACCAACTAGTTCAGGTGCATGTAAAACTGCTGCTCTTTCTGTAAAAGCATAATGGCCTGGCCCTCCCTTACAGTCTCTTGCAAGATGTAGCTATGATTTCCTGTCACTTACTCCATACTCCAGTCCATATCACATCTGTTGTTTCTTTCTAAATGGTGCATGTGGCTTCTTCTGGAAAAGGTAGATGAGAAAAGAGATACAGTTGTAGTTTTTGAGCCTGCACTCGTGCCCTTAAGCAGAATATATCTTGACCCTATGAACATTCAGGGTTATTCTTTGGCTTGGTAATTACAGATGATTCCTCACTCTCTCAAACTGCCTCCCCACATCTCATTTCCAGCTACACTGCAGGAAACATGATATTCATGGTATGTTGTCTTTCTTTCTTTGAATGTAGAGGAGCAAGCTAGGGACAAATCTTTGCTTTCTTCACTACTTGCTATTTCCAGCAGAAAAGTAATCTGCTAACCAGAAAGGAAGAAGAATGTGATGCATCTTCATGCTAGCAAGTAATAAAGGAAAATCCTTTCTGTACACCAGCCATTCCCTGCATGTGCTAACAAAATAGTTTCTGCTGCTAAGTCTTCCCAAGAGGAGTTAGAGGAATTGAATTGTGTGCTTACTCTTTGTAAGGCCCTGTGCCTCACAAAAATTGTTCCCTAGTCCTTAGCCACTTCCAGTGTGGTTTCAGTCTACCAGTAATTTTGTCCAGAGCCAAATAAATTATGCTTAGTGAACACATGGGTTTAAAAACTGAGAAACTGTATGACAAGAGACATCTCTGTCTTGCAGTGCTGAAAGTTTTTATTTGGCTTGCAGAATTTTGAGTAGAAGATTGACAGGCTTGGGGTGGGCAGCTTGTGTCTGTAGCTTCTCTGGTTACAGTGACTAAACACAATACTGCCTGACTTAGAAGGTGCTAGAATAGAATAGAATAGAATAGAATAAGCCAGGTTGGAAGAGACCTCCAAGATCATCCAGTCCAACCTAGCACCCAGCCCTAGCCAGTCAACTAGACCATGGCACTAAGTGCCTCATCCAGGCTTTTCCTGAACACTCCCAGGGATGGCGACTCCACCACCTCCCTGGGCAGCCCATTCCAATGCCAGTCACTCTCTCTGGCAAGAATTTCCTCCTAACATCCAGCCTATACTTCCCCCAGCACAACTTGAAACTGTGTCCCCTTGTCCTGTTGCTGGTTGCCTGAGAGAAGAGACCAACCCCCACCTGGCTACAACCTCCCTTCAGGTAGTTGTAGACAGCAATGAGGTCACCCCTGAGCCTCCTCTTCTCCAGGCTAAACAACCCCAGCTCCCTCAGCCTCTCCTCATAGGGTTTGTAGTATGATGATGTCTTTTCACTTCTTACATAGAAGAGATTTACTATGTATGTATTGTAAACCTGTGGTTTATAAACCTCATTGACTTCATTAGTCCTCAGGGGTTTCATTCTTGTTAGCCTGGAAATGCCCAATTTTTTGTTTGTTTGTTTGTTTTGGCTTGAGTTACGATCTCATTAGAGTGAAAACATGGCTCCAGATTCCTTTTGCCATGTGTAAATCAGACAAGTCTTGTGACTAACCCCAGCTGGTGATCGAGACTGTAAATCGAAAGGCTACTCTTTTCCACTTGCCTCTTCCAATTCCAAAGGCTGGGCCTGGTCTTAGAAACATCCTAATATCAAAGGGGCATTTCAGCAACTTGTTTTCTGTGGCTTCTCCCAGTTAAGGCAGTAGACTCTCAATGCACATAAGACTGAAGGAAACATAGAAATGAGACATAATACAATAAATTTCTTCAAAGGAGGAATTAGGATGCTTAAAAATAATACAGAAAACTACTGATGGCTGGGTTTGTAAAAACTTGAATGCCACATGTTTCAGTCTGCCCCATTGTTTTTAGGGATCAGAATAGCTTTGTTTTCTTAGTTTTCTGAAGTACTGCAGTTAATCTGAACAGAATCTCATAAAAGTTGTTCAAGGTAAACCAGAAAAATGGCTTGGCTAAAGTTGTCAAATTCCACCTAACAACAAGTGTCTTTTTTAATGCACCATTACTCAAATTCAAAACTAGCTTGAGATTTTTCTTGGCTTGTGGCAGTTGCACAAGTTGTTGGGAGCTTACTCTTCATAACAGGTTTCTTTTCCTTACTGTATTTTAAGATATTGAAACCCCCTTCTACCTAATCTATTAGGCTAAATTGCAAACAGTTTTATTCCTAGTTGCCAGAAGTAAGTTCCTAGTGTCATCTTAATTAGAAACATGTGGTGAAAAAGGAGGTAACTTTTAAGCTGACACTATTTGTGAGTTAAAATCTGGCATCCCCTTTCTACTGACAAGCTTGACAACTGGAGCAGCAATCACCTCATCAAATCTCTCCATTGTGTCTCTCCTGGTTTTTTGGCATCCTTCCTGTCTAAATTTTTATCAGATGAGTGCTTTTTTCTTGGCAAGTGTTTTAAATACCTTCTTGTTGCTTTATCTCTGCACTGTCACCCTTTGCCCTTAATGTCATTTCTCACATGTAAGACTGTGGCAGAATTCGAAACAAGTTAGTTAGGAACACAGATTCAAAGACCAGCATTTCCTTTTTGTTCATGAGTCTCCTACCCCCACACTTTCCAAACACCAGCATGTCACAAATACCACAGGAACACTCAGTCTTTAACATGCTTTTTTGGTGCTCTAAATCCTCAACACTGCATCCACTTTCTTTCTTCTATGGCATGTACCGTGTTGCTTGTCTTTATCTTCCTTCTTCACACCATTGAATGGTTTCCAACTGATGATATCAGGATCTTTAATCTTAAGTTTTGGAAGCAGTATGCAATGTGAGAATAAGAATAGTACAGGCGTTAAGGCCACAGACATATTAGACATCCTTTCTGCAGGTTTTTCTCAAAGCTGAGCAAGAACAGACTTTCTCTTGAAAATTCTGGTATTTCATCTTCTGATTGCTGTTGATTGCAAAGTTGATTCTAAACCTTGAAATTCAAATGAAACCATGAAGAATGCTGTTTTAAAAGTTTCCCAAATAATTTATTTCTTTAAATAAAGGCATAAATATTGGATGACATCTGCAAGCTGTAGTCATATGAATAAGGATAATTTTAGCATGTGTCCAAGGAAATTCTTACTTTACAAGACTTCTCATCTTTGCAACAGATTAGAAAAGTGCTGAATTTCAGCTAACATTTTTAAATAAGTAAAGGAATAGAAAAGTAGAATTCTGTCTTCCCCTTTATATATTGTTTAAAAGTGAAAAACAAGCTTCGTGAAAGCAGAATTCTCTTGGCCTTGTATTTGTCAGTATGGTTTGTCAGACTCTGAATTTATGGTCCAGCCGAAGTTGAGATTGCTTTATGCAACTCAGATGAGTGATTAAAAAAAACAAAACCAAGCAACCAAAACACACCAAGAAAGAGGGGAAAAAAAAATCAAAACAAAACAAAATACAAAGAAAAGAAATAAAAAATAAAATTAACACAATTTTTGAGCCACAAACAAATCCATAGTTCCCAGTGTAGTGTTACAGAAACAGCCTTATTTTGTGATAACCTGATTTAAGAATTTTTACAGAGTTAAACCTATCAGCAAAACGATTTTGACTGCAAGGAAATCAACAAGTAATGTGGGCTTTTGTGGTTTGACCCTTAGATTCAAATCTGTGGTCTGCAATGTAGATAAAACGTTCTGTATGAAAAATAGAACACGTGGACATAGCTAGCAATCGTTGCCCACGTAGACTAGGGACAGGACTCTTCAGAAGAAAATGCTCACTCCTAGGGCTTCATTCTGCATAGTACTACAGAGCTATCAAAAACTCTTTTTGTCTCCTTTTTTATCATTCGACTTTTGTGACCAAAGGACCGTTAACTGCTTGTTAAACAATCCGACTGCAAGTCTTCATTAAGCTGCAGTTGTTGTCCCACTTTTTTTTTTCCTGATACTTTTGTATTAGCATAAAAAAACTGCCTTGAAATGAGTTTTAACCCTGAATAGGTACAACAAAATTAGTGACAGAATAGATAGCTCTAATTACTGATGTCAAAGACAGCCTCTGTGGGCAAGTGTCCAAGTCAAATAATTTCTGCCTGGTAATGAGAGTTGATACCAATGGTTGTTGATAGGTCTGCAAAACAAGCAATTTCTCATAGAAACCAATGCAAAATCCTGTTTAGAAGCTGTTAGATTGCAATTAGGTTTTGATGTAGTTATTTTTACATTGCTAAGCAAGCCTTATTTAAGCAATTCAATTCAGTGATGAAAGATGCTGGCTTCAATTCCCAGCTATTTCTGTATTATTAAATTTGTCCTTTTTATGCTCTGTTGTTTAGGCAAAAAAATGTTCCTGTTTCAAAAGCTGCACTACAATTAAAATTTTGATTGAAAAGAGATAATTTATTCACCAAATTAATCTTGTTTGATACTAGCTTCTGCATTGTGTAGGACTATGGGAACTTATATTTGTTTGTTGTCTAGGATAGCATTCGTTTTGGGCTGCACTCTGCTTTGAAATTAATTCTTTTAAGATACTGTCTTGCAAAGAGATTAAGCAAAAAAGTAAAATGAGCTGTTCAAGTCAGAAAATAAACCAAATATTCAAGTTATTCAGACACTTCTAAAGTCCTTCTACTGAAAAAAATCTGCACAACATAAGTCATACTGTTCTACACCTAATTTCAGAGGGCACAGTACATTATAACATGTCTTTGTAATTTGGGGATTTGTACTGCAGTCCTGTCATTTTATGGATGTTCTTGAAGTGTGCAAAATGCTGTCTGAGATTCTGTCTTTTGGGGACCCCAGGCTGTCAGTTTGTCCCCTCCACTGCACAGAGAAGGAGTAGAGCAAAAGCAAACTGTGCTTTGAGATGTAATCCATTTTACTGAAGTAAAGTATTCCCTCAGTGTACTATGTTTCTGACCTGTGTCAGAGTTGAAAGTTAATTCTTTTTTTTCAAACTGTGATCCTAAAATGAGTTTTGCAAAACTAAATTAATACAGTAGCTCTCACTGGAAACAGTCAGCTGCTGAGTGCTCAGCAAGTGAAACTCCTCTTCAGGGTATCATGAACAGGCAGTAAATGTCACATGATTTTGAATTTGAGTAATGGAGCATTAAGGAAACACACTAATTAAGGTAAATTTGGCAATTTTATAGGAACCAGTTTTCTGATTTCTTTAGTCAATAAGAGCGGTGTAAGCTGCTGGACACAGAGCATTTTGAGATGCTGGCTGCTTCTTTTCATTGCCTAATGGGAGTTAAGCTCTTCTGAATATCCAGCCACAGCTGAAGTACTGAGTTCTTTTGAAAACTCCAACTGGAAATCCCGACTTGGGCAACTAATGAAGTGGGCTTATTTTCCAATGCTAACCCCAACCCCCTGTGAAGGCAGCAGAAGCAGATGGAGTACACAGGATTCATTTCTATAGATACGCATCTAAACACTCGAGGTGAGTGTTTTTAAAGTGGCTAAGCATTAGGCTCGAAGGGCAAGATCAGTCTGGCTCAAGCTTTTAAGATTGAGTGAACAATGCATAAAATGTTGATCGGGTGCATAAGTGACTGGAAGTCTCTAGCTCTCTGTTTTCGTTAGTGAAGTTGCCTAAGCATTTAATGCTCCACTGCTGCACGTGTCAGCAGAGGCTGCCATTTTGACTGCGCCAAGACTTTGATGACTGAATACTGCCTTGACCTCTTGTAGTTTGCAAATTCTAAGTCCCCTGAGAGTAATAGTGCGTGTTTGAGTGGGCAGCATGCAATTCATGCAGTTCATGGTAGTTACAGACACATTCATTCCAAAAGACCAGGCAGAAGTAGTCACAAGGTTAGAGTGTATTCTACATTTCTAGGAGAGAAATAGGGTTTTCCTTTCCCTCTGCAGTGCTAGCTGACAATTTATTTTCATTTCCTCTCTCACACTGCATCATCTGTTAATAATCCTCTCTTAGTTCTCCCTTACCCTGTGACTCATAGTGCTTAGTGATGTGCCCAGTTGCCCTGTTTTCAGCAAGTGCACCTAGGCCACACCACAGCTGGAACGACCATGGGACTCAAGTTTGTCCCACCAGAGGTTTTGCAATAATTTCTTGCCCAGATGGCCAGGAAAATGGAGCAGAAAATTGTTTCTTCACAGCATAGAGATATGTGTGTGTGGACCAGTGTGGCAGAATACATGTTTGGACTCTGGATATCTATTTTTTTTACAATCAATGTTATAAGGATCTTAGGTGCTGGGTGTTAGAGAGGTGTAATGGTTTTCTTTGTTACCAGTTTAATATCTTCATGGGCCTAGACCTATGAGTGGTTTGGGTTTTTTTCCCTCAAACACCTAAATTAGTTTAAAGTAGTGCTTATGGACAACTCTTTAAAATTTAATCTTAAAATATCTTAATTTGATAATATCATC
The DNA here is from genome assembly GCA_013400475.1 of Tricholaema leucomelas. Classification (NCBI taxonomy): domain Eukaryota; kingdom Metazoa; phylum Chordata; class Aves; order Piciformes; family Lybiidae; genus Tricholaema lacrymosa; species Tricholaema leucomelas. The sequence goes on along the minus strand of WAAF01010411.1, from coordinate 146,741 downwards.
ATATGAGCATTAGTTTTTCTTTGGCACTCATAGTGCCAAAGAAACGTCCCTCATAGTACAGCATGCAGTTATTTTAGTAAATAGTGTTGCAGAAGAGTAATCAACTATTAAAATGCATACAATCTTAATTCAAAATGTAGAGCCTTCCTATCACTACACCCCAAAAGTGTGTTTCACTCACTATAGCACAGTGCCATGTGGTTATTTAACAATCAAAAGTATTTTTGGATGCTTTGTATACAACGGCCAAGACTTTAACTGACTCATCCAATGGCAATGAGTGGTGACCCTCCAGTCTACCAAATGTTATTTGCAGCAATTTCCCCATCTTGCATAGAACCTGTGTTGTGAGGCAAAGGCCATGGTACAAATGGACAATCAGCCTTCTAACTGTCCTTTTGAGGCTCAGTTATGATGCCACTTAAAATAGCACATAACTGTGCAGAGAAGAGAAAGTCACAATCTTAGGTCTTAATAGAAGAAAGTATTAGGAATTGAGATGGTGATTTATTAAAAGACCTTGTGGAGCAGCAAGCAAAAGCTCTTAAAGCCTTTGTTCAAAGGCAACGCGTAATGGAAGGATTTAAAGCTGAATACGCTTCTTTCCCAGCGTAATGTAATGCCGGTTTGTAGAATCGGGGCGCAGAAGAAATATTGTAACAATAATGTTGGAGGAAGGTTAAGCACATCTTTATGAAAAACCAACGCTGCACAAGCAGTCTTGTTGCTGATATTGTTCTCTTATAGCGTTGCAGCATGTGCAACATCCAGGTCATTGCCAGTGCAAGCCAGACAAGCTTAAGCTGCGATGAGTGATTCTGAAGGCGGGGAATGATAAGAGGGGGGCTGTGTGCATGGATCTGGATTATCTCAAACTCAGACCCCAAGCAGAGATCTAGTGCTGGCAAATACAGTAAGAGTCTGTAAGGAAACTCTGCAACTGAAGTCTGCAGGGAATGGGAAAGAGTAGTTCCAGAGAGGCCACCTTGACAAAGGTATTAGGTGCAGCAGGACATGCTGGCGTCCTGAACATATTGACAGTTATGAGCTTTTTAAGCAAATGTTTCTCGTTTCTTTTTTCTCTTTGTTAGTTAAGTTGAATTGGGTGGCTGGTGCTGAAACAATTTAATCCTCGTCTGCAAAGCAATTTATTGCAAGTTATTGCATCATATTGCAATTGATTGTTTTATTGTTGTTGGCATGTTCTGTGCTTTTTCTCTTAGAAATTTCATTTTGCAAATGTAGTAATAATATTTTACATGTGTAGAGTGCCTTTCATCACAAAATACTTCACAAACTAGATAGAGTTTTTGCAGTCAGTTGTTTGAAAGGAAGGGACTTACGCTGTTATCAGAACACGAAGCCACCTTTACCCATGCAGTCCAGCCAGGCTTTATCATGCTAACTACATTCTTCTAACCTATGTTGACACCTGACTAATAAATAGCCAGCTTCCCTTTCAGATCAGATGCATTTATTACTGTGACTCAAAAACTGAAATACTTACTGGATAGGAAAGCAGATTCAATTTTAGTGGCTGCCACCCTGTTTGCCTGATTGGCCACAAAATGAAGGGGAAAAATGTGTAAGAAAGGAACCTGAGCCCTAAACAAATGTATTTTAATGGTTGGTTATTTTCTTTTTGTGCATTATTTTAGCATGATTTTTAAAGGTGCTACTAATCCAGATCCTGTGTTTATTTGAACAGCTTCTGCTGCTTTTAAAATTTGTGCTTGACCTATATTTATTTTCTTGTGTACTGTGGCAGAAGTTTCCTTGCTGTGTGTAACATGGCCCTGTATTTGTGCAAATCCTTGAAGATTCTGTTGCATTCAGTGAAAGAACAGCATTAATTTAAACTCAACTACACACAATCTTTTAAAAAGTAAATCTGCTACATATATGGGTAATGCTGCTCTTAAATATTCAGCCTCTGTGTCTTATTTAAATTCAGTGAATTGTTCACTCTTTCCACATAACTTCTGTGTAAAAGGGAAGGCCAATCTACTGGTTCAGACAAAAGGCTTAAGCTCGTATGATCTGTGTTCTGTTTCCTTTTTGTCATGTTCTTGCATTTTGTTCTCCATCTGTAAAAAGGAGATGACAGCTCTTTGCTGCCTTATGATTGTGTAAGGATAAATACACCCATTATGAGATGTTCACATGATTGAGCCAAGTATGTAACTAATCCAGTTTATGCAGAGAGATGCTTTCCAATTACAAGTTGGGATATTTTGTCTTGGAGAACTGTGGAGGAACAGGTTAGCTATCTTACTCAAAGTATTTAGCAGTGAAATGGTTAAAAAGGTATACATAGGGGCAATGTTTAGGTTTCAGAGTTAACACCCTATTGAGATGATTGAAAATAGTTCATATCTTGCTGAACTGTCATTTTGAGCTGTCTGCCAATTTAAGAACATATTGCTGCCTCTGTTACCATATGGTTCGAGTTGATACAGTTTTCTGTGCAACCATGAGAGCTAGACACATCATTATATGAAAATGAAAACAAATGGCTGAGTCCTGAGCCCACTGCTTTAGGCCCCCCTGGTGTAAGCACGAGTTCAAAGCCATCTAGCCTTCCCATTTGGAGATTCCTGCAGCATGAGAGAGGCTGGGTGTGTTGGTGAGCTGCGACAGCCCGCTCCCGTGCCACAGGGCTGTGGCACACAGGCTGTAAGGGACGTTCCCAGGAAGGAAGTTTTACAACGCGGTCACAATAGTAAATGATCTCCTGGGTTGCAGTACCTAATTTGTCAAGATTTAATTAGATTCCAGGATTGGTGAGCCTCTCTACGGGATTTCTTCTCCTTTGCTGTATCACTGGTGTTACAGATACGTTACACCAGGTACATTAAATGCCTAAGCCCCAAGCTCTTGCTGCACGTTAACTGTGTTGTACTCTAAGTAAATGCTAACAAATAGAAAACAAAGCTAAAATTTTCCAAGGAAGCCGCGCTCTAGTGAGCACCATGAGGTAGCTTTTGATACCTGCAGGAATAAGGCTGTAAAATTTTCCACTAAATTTCTATCTCCATTCTAGGACACCTGCAGCTGTTTTGCATACTAAGATTTCCGCCCCCCCCCCCCCCTCCCCCCCCGATGCAATAGAAACTCCTTGGTTGTGCTGCAATTTGTTTTGCTTTCCTTAAGTTATGATTAGCACTGTAGCTTTTTTTTCTAGTTAGGCTAGGTCAATTTTGCAGTCTTTCCAACTCACTTGTTAGCTGCGTATTTTCGTTGCTGAAGTTTCTGGTATGGCTTATGTCTTCTGTCATAGCAGATAATTAATTCATTATAAATTAATCATATTTACGTTATTTTGTAGGTCTAACTAAAGCTGACAAAATGAAATGAAAAAATAAAAGCTGAGATTTTTATCTTTTCCTTGTGCAGTAGGGCAAAATGCAGACCAGAGTGACTTAACTTATGCGTACAGCATAAAACTATCCAGATTTGGATAAATGGACTTTTTTGCCTGTACATATGGCTTGTTACTGGCTCATTTCCCAACATTCTTTTTGACTCAACTTTCAGAGTCAAAGGAATCCAAATATCTGACCAAAACTCATTTATTTTTTTCCTGCCTGTTGGAAGTATTTGTGCAAAATGAAACCACAAATCAACTCAGGTTTGCTTGCGAGATTGATGAACTCTAATGAATCTTTCAATGAACTCACTCTAAAATTCAAGCATGTAATAAAAAACTAAAACATATCCAAAAGTCACTTTTAGTATATCCTTGTATATCTGATACATTTAATTTTTATTTAGGTCACTGATTTCTGGGCATTTACAAGCCAGTCAGCTGACCGAGAAATACCACAAGGCAATCTCACCTCCATGTTGCCTATAGATTTAATGATATACAACATGCAGAGGCATGCACCAAATGGCAGGTTTTTGGTGTCATGGTTTAGGTGTTACCCACCCCACACACTTTAGAAATAACCCAGACTAGACTCAGCTGGCTCTGGAAATTGAATGAAGCTTATATTTACAGCTTAGCAGAATATCAAAGCAGATATTTACAGTATATACATATATATACAGAAATATACAAGCTAAAAGGTAATACAGAAACACAACAGCCCTCCCAGAAACCTGAGTCCCCAGGAGGGGCTCCCAACCACCCTTCCACCTTCTCCCACCCCTCTCTACCTTACTCCAGGCATTGCCCTGTGCCCAAGGAAGAATGGAGGGTTGGCCAGGGGGATTAGGAAGCAGGTGGATTAATCAGGTTAGGTTAGAGAGAGAGAAATGCAGCTCAAAGCCCAGGCAGTGATCGAATGTCTTATCTATGGTTGGATTCTTGCTCTCATACATCTCAACAAGCCTATGAGTGAAGTAGACATCACCATTGTTTCCCTTTCACAGCCTGTGGTCTAATTCTTCTCACTGAAACAGTCTAGCTAGCTTCAAGCTAGCACATATGGCTAATGAGGCAAAGACAGGGTAGCATTTATTTCTTTGGAGCTAAGCTGCTGGAGGATATAGGCCAAAAATCTCTTCCTGTTCCACAACTCAGGTTGTTCAGCTCCATCATCACTTCTTGTCTATAACTTGGACTTAATTAGGGACTATTGTTCTCTGTTGTTCCTTAGTAGAGAACATCTTGCAGAGAGATCAAATCTTCCTATGGATATTAAGAGGCTGGACGGTCCAGGAAGGTTGAATATGGCATCAGCCTTACGTTGTGAGGATGACAATAGACAGGAAAATACATTCCCAGCACATTTTGTCAGTCACACATATATTGTTTCCCTTTTCTAAATATTTGTAGAAAATCTTTATTGGGCCAAGCTGTGAAATCATTTCTTAGAATTCCAGGGCCACGTTTTAGATTGTGTGCTTCAGTCCCACAAACTTTCTGATGCAACATCATTGTTTGGCTTACTGTATTTGTTCTTTTGCATCCACGCTATGGCTGGGTTTGGGTGCTCTGTCCAGGGTTCTCCTCACCTGTATTGATGTTTAACAGTAAGCTGGTGACTGCTGCTACAAGCAGATTGTCCATTCTTCCCTATTTTCAAACGCAGGCATAAATCCACATTTTAAAATGGCAGCACAGGCTCTGTTGCTGTTAGACAGAAATCATTGCATCCTAAAAAATGTATTAGGCTTGTGTGGAGATTTCTCTGTTTGTTACAGGGGTGCTTCTGCTTCTGTTTGCAAGAGGGAACCTGTCAGATTTGTCTTACATGAGATTTCCTTTCTGGAATCTAGCTTACTGCCTTTAGGCTCAGCAATGTAATGCCCTACCCCTGCATGTTTACCTAGCACAGTGATACCGCTTTATTTATAAGCAGTGAAGATGAAAGAAACCAGGATGCATTTAATTGATCTTTCCATGTTGTAAATGTAAAATTCATGTGCATTTTTGTTTGCTTTATAGCTGTTCTCATTCCTTTTCCTTATTTAATATGCACGTCATACTGTGCCAGGGGGTCAGTAGGGCAAATCAGGGAGCCAGATGGCTTACCTCTACCCTAAGGAAACATACCAGTATTTAGTTGGGCACTTCACCAAATAAAGACAGGACTGGAATCCACAATAAATGTGAGAGTTGGTTAAAACAGCATCCTTTTCTTAGATTCACAGCTACAACCTCCTTGAGGCATGAGTTTTTTATACTTCACTGCTGCTTTCTAGCTTTCTCTAAGTAACTGCATCTTAGAAGATATTAGAGGGGGGTGCAACTCATTTTATTTATGGCCTTTGCACAGAAACAAGTTTCAGCTATTTTAATCTGACTGAAATAAGAAACCATAATCCATGGATGAAAAGACAGTGGACAAACTCAGTTAAATCCCTAGAACCCTGAGGACGTATATTTTGTCCATTTCTGTTTTTTATGTTCCCTTTTTTTCTGCTGTTATTCCCGACTTTAACTTTTGAAAAGCCAAGCAGTTTAAGTGGCCGGGCCTGGGGAGCTTATTTGTATGCAGCACAAATTTCAGGATCTGTTCCCAAGCCTGTGCAGAGTGAAAAATGGCCTGCATTTTCTTGATAGCCCATGTGGTTGTAAAGAATAAATGGCTAATGAATTACAGATGAACATTGACGCAAATTAATCTTCCTGATGTCCCTGGGTTATATGGCAGCCATTTAAAAGTTTAATCAATACACTAAAGTTGAAAACATGCAGGCACTGCAGTTGTTTGGATGTAATAAACATCAGAGGGAAACGGGAGGCTTGTACCCAGTCCATGTATCATAATGACAGGTATTTATGTTTAATGGACTAAATATTTTTTATTGGAAGAGAGCAAATGTCAGCTTAACTTTGTAAGCCCTGCATTCAACTTTCCTTTGAGGTTGGTGAGAGACGGCTGACATGTCATTGAAAATGAAATGTAAAAAAACCAATTGAGACAAAGCGAGGATAAGGAGCTGCTTTGCCGATGAGATGCTGCTTTAATGCTCTGCAACTATTCATTACATAAAATGTAAACTCTGCCATTTCAAACGTTGCAGTAAAATGGTTTACTAGGGCAGACTTTTAATGGTTATTAGGGAAAACAAGAGCCAAACACTGCCAAATATTCTTTTCTGGGAAACATTTTATTTGAAAAGTCTTTTGCTGAGCTACAGTTTCAGAAGATTTATAATTATGCAGCAGTCATCCCCCTCTGCCCCTTTCCTTTTTCAGACAAAGAAAAACAAAAAAATAACTTTCAGAATAACCACACCACAGTCCTTTTTTTCCTCTTTGAACAGAGTAATAGCTTTATATAAGCTTCTCAGAGGCCTGGATATTAATTGCACTTGAAGTCAATAAATTCTAGAGCCATGTGTGTCCAGGACTCACCCATCATTACTATAAAGAGGGAAGGAGGCTGTGCAAGACTGCCAGATTCACCAGGCCTGCACAGTTGCTTGGCTAAACGAAAGATCACGTTAATTTATTTTCTTTAGGGTAGAAAAAGATTGTTGCTGTATCATTTGGTGTTAGAAGACAACAAACTTCTTCTTTGTTATCGTGTTAAACAAAAGGTTTTAATAAATGGAAGGAAAGGGGAAGGTAATGTTTTACCGTCTGTTGTAGCATCCCGTTTGTTGGCTGGTGTTACCTGAATGGACCTTCGGCGGTCTAGAATGGTCTCATGAGGTTCCTGGTAATGTGTACTGTGGAACTACTTCAGAAAGGGAGAGCAGTCTGAGCCCTGTGGATCGCTGCTGCTTCAGTTATTGGTTGGGCTAGTTCTCTCCTTACTTGAATATCGCTGCAAAATATTTCATTCAGTTAAATAATTGCTTTTAAAAAGGGGGCACTGAGTCACCCGGTAGAGGTTTGATGCCCAACCTCCTTCTGATCTTCAAGCATATTGTCATGACTTTAACAAAGGTTGTTTAAGGCAGACAAGTGCATTGGGGAAGTGGCAGAAATCTCATATTGTTAAAGAGGCATCCAACATATATCTAAGTTCTCTTTGGCATGCAGGCAATTTTATTTCAAATTCTTATTTTAATAGTTTCATTTAACCTCAACAGCTCCTTCTTATGTGGCATCAGGTTCTACTTCAGAACTGAAATCAAGCAAAAATGGCCTTTCCCCCTTGTCTTCTGCTGACCCTGTGTCATTTGTCACAAATAGAACAGCTTCCTAGCCTCAGCAACCCAGCGTGACTTAATCCGGTGATGCTTCCAGGCGTTCTCCTGACCTTACGTTCCACAGTAGAGAATGGGTCTCTCCTTGTGTTGTATGGCCACACGGCACAATGGCCAGGATTTACCTGGAATGTGATTCTCCCCCTCTACTCCACACTGGTGAGGCCCCACCTGGAATACTGCGTCCAGTTCTGAAACCCCTATCGTAAGAGGGGTATGGATGTGCTGGAATGTGTCCAGAGAAGGGCCACGAGGATGATCAGAGGACTGGAGCACCTCTCCTATGAGGAGAGACTCAGGGAGTCGGGGTTGTTCACTCTGGAGAGGAGAATGCTCTGGGGTGACTTTATTGTGGCCTTTCAGTATCTTAAGGGTGCCTACAAGAAAGCTGGGGAGGGACTTTTTAGCATGCCAGGTAGTGATGGGAGTGGGGGGAATGGAACCAAGCTAGAAATGGGTAGATTTAGACTGGATGTTAGGAAGTTCTTCACTCTGTGGGTGGTGAGACCCTGAAACAGGTTGCCCAGGAAGGTGGTCAAAGCCCCACCCCGGGAGGTGTTTAAGGCCAGACTGGATGAGGCTCTGGACAGCCTGATCTAGTGTGAGGTGTCCCTACCTGTGGCAGGTGGGTTGGAACTGGATGATGCTTGTGGTCCTTTCCAGCCCTGACTGATTCTGATTCTATGACATACTGTTTCATCACTTTCAGAAATGGTCTCTTGAGTTGTTCTGAGCTGACTTTGTTGTGACTGGTGAAGAAGGAGTTTGGAGCCTTATTATTGTCATAATGAAGCATCAAAGACTTAGAAGAAGGTTTGCAGTGTCCTTCTGAATTAAGTTACAGTTTGGGTCAGTTTGAAAAATTGTCTTTTGTTTCCTAAAGCTCAAAAGCAGTTTTCCAAAATTGCTCAAAACAAGTAAGCTTTAGTGGCATGTGAAGTAAACCAGCAGGTATCTACAGCAAAACATTAACAGGATTGCATCAGACAGAGGTGATGCTAGTAGAAAATTGGAGGTAAAGAGTAGGTGACATTAGATTGATTCTTTCTGTCAGATGGAGAACTCTCTTTCAGGAACTATTCACAACAAAATATGAAGTCCTCAGTAAAAAGGTACATTGGGGAGCACAATCTGCTGCTATCTGGTGCACAACTCCCATTGAAGAAAATGTAGGAAGTTGTTCTCTTGGTCAACTCATTACAGCATTTGACTAAATTACTCCAAGTTAGATTTTACAACAAAACCCTTGAATTTCAGAGAAAAACCATTTCTTTCCTACAGCTTCTGAATATTTAAATTCTGCAGGGAGGCTGCTGCTATGTATTATAGGCTTAATGGATAAAAACCAGAAATAATGCTACTAATAAATGCTACTACTACTAATAATAATCGACAGGAAAAGTTTTCTTTTAAAGCAAAAAATGAGGGAACTCCAGGACAACATTTGAAGTGACTTCAGTTCCATTGAGAAGCAGTATCTAAAGATGTATAAAAAAAGAAATACTGTCAAATGACAGAATTACTAGTTATTAAGCCTGGGGTTTGAGACTACTTTTCTTTCAGGTCAGAGGTCTGTGGGTGTAAGTGTTTATTTAAGTATAGTAGCCTTACACAACTGTTTTAAAGATTTACCAGCCCAGACAACACAAATCTACGTGGTCACCCTTTGCCTCAATAAATGACAGTGGAAAAATCTAATGTTTTTTAATCTGTCCATCACAAAGATTGCTTCTGACTACCGACTGGATAATGTTTTACAAGGCTGAAACGTACCAAGCGTTTAAGTACATATTTGTGCTTGGTTTTTTTCCCTGCACAGTACCAGTGCAACAGAGAAATGCCATATGTCTGTCAAAGGGTCAAAGTCTTTACATAGTGATACAAAACTATTAAATAATCTAAACTAATTTTAATCTGATTGCAAAAGAAGATAGGGAATCATGATTTGGCAAAGTACCTTCTTTTTATGATGTTAATTTTGAGTTCTTCAGGGATACGAATGTGATGTTGAAGGATGAAATCAATTTGACAATTATATCAGTTGCGGCCTTCTTCAACTGGCCCCCGCAGCCCTATCTGCTATTAAAAAAAAGGAGTAACTTTTGGTTCTGATGTTGTATAAATGAGGTATGACAAAAAAAAGGGGGTTACTTATACATTGTCCTGCAGGTGTAACTCTGCTGTCTGTCGATCTGTCTTGCGGTTTATTTTGATGAAGAGAGAACACTAGGAAGAGAAAGAAAATCTCTTCATCAAACACCTTAACAGGAAACAAACAAAAAAACCTCAAGACAATGAGATGTACTGCTGGTTATTTGTGATGGTTAAAAGAATTATTTGAAAACAAAGAAATCTTTCACTGCGAAGCTAAACCACAAGAGCCTTAATAAAATTTACATCTGTGTATCATCCATGTCTCCCAATGCAGGTCATGAATAACACATAAACTAGAGTATATAGGGAACAGAAGTGCTATCACATCGTTTAAAATCCAACACACCCCATCGTCAGTGGAATCAAATACACAGCAGGAATGGTTCCAGTTGATAGGCACACAATGAAGTGACTGAAAATGAAAACATATTAATTATCTTCCTAAAGGTTAAGATAGTAATCCTGGAAAAACATTAATGCTCCAAATCCGTGCAAGAAGTGTATGTAATGTTTCAAAAATTCCGTACAATTTTAGCTGCACTTATTTGTGTCTCATCCGTGGCTGACTCCACAGCATGGGGGGTAACAGGAGGAAGAGCAGGAAGTGCAAGACAAAGGCAAAACCAGGGAAAATTATACGTATTAAAAAAAAGAGAGAGAGAAAAAGATTTCTTCGTCCACAAAAGCCACTTACGCTACATGAGCTAATTGTAAGAATAGACCATTTCTAAACTGCAGCTGTTAAGTGCTTAAGCAAACCCTGCTGGGAGAACTGCTTTGTAGAACATCTCTGCTAGCACAGACACACAGAGCACTTTTTTAACAGAGGAATTCAAAGTGCAGTGTTTAAGGGAACCCTTTTCCACTTCCCCATTTTCCTGATGTTGTTACAGGATGTGATCCTAGCTTGTCACTCTGACATAGGTTTCCCTTACATGTTTTTTGTTTTCACTTTTTGCCCATGTTAACTCAAAACAACAGAAGCTGAAGGTTGTATATAAGTGCTAGGAAATGAGTAAGGGGGGCTGAGGGGGAATGGTCAGGTTGTGTGATAGAAAATTATAGGTGTCCAAAAAACCCAACCCACCTGGCTTGGTTGTGACCATTTTCTCTGTATAACATTTTGTTTGTTTGTCCCTAAGGATTAGTGTAGTCACTCATATGGTAGTTAGTTTTAGATGTGTTCTTTCTGTGTTCTTTCTTTCTCCCTCCACCAAATCCTTATCTGTGAAGCTCTGACACAAGCCTATTGCACCTGGGTTCCTAACTGTGTTAACTCTATTGTGTGAGTGTGCTGAGTGCCCTTGCTCGTTAATGTCTTCACGGTAAAACCCAAATTGTCCCAACAGGAAGGGTTAATTGTCTGTTTCAAATGCCCTTTAAAACTCTCAGCTCTTGGGAGTGATGTTTCCACCAGAGTTGAATGTAATTACAAAATAATACGGGCCCTCTGTCTAAGTTCTTGCTGTTGTTCCTACACGTGTTTATAGCGGGGCTCTTCCTTCAGCGTATGCGATGCAAGGGCTTTGCAAATTTGAGCCTTTGGGCTTTAAGTGTTGTGCTGCCTCTTCTATTCCTTATTCACCGCAGATTATGTATAATTGATGACCTGCATTTACAGACATGGGTGGTATACAGATGTAAATGTTATTATAGCTTTTATATTTTATGTTCTCTCTGAAAGATCATTTTGTCTTTGAATAATACTCCTGTTCAGATTTTGGGGGGTTTATCTCTAAAAGAGAATATGAAATGGATATTGCACATCGTATATTTCTTAAAAGTAATTTGGAATTTTAGGGTATGGGATTGGTGGTGACTGATACACTGCCTGGATGAGATATATCCCTTTGAAAATAACAGCGCCAGTACATGCCTGCATCTGTCTAACCTCATAATTCACTTTCGCATTGGGTTATGGATGTCTGCATTCAGTGAGTCTATCTTCCCTTTAGGTATTATTTCAGCCCTTTGAGATAATAAGGAAAGTTTAATTGCGTTGTTAATTGATTTTTTGCACAACATTATTACCTTGATTGATTGCAGAGTTGATGAAAATGTTAGACACAGGCAGTGTAAAGTATCAGCCCAGTAAGGAGTGGGAGCCTTGTGGAGAATAGATAACCTTGATGTTAAGAGCTATATCCTTCAGATATGTCTTCCCTTGACATATTGATGGCCCTTGAAAAGGGAAAAGCTGATTGTATGCAGAATGCAATCATTAAACCCACTTCAGCTGGCTGTTGATTAATTTGTTTTTTCCTGAAGGATCTAGTTAAAGAGAAGGCCTCACTAGTATCAACAGCAACCATTTTCTAAGCTTCAGATTATTCTTAACCCTCTCCTAGAAGAAAGAAAAATGATACTGTCTTGGTTTAGACAGGCAAATTGTCTGAAAACATTCAGTCCAACTGCAATTTGGGGATTATAACACTCGCTTTACCCCGTTAACTACTGCTTCCTCTATGACCTCTCCTCCCCCTGCCTGCAGTATTCAGTTTTTCCACAGATAGCAGAAAGTCACGTTTGAAGGTTTTTGTGTAAGGCCGGTGTCTGCTCTCAGCAGAGATGCCGACAGGGATGTCAAGCTTGTTTTGCCTAAAGATTGAAATACTTCAGCAGCGTGTATAGCTGCTTCCCAGGAGCCCCTCTGAAAGGACCAGAGGGTTCACTGCACAAGACGTAAGTGGTTAAGCTTTCTTTATCCCTGAAAGGATCTTTCTTGGATAATTTTTCTTTATTGCTTTTGAGATCTTTGAGGTCTTCGGTAGGGCAGTTGTGCTGTGTGCTTCTGTCACAGAGCAAAGGATGCTGTGGAAGTTAGCATGCCTGGTACTTAACTGCTTCAGGGCAGAGACTGTGAAGTGCTGTCCCAGGCTTAACGGCAGCACTCAGGTACCTGCTGTTGCATGTGTTTAACCAAGCAGTGACTGTACGTGACTAACTTTCACATTGTGAATTCACATGATGGCCTAATCCTGGACTACCTGCTATCTTCAGAGCACTTTCTGGTTTAGTGGCACCCAGTCTGAGAGGAAAACTGAGGAGTATCCTGTGTAAGATGCCCTGTGCCTTCCTGTGTACATGGGGCCTTCTTGGCTGAAAAATTTCTCTGAATTGAGAGACAGCTTCTGTCATAGGCAAATTTGTATCAGCAAATGACCCAAGACATCTCAAATATTTATGCAGCTTTAACCAAGCGATGGAATGTCTCAGAAGGAGAATGTCATGGTGGTTTTATCCTTTGGTTAACCATTGAGAAGATATTTAGTAAAATAATAGGTAGCAGGTTATTGCTTCCTGTTGAGCATGGTAGTCTCAAAGACAGTTGCTGTTAATTTGTGCTCGTGAGTGATATAGTGATCAGTGTTGCTTGATTGTTTGGCCAGATGTGTTTTATTAGGTCCAATGTGCACATTTGCCAGTTGGCTCCCTTTTGATATGGGCTCATGCTAACTTACAACATAGTCAAGTCTGACAAATTTGAACCAGCCAAATAAGTGAATAATATTTCAAGCTGTCAAAGCGGATGAATGCTGATTAACTGACACACTCCAAAAGCTCTCACCAGTATCCGCGCTCCAGTGGAAAACTTTTACTCAGCATAATACTTGTTAGAAAGTCTTCAGTGCTTTAATGACTCTGACCCTAATGGAGGGGTTTTAATATGCCTCACCCAAGCTATTTCTTAGCCTTCTATCTCTCATCTTTAGCAAAAGCTTCCATAGAGGCTAGGAGTGCGCTTGTAAACTATGTTCTGCTGTTTACTGTGATTTAACCTTCAGCCTCCGTCTCGTTAGCATGTTTTTAAAAGGAGGCTGAGGAAAGGGGGAAAGAGTTGAGAATAGGAAACAATGACAATGTTTTGGCATTAAGTGCTGGAGACAGTCAGTGTTTGGGAACTAGAATATGGCCAGTAAGTATGTAGCAATAGCAGATGGTGTTAAATGCATAGAACTAAATTCTGCTAAGAGGCAAGCACAGACTTAGTCCAGAGAACTAGCTATTTGCTGAAGACTCCGGGTGCTTGAATCCAGACATCTCTGATTTAATTTGGTGCTACAGAGCAACAGCTACAGAAGACAGAAAGGAGCTCACTAGCTGTGTGGGGTCCAGATGTGACTTGCAAAGTGCCAAATGCCTTCAGCTTCCACTGGAAATCAAGGGAATCCAGGGCCTTGTTATATCAGCTTCTTAAAAAACATTTGGGTTTGTGTTAGGAAGAATCATAGCAAGCCTATCATTAACAATTAGTTAAACGTTTCCTTTGTTTCTGAGGAAGGGCTTGTGGAAAGGAGCAAGTAGTGGCACGCAGAGAAGGTTCCCTTAACTATATCATAATGTGACAGCAGCACTATTTCATTATGTTCTATAATTTTGTCTGAGAGGCTTTCTTTCCCAGCTTTAAAAATAAAAAGCAACTTGTCTTTATTTCAGATGACTCTCTTGAGAAATTTCAAACTAGTCGAGCCAGACTGAGTTTTGTATGGCTTTTCTTTTTTCCTAATGTGAACTTCTCCAGCAGGAACACATTTGAGATCCAAAAGCAAGTTTTACTCCTGAGATGTGCCAAATTTATGTCTAAACTCTCTAGAAGGGCCCTGCTGCTAAGATATCTCTTTTTTTCACATAAGAATTGGTAATTTTATTGGAATGCTTGCAGTCTCTCTGAACATTTTTTCCAAAACTTTGCTTTCTGCCCCATAAATCATGGTACCTTTGTTTAATCTGTCAGAGTTATTAAAAGAGCTTACTTCCCTCTTTCTTTTTTTTTTTCTTGCATTTTACTGCTGATGTAACCTGCGCATGCTTGAAGTTTGTGAAGTGCAGTATAATTACACTCACTTTCTATGTTTGCAATGACCCTGTCATTCTTTAAAGCTTACTCCACTTACGATTAATGTAAGTATTATTAGTAGAATATAGCAGAAAGTATGGGGGATCCTACAGAAATGCCACTTTTGCATATGTTAGCCACATTAGCTGAAAAATCTTCTAAGTTGTTCTGGTAAATGTACACTGAACAGCTGAAACTTAATACGTGCTAGAGATGGGATTTTACAACCTGCTTTTCCTCCGCCATTCTGAATATACTGAAAGGGTCTCATGTCTCTCCAGTGACCATACTGATGCATTATCAAAAGTAATAGAAAGTTCATCCAAAACAGCACTAGAATTTAAGTTCGGAGGGTGGGTAAATACCAAAGTCCACCCCAGATGCAGGGAAGGTGATGGTGTAGACGGATGGTCATGTTTCATCATACAGTATTTTGAGCCTTTTGTTCAGACCACCACTACTCAGTGGCATCCTTTTGTAGCCATCTGTATGCACAAGTTGATGCCCACTGAGATGAGTCCACCAGAATTCAGGCTCCTGGGTGAAAGGCTGAAAGCAGAAGCTGTATAAATAGGGACTTTGATGGTGACATAACAAGAAATTGGCTGCAAAGCTAGCAGCGTTGCTTTAATTGTCATACCGGACTAGTTCGTTTGCCAGCGCGGTCTGGCTTTTAGACAAATGTATGCTGCCCTCTAGTGCTGATGCGCTCGGCTTGGAGCTGCCTGACGAGAGAGAAACCCATGAGATGGGTCTGTTTCGGCGGGGAGTGGCTCTTTTTGCTACGGCTAGTCCAGTTTGGAGTACTTGGCCATTAATAACAGGCAATGAAGCTCTTGTGACATTAGTTTAGAGATTAAAGATATTTAGCAGATGTAACCTGGCTTGCAGTATACTTGGATGTTTACTGTAATTTATTCTGTCTTTTCTACTTTTACTTAGACCATATATAAGATATATGAACCAGTGTTTTAGAGGACTAAAAGGATTAGGAGCTCATTCTTCGTTTTCTCCATCTCCTCCAAAGATATTTTGTATATCTAAATTTAAGCATGAGTTCACCCACAGTATCCAGTATGCTGATGCTTTCTGTGCACTTGTTTTTCTTTAACTGCAGTACCTATCTGACTACACCATCTGCCTGAGTATTTTTTTAATGGCTTTAAAGTTTCAATAAATTCAACACGAAGTACTTCATCATAAAGTCATCATTAATCCTATCTACTACATTATTTGAGAGTGCAAAAATGATAGACTGAAGAGACAAAAACATTTGGGTTTTCTGCGTGGTGAGTTTTGCTTCATTTTCATTAGAGATCTTTGTCATCCTCCCCCCCTCCCTCCCAACATATTTCTCTGATGATGGTTACAATAAGTATGGAAAGACTCCAAAAAGCTCCAAGTCTAGAACATTCATTTGTAACAATGATACTCAGAGGAGTACAGAACTGGTTAATGATTTAAAGTATTATGCCCTAAATGCTCTTATTTTAGCCAACAGTAGAGTATCTGTAGACAGCACA
Organism: Tricholaema leucomelas; assembly: GCA_013400475.1. Taxonomy (NCBI): domain Eukaryota; kingdom Metazoa; phylum Chordata; class Aves; order Piciformes; family Lybiidae; genus Tricholaema lacrymosa; species Tricholaema leucomelas. Next base: position 130,616 of record WAAF01010411.1, on the reverse strand, counting down.
TGCCCAGATCAAAGCTGATCATGTCAATGTCATTCAAGGAGGAAGAGATATCTTCCTTTTCCCCTTCTCTCCCCCTACTCTTTTTTTAAACAAAGTATGACATCTGAGGAACAGTGTGTTGATTGTTCCACTGCCAGGATACGCATAATGGAAACATTAGCTCCAAGATAACTTTTAATCTGTCAGCCTAATGGCTCCTTAATGTGTAGAGGGCTTTAAATGTATGTCAGCCAGGACTGTATAAAGTAATATAGTTTGTGGCCTGAATGGATCTAGATGACTCTGCACCATGACACAATATGGCTTATTATTAAGTATCAGCTCATCAGCTTATTCCCACGGACTTGGACAAGCTTCTCAATTTTCCAGTAACAGATTATGTGAGAAAAAGCTTGCAGTGCATTTTTTTTTTTCCTTTTACTTTTTTTTTTTTCCTCTCCCCTTCCAAACTACAAGTTTCATCTCCAGCTGCACTGGGAGCCCTGAAGTGTATTTACAGCAGGCTGCACTTTATCACACATCAGCTTGACTGCTAGTTTACACTGAACATTTATGCAGCTCCCTTGGCCCAGGATGCAAACTTCACATCTTTGTATTCCTATCACCTTCGCTGCAAATTTTTCCAACATCCTCTCCCTGTTGACTGCTTTCCTTCCCCTCCCCTAGTCTCACTCCCCCACATACTCCCCCTTTTTTCCCCCCTTCCTACAAACAGGCCAGTGAGACTTGACACGTCACAGTACTTGCCTGTGCAGGAAATTTGCAGTAATTCAGTGTCTTAGTTTGCCTACTCATATTCCTCTTACCATTATCTTAGGTGTACAGTCCCAACATCATTGCTATAAAATGGATACAGATTCGATTTTGTGCCTTTGGGTAATTTCTTTCAGTCTGGAAGACTACTTTGTGCCCCATGCAGTAGGAAGTCCAGAGGAAAATGTTACTCCTTTTGGGCATCCCTGTGCAGTGAGCAGAGCTGAGAGGTTCCCTTCCTTTGGTGGTGTTACCCACAGAGGGAGGGGAGGATCAGGATCAGAAGTTGGCTACTGAAGGAATGTCCTCCTTCTCCAGGAAACCTGCAGTGGAGCACATTCATTAATGCACGGGAATCTCTTGGATAGTATTTGGGGACCATTCTGTGACTTGTGGCTCTGGTGTGGGAATTCTGCTTTACCCATAGAGAGTTCTGACCTCCATTTTCTCAAACACAAACTGATCTCTTTAAAGCACAAATAGTTTTTGAGGAATTTGTGTTATTTTTGCTCACATTTAGTGCTTCTATTCTCTTGAAAATAAGTAAGTGTAAAAATAAGGCAAGTTAACATTTGTGCACTTGTTATTTGAACACTTGTATTTTATGGTACTATTCTAGGGAATTTTTGTGTACTTTTGGTTTATTGCTATGATATTTCAGGTCTTTATAAAATAACCCTTCTACAGCACCCAGCCTTAGCACAATCAAAGGCATTTACTTCCTTGCCTGTTGTATCCTTCTCTTCCTCTTGCTCCCTCTGCTCTGACTTAAGGAGCCTAGATCCTGTGTATTGACTCCAAGGTGGAGCATTCTGAACACTGCAGTTGCAACAAACAGATTTACTTGTAATAGTCAGAGATTCTGTCATACTAGCAAGAGCAGCTGCAACTCTTCTATTCTTTGCTTGTGTCACATCGCAGGTTTTGAGCTTGAGCTTCCCCATACTGGCTGTGGCTTCTTTCAGAGTGAAAGTCTGAATGAACCTCAAGAGGAAATGGCCTCAGGTTGCACCAAGGACAGTTTGGGTTGGATATTAGGAAGAATTTCTTCACTGAAAGGGTTATCAGGCAAAGGAATGACTTGCCTAGAGAGATGGCAGGAGTCCTCATCCCTGGAGGTATTTAAGAGCTGTGTAGATGTAGTGCTTAGGGATATGGTTTAGTCAAGGACTCTTCAGTGTTAGGCTAATGATCTGATTTAAAGGGGCCTTTTCCAACCTAGGCAATTTTGTGGTTACATACTTGGCTGCTCTTGGGAGGATATAGTGACCAAGGTGATCCTTTACGCCTTGTGATCTCAGATTCCTGTGCCAGAGATTTCATAGGCTGGATCACATTCAGTAGAAACAGTTGTTCTATTCTGCCAAAAGTCAAGAGGAAGTACAAAAAAGTCTGTTTATAAATTTAGGATTAAATATGGTCCACTGTGCAGAACATGGATCAACAATGTACCTCAGCAAATGTTCCTTCTTCACTTTCGACTCTAACAGATCTCCAAAAGTAGAGGATTTCTTGATTCTAATTGCTCACACTATTGTTCTTGTTTATAAAAATATATTTCTACATAAACAAGGCATAACTATAATTTGATAAATGTCTGCAAGTTAAAGCACAAAACTGAGTGCCTTTGCCACTCATCCTTTAAAGGGAGGGGAAATAAATCCTCTCTTGCCCTTTTTTTTGGTATTTTTAAAGTATCTCTCTGAACTTACAACCACAAGACACTGTAGAACTAAAACTGCACTGTATGGGTTCAAGTAAACTTTGTTTTTCTTCCTATTAATGCTAGATATTTAGCATCTCTCCTTTCCCTTGTACCGGGCCTTCACCCTTGCTTTCTGTGAAGCTGCCCAAGCTGACGTGTGTGAATGTCAGGCTAGTGCTTTTGTAGGTTTAGTTTTGTTTGGTGGAGAAATTTAGATACCTTTCACAGCATGCAGTCATTTGAATGTTCTTGATGATGAATATCAACTAGATGGGTAAGAATTTAGATGGAGTGATTTTTTTTTTCTTACCTAAAATGAGAGTAAGAGGATATACAAATTAATTATCTGCGTTTAGCAGGAAAAATAACCAATGTGCTACTGAAGGTGAGAGAGAAGGCTCCTAATTCCTTGAAAATCTCTGGTACTTACTTTCTCACAGAAAGTAAAAGTGGGGAATTGGAAGTAAGTTGTCAACTAGACAACTGGATAAAGTTTTAGAATTTCCATGAGCATAAAGATAAAATCAAAAATTACTAAACTGAATAGAATAGAATAGAATCAATCAGGTTGGAAGAAACCTCCAAGATCATCCAGTCCAACCTAGCACCCAGCCCTAGCCAGTCAACTAGACCATGGCACTAAGTGCCTCACCCAGGCTTTTCCTGAACACCCCCAGGGACGGTGACTCCACCACCTCCCTGGGCAGCCCATTCCAGTGCCAGTCACTCTCTCTGTGAAGAACTTCCTCCTAACATCCAGCCTAGACTTCCCTCAGCACAACTTGAGACTGTGTCCCCTTGTCCTGTTGCTGGTTGCCTGAGAGAAGAGACCAACCCCCACCTAGGTACAACCTCCCTTCAGGTAGTTGTAGACAGCAATGAGGTCTGCCCTGAGTCTCCTCTTCTCCAGGCTAAACACCCCCAGCTCCCTCAGCCTCTCCTCAGAGGTTTTGTGTTCCAGGCCCCTCACCAGCTTTGTTGCCCTTCTCTGGACACCTTCCAGCACCTCAACATCTCTCTGTACAGAAGATATTTTTTTAATTTTAAGCCAGCTTTACTGATCTCTTAGACAAAAAGAATCTGAAGAGTTTTAAATTAGTTCAACTGATAAAGGTATTTTGCCTCAATCAGTAGCATTGTAGGCTTGAAAGTGCATAGAAGTATTTATTCTCTTCTACATGTTGTAGATAGGGATTTTTTTTCCTTTAAAGGAAGCTTATATTAATATTTAAGGGAATTTTGCAACTTCTGTTCATTAATTTTAGAGTATGCCCAAGTGCCTGTGAAGAAAAAATGATAATGATATTGATATTTCATTCTGAAGGTTCTCAAAACAATTTACAGATTGGTAGTGTAACCACAATGAAATGCACCAAGCTTCTTTGTGGAACATGGCAGCTGTTTAATAGCCCATAGCAAAACTATACAACAGCAGGTTGTAGAAAGAGAGATGAATAAGAATCAAATACAAATTGGCAGTGGAGGATTTAGGTACTGTACTCAAGTTAAAGTTAGATGAAGTGGAATTCTGCTAGACTAATGAGTCTCTGTATGAAGCGCTACACTCTCTAACCACAGCTGTTAGTGTGAGGACCTGTTTAGCTCATGAGGAAGATGGGCAGAGGGCTGCACGCTGAAATGTAGTCCATTATGTGAACAGTAAAAAAATGTGACAAAGTAATTCACTTGTGAATACTTTACTCTTTGCATTTGCAGAGGGGTTATAAAAAAAGATTTGGTGTTTAGAATGGGTGTCTTGAGAGGGGATTTTGGGCAGATGTGTCAATAAGTTTTGATGGGGGTAGCAAAAGTTTTTGTTTGACTACTTAGTTCTAGTAATTAATATTTAAAGAAAACTAAATGCCAGTGCAGAATGATGTACTGCTAACAGCTGTGATGGCAGAAGTGGATTTTTTAATAGATGTCGAGCTCTTATTTGAGAAGGGGGTGGGAGGAAGACAACAAGATGCTACCAGACAAAAATTCTCTTAGGTCACTGTTGGCCTGAGCTGAATTTTGACCTTTGACTGAGGCTGTATAATCTATAGGTCTAGCACATACCACTGCAACGTGTTTTACCATTTCCCATGATTGTACCCAAAGACTTTCAAACATTTTTCACTCTAGGAAAGTATATAGAGGTCCACTTGCCCTATAGCTTACTGCAGTACATGCCCAGTTTAAAAGGAGTAAACATGAGTGGAAGAGTTTTTCACGTGTTTTAGTATGCATGTATTTATTTATTTGAAGACTTGGGCTTTCCCTCAGCTAAGGAAAAGCTGCTGTTGCTGACATTACAATGTCTTTGTGAAGAAAGACCGATACCACAACGCATGCAAGCAACTGCAAGGTCGTTACTTACCCAGCATAATTAGAACATCCATTCTGGAGGGGAAAATCATTTAAAAGATAAAGAGTGAATTTAAAAATTATTCTTCCCAATGCATTTTTTTTCATAATTACAGTTTTAACAGCCTGTGGTAATGGTAGAAGCAGCTACTTAAGAAAAATTAGAAGCCTCATTCGGGAAAGATGATCCCTCAAGAGACATTGTGTTGTCATTTCAGGAGAACCGCAAGCAGAAACCTCATTCAGAATGCCGTGTGTTGTTTTGATGTATGGGGGGTATGCAGAGCTTGTTATGGCCAAAGCCAGATATTTTAATTAAAACAACCACAAACCCATTGTTTCCCCCTTGTACCTTCCCTTGGCTGCTCGCAAAACCACAAGCAAGCACACTTCTGCTCCCGAACTGCAAGGGATGAACTCTACAGCACATAGGCAGCAGGGTTTGTAAATTCGTGTGACATGTCTTAGCACCAAGATTCTCACTGCAGCAGACAAGCTCTCTGTAGTTCCCCAAGTTTTCTGGGGTTGCCAAAGGAAGGCGGGAAGTGGAGAGGAAAGATGAAACAAAAGAGAGAAATAAAAAATTGAAAAAGGCAAACAAAAAAAATGCCAATCGCTGCATCACATTTTTGAGCAGGATTAGCGGTTTGCAAATAACCTTCCTGATGAAGAAAGTCTTGTGACAACATCTTCAGCTGTGCTTTTATCAAGGCTCCCTGAGTGGTGTGTGCAATATGCCTGGCAATCGAATCACAGCTGTGTGCCTGGGCAGGGAATCTCTGTGGAGACAACACTTCCTTAATTTAAACAATTGTAGGCTGCAGGAGTTCAAAAATTTCAGCTGACTTTAACTGTCACTAGCCCAAGCACCTTTATCCCCAGGCGAGCAGCAGCAGCTGGATTTCATTTCCTGCTGCCAGACTGTCCGACATCTTTGCTGAACATCCCAGGAACTGAGCGTCTTTACTTTAAGCATTTTATTCAAGGTGACAGCTCCTCACACTTTAGCGTTCAGATCACCTCAAGTAGCTGAGATAGCAGTGAAAATGAGAGCACTTCTCCAGCAAACTCCAAATTTAGATTGACTGAGGTTATCCTTAGGCCTCTAGACCCAGCCTCCATGACAGCACAGGCCTGCCAGTAACTTTAAAACTACACTGGAGTTTGTAATGATGTCTGGGGAGAAATATTCTGCCTGAGCAGTGGAGGATACTATAAGCAATAGGAAATGATGTCAGATTTAGTTAGGGCTGGAGACAGTGCTAGAATATACTTGGCATAATATGGCACCAGTATCTCTGTCAGCATCTCTGTTTTCTGTCACCGCACACAATCCTGGGCCTGTCTGTAGCCCTGACAGTGTCTTTTCAGATCAGGTTATTGCCAACTCAGAGCCTGGCTCAGCGCAGCACCATACAGCCCCCTTTGTTTGAAGTCTGCCCTTTTTGTCATTAATGCACTTGATGTCTATTTAAACCTGACGGTGAATGCAGTATCTGTTTTCCTGTCAAGAGATCATTGACAGTATTAATACCTCATGTCCTTGCCTCATTTTCTAAGCACTGACACCTAGCTACAGTCTCCAGCATTCATCAAACAGCACTCTCTCACCAGCATCTCTATAAACAGTCTTGCTTCCAGTCCTTAAGAAATGTGGCAGACCTCAAACAAGACTTTTATCAATGCCAGTGAAAAAGGAGTCTGAAGAACGCCATGAATAAGCTGTTGGTATCCTTTACCTTTAGAGCTCTAAATGGCCTTGTTACCGACCTAATGCCTGCTGCAGTTTAACTTGGAATATCGTCTGTTCAGGAGGAAAATCCTTGCTTTTCATTAGACACTCGTTTAAGAATGCTAATGTCATCCTTTGAAGGTGGGAACTGCTCCACCAGTGTAATTACTGAAATTGAAATCATTGACGAGAGCTCCGCAGAGGGGAAAGAGCTCAGGCGCTGCACCATGCAGTGTCCCCATTTGTGTTATTCTGGAGAGCAATGTACTTTTTCACAACAAATCAATTGATTTATTTATCCCCCCCACCATGTGTAGCTATCTGGATGTCTTAGAAGAAAAGAGCAGCACGGGTTAACATTAATCTTGCACAGCTGATCCCTTCTATGGCTTTATTGCTTATCTAGCTGATGTATGTTGTACTAGGAAAATAGATACAGAATATAAAAGCTCGCATACTGCATTCATATTGCAGGTGGTCACACTGCTTGCTCTTTGAGTTCTGGAAAGCTAAAATAGCAAGGAATTGAAGACCTGCTTCTCCCCCATCTTTGCCCTTTATGTGAAGACAGTGTTTGTCTCCTTTGGGCTAGATTATGTTTGCCCATGTAGGGGTGAGTTAGCTACTTCAGCGACTGTTTTGTTAAGACACTCCCAAGGCAGAAGAGACCCTTTCACCTTCCTTCCATGCATGGGAGATGACTTTTATTTTACTACACATGCCCGAGGTAACAAAGAACAGCTCTGCTAGTAAAATTTAGCATCTTTGAAGATGTTCACAGGTGGAATACGACTGTGAACTTAGGCTTTCACATACCGCTTAGTACCACCAGAGGGGATGCTTTTGAATCAGCTTGTGAGATCTGCGGGTACGTGTCCTACCCACAGCAGTTAGGACTTCCCCAGGCATCTTGCTGCCTGTACCCACTGAGAATAATGTGCCTTGTTCCCCAGAAGTAGTGTTCTGGCTAATTTTCTTAATCATCCTCTATGTACCAATATTTAACATAATTTATAATTGCGTCTTGCTCTTGGGGTGTTGTTTGGAGAGCTTCACTGGAAATGCTTTTACTAAATGTTTATTTGTGTGTCTGGGAGAAACACCAAAGTCCAAAGGGCTAATCGTTAGAAAGTCCCACATTCTGGATGACTTTCCACCTGGGCTTCAGCTGGTCACTTCAGTTCTCTGCCACTGCAGAACAGGGCTGGCTTTGGGTGGATGCAGAATGACTTTGTGAAGGTTTGAAAAGTTTTTCCTGGATCCACATTAAAATGTAACTGTTTTCTGCGTCTTACTCTGTGGTTTTAATCATCAGGAAAACCCTGTGTACGTGTATGAAGGAGGTTACAGGGTACAAAATGTGACTTCAGTCCAGACTTTCTAATTTTGAAAAGCAAGAGAGAGGTACTGTGATTTAAAATGCAGTGTTCGATGCGTCACTGTGATGTCACTCGATGTTTGGAGATACTGTGGATGTACGTTTAATAGGATAGGTCGTACTGAATATTTGAAACCCACGAACTTTCTTCTGCAGGGCAAAAGAAAACTGTTCCCTTCCCTCCTTTTAAATCTCCGGTTGCGTGCCCTCTTTATGTATTGTGCCACCGCTGTCCTAATTGTAATTTCCTTTTTCTTGTAGGCATTTTGGGAAAATGCCGCTACATTTACTATGGAAAACATTCTGAGGGCAACAGATTCATCCGAGATGACCAGCTGTAAAATGCAGTCTTGTTTTGTAACTCTTCAATCCCTCCGCCTAAGAAACACAAATTGCATCTAAATTTTAAGCTTGTAACTGAAGTCCTCTAGTGCCTTCTGCTGACTTTGCCAAACCTGTCAAGATCATCCTTCTATCTTAGTCTGAGTAGTCACATAGAGATTGACATGATTGCCTTTAAGCAGGTCCCATCCACCAGTGTGACAGACAGCTGCAGCCGAGCACCCAGCCTGACAGAAGGAGCACTGTGATGGATTGCCTGGTCCAATTGCTGCTTGCAGAAGAGCGGGGGTCACACCTGAGGCTTCAGTGAGCATACTCCATCGGTCGGCGCCTTAGCAAAAGCAGCGCGTTTATCTCCAGCTTGCCTGTTGAGTGAAAGTGGCTGGTGATATCACAGTGTTTATATAAAAGAGAGAGGCTATAATTTCAGATGAAAAGCCCTTATCTGTTCTGATTTTTTGCCCTGTGAATTAAGTGCTCGTATTTCTATCATTTCATATATGCTTACACAAATCCTTTAACAGCAAGGCTTTTGTTTTGCTTTGTTTTGCTTGGTGCGTCTCCCCTGCTCCCCAGATGAGCCTAGATGGGTTACTTTTTCTTTCAGCAAGGGAAAAATTATATCCTGAAAATATTTCAGCCATGCAAATTACTGTCAATTTGTATAACTCTTTAGATGCAAATAATTTAAGCAATACCGGAATCAAACAAAATTTGCTAATCCTTACATTACATCTCAACATTTACTTACTCTGACCTTCAGAAAAGTGATCAGTTTTTAATAGGGATGCAGCTTATATACTTGGAAGAAGCTCTCAGTTATGTTATTGATAGTGTGTATTAATCCTGGGTTATTCCACAAGATATTTTTCAATCATCCAGAGATTAAATTTAAAATTAATGCTTAAATTTAGGGGAAAAAAAATGCTTAAAAGGAGTAGTAAAAAAAGAAAATTGCTACCAGATGGGTATGGTTTTTCAGAGGGGAAAAATAGTCAATAAAATTAACTAGGAGAATTTACAGCTTTGCTAATATGTTATAGAGGTGAGTTCTAATTAATCCCTTTTGATGCCTGTGTAAGAAAAGGCTGTTGTCAAATTTTCAATGGAAAAAAAGTAAAACTGCCTGACATACTTACTGCTTTTCTGGTGAACTAATTGGACATATTTAAAATCATGAACTTGTTACTGAAATTATGAAAAAAATCCTAGGATTTTGTGCCTCTATTGCAGTGAGTACTACTAGACACAATGGGCCTGACCAAGAAATACACAGAAATTCTGACCCCTGAGCTGTTCCAAACCTGTGCCTGTTTGTCCCAGTTGAGAGCCGTCATTGTCTGGCTGCTCTTGAACTGTTTGAAATGAGTTGGTTGTCTTTAGTCACTTTCTTGGTTGAAAAAAAAAGTCAGTTTTTAGAAGCAGCCTACTTTGGGGTGCTATTACCAGCTACTGTTGCAGGTGGAAGTGAATGTCGAAGTCAATCATGAAATCAGGCTTGACCGATGAAAAAGAATGAGGAACTGACAGGGTGACAAAGGAAAGCTTACTGCTGGTGAATCTTTTAGGTCTTAGTAAATGGAAGCCTTCAGTCACTCTGAAAGTCTATAATAAATCTTTAACAGATACTCAAAATCAGTGATGAACATAAAACTATCCAGTTTAGACTACCGGTGGTTCAAATTGAGCACTGAGCTGTTTGCCATACAAAGTGGTGTCTAGAAAGGATATTTGACCACTTGTAACGTCTCTGCTAATGCCTTACATGGCTACAAATGAAATGTCAATTCACATTAGAAGTCCTAGGAGATATAAGATGAAGCAAAGCTACATGCCTCTTTTCTGCATTAAAAATATCATTAGAAATATTGAAGGCATTTGTCTTCTCTCTTGGTTCTCAAAATAACAGCAGTCCTTGTTTCTTCCTAGTATAATGTCTGATTTGAAGCCTCCACACATTTTGGCCATGGCATATTATAGGCAGGAGGGTTCTGAAAAGAGGTGTTTAGAATAACCTAATGTCACTTTCAGTCTTGTTCCATATATATTCTTGTCTTTATAAAAGGCTTTAACCCTGCCTCAAACAATAAACAGCACTTGCAAACTGACCACATGATTTTTCTTTCTTTATGTTGCTTGTTTACTTTTCCTGTTGTCAAAACCATTTGTATCATTTTCAGGAGCGTTTTCTTCCCAGCAAAGCTTTGGAGGCACTGATATTCTTGGAATGAAATGTGATGAAAGTGTTTTTCCTTTTGGTTTTTGCTCTCACTTGGGGGTTTATATACCTATAGTTAAATATGGTACATTCCTAATTGACATTTGCTCAAAGGACATTCACACTAAATGCCACTGATTCTGGAAAATTAGAGGGTAATATCTAAACAATTATTTCATGTTCCTAACAAATATTAGAGTATTCTTTCAAAATAAGCAGAATATTACTTTAAAATAAGCATGGATATTTATTACTCTTTAATTCACATCGCTATTTTCTAATTTTGTCTTCAGATGTCTTCTGCTGAAGTTCTTTTTTAAAGACATGGCAAACCTTTCAAACCTAGGGCTGGTATCTACATTTGTTTCTTCCTCACTGGGAACTGTGCCTTAATTTCTTAACTGAACCAAGTATCATTTAGAATGAAAGTTGCAGTCAAGTAATCTAAGAAGGGAGTCTACTCTCTCTGCTTTACTCTCCCTTCTCTGTACGTGACACAAAGGAATTTGGAGTACTCTGGAAGATACATAGACCAAACTTTAGAGGAGACTGGCTCCAATTGCATATGTAAGACACATACATGATTTATGGTACAGCTGAAAGTATGTTACCACTGAAACCAATTTTTTTCTCCTTTGTTAAGGCCGAGTCTCCGAATACTTACGCTGGTATTCCTTTAATCAAACTGTGAGTCCCTTTGAAGTCAATGTTTCATCTATGCGAGTTCGGGTTTCTAGTTTTGGTATGCAGCCCCTTTTTTAGTATTTGGGTCTTTGAGGAGAACCTTGCACAACTGCTGACTGTTCAGTTCTTGTGTCTTCATTGCAAATGAAAAGTCCCTGTATGTTGCTCCCATTTAAGTTAGAAGAAAGAAACAAACTTGTCTGTGCTTTTGAAAATTCTTTCTGTAAATTACAGAGGTTACTTACTGCCAGTGGATGTATTAATATTTTTTATTCCTGCCAACAATATCAGTATGTTGGGAAATGTTTACCACCACTCCAACTCTGTTAGGTGCAGCTTTTGTGGTGAGGTTCTGAATCAGCCCATTTTATACTGACTCACACTGAGTCTTACCACATATTTCTTCTTTATGTGGTGTGATAGTTGGCACATGTCTTTGCTTGCTCTGTTTGGGAAAGGTTATTTCTTTTATTCTTTGTACAACTGTCTGTCTTTCTGCTTTGTTAAATGGTTGGCATATGTGAAAGAAAGAGATGAAATTCAGCTTTATGGAGGTGTAACCATATAGCTGAGACTGAGGCTGTGTGTTTGACACTTAGACTTCTAAGTATCCATTTGCAGGTTCGGTCTGGGGAGTATGACAGTGAGTCAGGTGATATGAAGTCAGGAGTCTTGCATGGCTTGCTAGCTGTTGTCCTCTGTTCCTAAAGATCTCTAGCTGTGTCCTTGTCTGCTTCAATTGCCATGTCATCGCTCTGCAAGCAAGTGATGGCAGGAAATAGGTAAGCGCTCCCCTTTTTTTTTAAAGCGATATTTCTGCCTCGCTGCTTGTAGTGTACAATTGAAATACATAGTTTGCTTTTCAATGTTTTTATATGTACACCTGCTATCTGTTACATCTAGTCTTTTTCTGCTATTTAGGTATAAACTGTTTTCTATGTTCCTTTCTACTTCTAGCAATGAGAATAAAACAAACCAAACAAGATATGATTGTGAGAAAACATGTGTAAAGGTCTTACTGCTGGACTGTGCCCATGCTAAGAACTCTGTGACAGTTGAATGTTATTACAAGCAAGCACATCTAAATGGTTTGAAAGACTAAGATGCCTTCTGCTTTGGAGCCTTCCTGGAGTTGGTTTTGACTGTGAATAACTGATAATGCCTTTGATTTCCTAACACCGCCCTAGGAGTTTAGGTTATTTGAGAATGTCATCTTATCTAAAAATGAGTTAATGCTCATTTTACTTCTAATATCCAAATAAGCTAGCAAGATCTTGGATTAGATGAGAGTTAGGCCCAAGAAAAAATGGCTCCTTCCAATAGTTTATAAGCTGTTCCTAAAAAATCTTAAGAGTATTTTGGTCAGTGTTTGTTATCTGAGAATGCTCAGGGTATACTCAGCACTCGTACTTCGTGGAAGCTGGCTGAATTAATATATTTTCCATATGCAGAACTAAAGCAGCTGAATCTTTCTAAAAGTTACCTTTTAGGTAGGTGACTCTGATGGACTTGCCTCTGGTGGTGTTGTCAACCTGAAGATGACCCTTTCTTAGAGTTGCTGACAATTAGATTAAGGTTTCAGATCGGGATTTTCACAAGCCTTCAAGGAGCAGATATTTTTAAGGACGAGCCAAGTCATGGTCATGGCACATTCATAAAATATCGTCATCATTTCAGCATCCTTAGAATTTTAAGGGAACAATGTGTTGGAATATACCTTTAGTTCTAGCTTAACTGTATCCATAGGGTTTAATGTAAACTATACTTTATGTTATCACCTTACATGCAGTGTTTGGGCTAGTTCAAAACATCTTCTCAACACAAGTTTAAAATCTCTTGCAAATATTTTACATCCTGTTTGAAAGTTTTGCTGCCAATTCAAAAGTGAATGTGTAAGCTCAAGGGAGTCTTTAAACCTAGTTTTATCTTAATCTAGACAATTTATAACAAATCATCTCACCTCTCATCAACAGTTCCATGGACCCTCTTAGAACAGAAATACATCTTTCTGGTATTATGGTTTTATAGTAAAACTAATAGAAAGGAATCTATCTGGAAATGTCAGTGTTAAGTTTTAATCCAGTATTGTATCTGGAAACAAAGAGGAGCGTCACACATTTCTTCAGATCATACTCTGGAGAAAATCAGATGCAGAAAAGTACAGCTTTAGAAATTCTGCATTTCTTGTGCATTTAATGGAGAAAATCAGATAAAGAATACCAAGGTAACTGAGGTTCTTATCACCTGCATAATTTCTAGCTGTAATTGCCCTTCTATTTTTAAATTGACACTATTTTTGCAGTTGAGTATTTAAGATTCAATACAGGGAAACAGAAAAAGGAGATTTCTGAAGACAAGCTTCTTATTTATTTCATAGGCTTCTCTGATTCTATAAGACCTTTGGAACAATGTGTGCACTCAATTATCTAGCATGCAGTGTATCTACCGAGTAAGCAGACAGTTGTGGACTTGAGGGAATTTTGAAACACACTTGCTGCTCAACCTTAACAATTTTCTTTTACCTAGGAATTGTTTTCAGAAAATCCTTTATAATGAAATTTCTGTTTAAGTTGATAGCTGTAAATGAGGGCACAGTTGCTTCATTTCCTTTTGACAATAAGCCAAATTCATCCCTAGTGGAACTCCATTGATTTAACTCTACTTGAGCTAAGCTACACTGGGGATGAATTTGGCCCAGCTTGAGATTTTTTTTATTCATCTTTTCTTTAATTTCCTTTAGCTTACTAGTCAATTTAGGGCCGGGCAGAGGATTACAGTGCAAGAGAGAGGAGAAGCAAAACTGCTCCGCTCAAGAGTCATTTCCTTTTTAATACCCTACTGATTTAGCCATGACTTGTAATGTGTTTCAGGTAGCCAAATTTCAACATCAATTTTGGAAGAAAGTTCACTATACTTTGAGTCTCCTTCCTTGGCCACTTCCCAAACCACCAAATCACCACCTAGTATACAATGCACATATTATGTAAGGCAGTGGAAATGTCAGTGCACTGGGAAATTATTTGGATAAACCACAGTTATCAACTGGTGCCTGATATGGTTAGCTTGAACTGCACTGATTACACACCTCCTCGGCCATTACTTCAGAGAATGGTGGAGCTGCAAGATCTCAACATCCATTATGCTAACATATCTTTCCCCCAGCTACTGCTTGCTGTACTTGGGTTTCTAAGATCTTAGGTGATTTCCCTCCACGTGGTGTTCATGCTGGTCTTTTATTTATAATTTTCAGTTATCGTGGGCTCACACCCAATAAGTTTTGAGTCTGAGGAAAAGCTGAAAGCATCATTCAGCCAAAACCACTGCTGAGCTCTATGAGTTTTTCATCTGAAGCCATAAATCTGCTACATTCACTGAGGGGTTAGCAAACCTGGCCTGAATGTCGGGCCTCTAGCAATTCTCTCAAATCAGGCTAGTTCTGGGTTTCATTATGAAAGGTTTGCACAGCTCTAGCTAAGCCCTCATTTTCCACTTTCAGATAAATGCTTTTTCAGCTGTATTTATGAGGCTTAAGAGTAAAAAACCCTACTGGCTGTTAATGTTAATCACAAGTTTATATCATAAGCACATTCTGAGTCTTATCCTCTTTCCATTCATGTCAGTGGTAAAGCTTTCAACATCGGTGGCAGTAGAAGCAAATATCACAAGATGTAGGAATGCATACCCTGTTTAAAAGGAATAAAAGTAAAGGTCTGTCTTGAACTAACAAAGCCAGAAATAGGATGCTGTATGTTATGTTTTGCTTCACTTGCATGTTCACTTTTGCACCAAGAGGTATTTAGTGGCTATATAGAAGCTGTCATATGTTTCAACTTCATGCTGAAATGGTTTGCATTTTCTTACAGGGCATCAAAATACACATTAAAAAAAAGAGACTGTGATATAAAGAATGTCTATCACCCATGCTAAGAAAAAAGCCCAGATTTGTTAGTTTTGAAGTAGCTAAGGGCTGATAAATTTCTGTAGCTTTACACAGTAGGATATTTTGTTAGATATCAAAATGGAAATTATTATTATATTACAGTATTTCAATCTGTTCCAAAAGTAATTATATTTAAACAGTTGTTGAGATCTGATTAGTATGGTTTGGGTTTTTTTCTTAAATCAAACCAGAAAGGATTTAGTGAGTAAAGCACTCTGATACATTTGCCATTTGGGTTTCAGCGCTTGGTCAGGTCACATTTCACCTAACTGGAAGGCCAGCTTGGAAATCTGGACAAAAGCTCTAGACCTGCAGAGTCTGCTAAGGAGTGTTTCACAGGAAGGTAAGAGAAGTATACTTCAGGTCTATGAGACAGGACAGGTGGTTTAAGGTTGTGCCTATTTCAGAGGTTTACTTTAAAAAGATACTAAAATACACATATGTATCCTAGTTTCCCTACTGGAATAAGACAGCTAATGTATCCTTACCTGAGAGGATACTGAGATTTAAGTGACTAAAACATTCCCAGTTCTTTTGTAATAACATGCAAACAGAATTGTGTTTTTACTCTGTTTTGATTTTGTACAAAAATTCCATATTTACATTTTGGCTAGAATGCTATGTTTTATGGGAAGTCTTATCTCTTGCTGGTTGGCTACCTCTTCTCATTCCCACATAGAAGAAAGGTAACATCATGAAAGGTTTGGGAATCTTGTTTATTCTTAACTAACCGTAGCTGCGTAATTCAGGATATATCCTGGCCCTTCCCACCTTTCTACATGCTACTGTTGTGGAAGACCAAAATAGGCTTGTCCAGACGTGTTTCTCTGTTCCCCCTCCTCCTGCTTTTGGGAGAAGCAACCACAGGAAAGGAAGACAAAAGCCTGGTGCCTTCCAGTCTCCTCCTCTCCTTCCAAACTTGTAAACAGGGTACCCGCACGTGTTTATACACTTGTTTGTGTTCTGCCCTAAAAAGGTAAAGGTAAGCCCTGACTTCATGTAATATGGTCAAGTTTGGCAAAGTGCCATCCTGATTGACTGATCTGTGGCCAAGGAGTCATTAGTCTCGGGATGCATTGGTAAAAAGAGATGAGCAGGTAAAGACAACATGCTCTGCCTTATTGTGCTTCTGCCATTGCTTTTGCCTTATAATGCGTCTGCCTCGTTGCTTTCTGCCATTGTACCTGACATGCTTTTGCGTTACTTGCTTTGCAGCATTATGTCTGCTAAGCTATAAGCTAACTCTGGTACATAATACTGATACTTTGGGTTTGTCTACCTGGAAACTGCCTTGCCTCAAGTTTATCAGGGAACAGGCATTAAGTGCGATAGGCTCACTGAGCCAGCGCAACATTGTGCCTGTCTGCACATCCGCAAGACATCCTGCCTGCACTTTGGCAAATCTGCCTGGAGTCCAAGAGGAACCAGGATCAGGTCAGAGATGTCTGCCTCTCTCCCAGCACCCAGTTAGAGCCTGGGAAGATCTAGAAGCTGCAACAGTTGACAAGGCATTGACAGAACTCCCTTCAAGTGTCTGGGTACTGTCTGGTAATTGTAGTTAGCCCCATGAATCTGGAGATAACTTTTGTGAGTAAATACTCAAAGGCTTCTTTGCAAAACTCTGTAAAACTTTGTAAGAAATTCTCTAATCGAATCCAAGTACCTTCTGCCTTAAGCAGAAAGGAGCTTCTTGAGTCCCTCAAGTGGGCAAGTGATATAATCAACCACTAGACCCTCTCTTCCAGTTGTAATAGTGTTTGTTGTATTTTGCTAGTTATTTCTTAAGTGTTCTAGATTCTGTGTTTTTCCTTCTGTGTAATGCTTTCATGACTGTGCTAAGAACTTGATGAAAAATAGGTAATGTGTTGAGAGTCATGAATATCTAAATTAATAAATTATATTCATTTGGAAAAATGTATCTCACCCATACCACCACCACAGCTACTCAGTCACTCATGACCTAATTACATGGAGGAATGCTAAAGTAAACGTTCATCTGTGTGCACTGATAGTTCTGGTTTTATGATTCTATGATTTGTTTGGTATTCTTTCATTTAGTTGTCGGTGCAGCAAATATAAAGGTGACTGCAGAAGCATTTGCTTCTAAACTAAGTCATCTAAGATTTAATAATGTAAATGATTTTTTATTTTTTAATGTTTGGAGTTATAGTCTTTCATCTAGCAATGAAAGAAATGGTAAAGCAGTGACTCAGGAAAGCCAAAACAAAAATACTTGATGTGTTAGGCACCCAGAAAATGCTGGGTGCAGTGCTGAGGACCAGGATGCTCATCCATCCACACAGTTGCTGCATTTTGCTAGAATTTTTGGCACTTAACAATGTCTCAGATTACCTTCTGCTAAATAAGCATCTCCCATCTGAGCCCAACTTTCTCCCCAATCAGAGGTGAACAGGCAGAATGCTTCCCTTAAAAATAATTAATCCCTCTGTAATTCTTCTAGGACTAGCAGGGAAACAGGCATATATGATGTATTTTCAGAACCCAAGATTTAACTGTCTGTATGTACATGCAAGCTCATGTCCTGTCATTGAATTTCTCTTCTTATGTTTTTAAAAATAAGTTTAGCCAGGAGCCCAAATAATTATTTTAAGAAGACTTTTTAAGTCCAACTGCTAGTCAAATCCAGCTGAGGCATGGCTGGTTGAAGTGGGAAAGAGAGCCCCAGAGTGAAATTACACAGTGTTTAACTGTGTGAAACATATCTGGCTGCCCATACAGAGTCACAAATAACTGTAGGAGAATCTGAAGAAGTCTGACTGCCCAGGGAAAAGGAAGCAAAATGCCTATTTATTATATCAATTAAACCCAAAGGGGAAATGTCATAATCAAGGATTCCAGAGTCGTAGCCTCTTTTTTTCTTTTTCTTTTTTAAAATTTTATTTTGGAAGACAAAGAAATCCCAATCTGATCTTAAAAATGACATGTATTTATTTTAAATGAATGATAATGATACAAGACTGCTCTTTTCTTCTTCTGAATTGTATTTTCAACTCCTGGAGTCCTGCCCTGAGACCCCTTAGTGTCCATTAGCAGATCCATTTTCTACCCTTAAACTATGTATTCTTATCAAAATGTTAATTCTTCCAAGCCTTGAAAAAATCACTCTGATGTGCTGTGTATTTTATATGCCAAATTATTCCACTTTAATGGAAAAAGAACAGAAATGTTAAGGAATTCATGTGTATCTGAGTTGTGCACATCAATCTTCTAAGGCGGCACATAACAAAGGTCAGAAATAGCCTAGCGCTGTGTTTTGTGGAGCTCATCATTCTATGAGAAAATGTGCCCAAGTTCCTCCTAAAACATTGTTTTCAAGCATGCTTACTACTGAATATATTTCTAAATGACAAGGTTTATTTGTCTGTATTTTGATATGCTTAGGGGAAACTCAGGGTGACAGTTAGAGGAGGCAGGAAGAGGGAACCACAACAAGTTCCTCCAAAACACAAAATGTCATCTCTTCCCTAGCCAGGATACAGAAGCATCCTGATGAAAAAAAGAGCAGACATTTAAAAGTTTCTGACATGTGTCACGGATGCAGCCATTGAGCCACTGTTCCTGATGTAGCTCGAAATGACAGCATCCAAGCCATTGGAACTGGCTGCGGGACATTCAAAGTTTGGTGTGTGTCGCATTTAATCCTTGTCATGGCACATCTAGAGAATAAAAAAGACAAATGGACACGGGCAGTAGTGATAGTTCACAAAACTTAAAATAAAGCTTCCCAGTCTAATTGATATTATCAAGCTGTGCTAACATTTACCAGCCACCAAGTAGACAGACAGGAGGTCAGCTCCCTTTTTCTCTGCAGTTTTCCCCCAAGTCAAGGATAAGTCTTTCAAGCTTTCTTTAAGGGTGACCCAAATACATGAACTGTTTACTCCAAAATAGCACTGACTTCCCAAAGATACTCCTTAATAATCAAAACGTATAAAGACAAAAAGGCTTCAACCACTGAAGAAGAAGCTTCTGGTACATGATCCATGTTACCTTTACTCTAGCTTAGGATCCAGCCAATAGTGGTGATTATTGTGCCAAAAATTTGGCAATTTATTGATTGTACTGCCTCTGGGTGTTTTACAACTTTCATTTCAGATTATATCCTTGTAAAGTTGAGGTGCAGTCAGCATAAAATAACATTATTTTTGAGTTATCACGTTGGCATCTTCTTTCAAGGAGCACATCTTTAATGCCAGCCTAAAACTTTTGTATGGGTCAAGGACTGCAGCTCAGATCATTTCAATCAAGATCTTCACACTGAGATTTCCAAACAAGTTGTCAGCAGCAGCACATTAGCTTGTCATTGATTGGAGAGGATGGATGATCCTTGAGGTCCCTTCCAACCTAAACCATTCTGTGATTCTATGATGAGTGTCTGCTCCTCATCTAACTTCAGTTTAATATAGAGGGTTCTTTTCCATTTAGCAGCCTGAATATACATGGATCAGTTTTAGGCTTTTCCAAATACAATCAGCTTCCATTAATGCAAATTCTCTGGCAAGCTGAATAAAAAATTAATCTTCTGTATTAAGAAGTCAGTGCTACCTACAAACCTATTAGTGTGGTTTCTACTTTGGCTACCTGGGCATAGTGATAAATCAAGCATGGGTTTAACAGTACTTCCTTCTGCATGTTACGACAGACTTGTAAACCATCCACAATATTTTAGGCATTATGGTGGTAGAAGAGAAGGTTCAATGAAGGAGTGTGTTCAATATACACTTTTTTTGGTAGAGTTTCATTATTTATTACTTTATCACATTGCTTGGAAGGGATTCTGCATTGGTTTTTTATCTAAGTTCAAACATATTATGCAAACAGTCTTTTCTATATCTTTTGAAGTAACAGCAGAACCCAAAGCTTGAAAATGCTGTAAAAAAAACCAAACCAAACAAAAACTCAAAAACCCCCATAGATTGGTATATTTCAGAAATATTAAAATCATGTACCCCAAAATGCATATTTTTTTTCTATTGTCATAAAACACAACTTTAGGGTAAGTCAAGGTACTTAGACATAAACTCTGTGGTTTTAATAATTTCCCTTTTAACACCTTAATACTAGCTATGCTGATACGCTGGTTGACTTGCTTGCCCTCTGTGACAAAAGTCTGCTTAAAATAGAACGTCTCAATTTCACATACTTCTTATGCCTTGGAGGGTATGGTCATGGGGTATTTGCCTCGTGAACCTCTTCTTGTGTCTGAATTAGAGAATGGTAAGACTTGTTCAGTGAGGAGGTTGCAGCGAGCACCAGTGTTGCTGGGGAACAAAGCGAGTGGCTGCTTGCTTGCCCACAGAGACTCTGTGCAGGGTTGATAATCCCTCGCTGTGCTCATGAAGGGAAAACAGGTTATCTTGAAGGTCTGTCTGTTCTG
Organism: Tricholaema leucomelas; assembly: GCA_013400475.1. NCBI lineage: Eukaryota > Metazoa > Chordata > Aves > Piciformes > Lybiidae > Tricholaema lacrymosa > Tricholaema leucomelas. The sequence goes on along the minus strand of WAAF01010411.1, from coordinate 110,117 downwards.
CACATGACAAGTAGATTGGAGCTCTCATGGAACACCAGGCTTGCCTCCAAAATTCTCCTCCTGGAAGACCTGCAGTCAAGGTCTCCATGAATATCAGAGCAAACCCCACATAATGTATCTTTCTTGAATGCACCTTACAGACAAAAGAAACCTTTGTCATGTTTCAGCTGGGTCTGACTTAACAGCATAAATGTAAATCAGCACCATTCTGTGACAAGTCAGGTTGCATCCTGAGGGGCAAACCACATTGCTTAGCCCTCATTTATGGCGACAGAGAATGACGTTTGAAAATGTTTTGCCAAGGCTGTGGACCATTGCTGGATTGTGGCAATTGATGTTCAGAAGACTTTGAATAAGGGACTATGGTGATGACAGGTACTTTGGTATCTGCTTGGTGAGGTTGTAAAGTCCTCCTGTTAAGCTGCTTGAAATGTGGCAATGTTGTGGCTGTACATCTACCCCCTCCAACAAAAGCTGTTGTACGTATTACATCCATACAGACAGTGAAATTAGCAAGTAACAGCAAAAAAATTGACTAGTCAGAAGGAAAGTGTGGAGTGGAAAAGGCATGGGCATATGCCTCCTCCTTTTACAGTGAGGTGAACGGTGAGTAGTACTGAAACACAGAGCGGGTGGGAAAATATTTTTTGGAACCAGTTTTTCCGATGTTGGTGACTTGAGTTGACAATCTCCATAAATCATGCTGAAGTGTTCAGTGATCTTTGGTGTAGCTCTTCCATGGGACAGAGTCAAGATTGTGGCCGAAAGCCCACTCCTAAGTTTGTTTCTTCATTGTGTATCGCCTTCCTGTTGAAGATAGGTTGTGGTTGTTCTTTCCCTCTGTGGCAAATGAACTATCATCTCATACTAGACTAAACAACCTGTTCCCTGGGCAACCACTCCTGCTGTAAAGAACTTCTTCCTTATGTCTGACCTAAGTCTACCCTGATCCAGTTTTAACCCATTGCCCCTTGTCTTATCACTACAATCTCTTCTAAACAGTCCTTTCCCTGCCTTCCTGTAGGTCCCTTTTGGATATTAAAATGTAGCTACAACATCTCCCTAGAGCCTTCTCTTCTCCAGGCTGAACAGCCCCAGTTCTTTCAGCCCATCTTCATAGGAGACATGCTCCAGCCCTCTGATCACCTTTATGGCCCTCCTGGGGTCCAGCAGGTCTATATCTCTCTTGTGTTGGGGGTTTCATAGCTGGACACAGTACTCCAAGTGAGGTCTCACCAGAGCAGTGTATAGTGTCAGAATCAGCTCTCCTGATCTGCTGGCCATGCTTCTTTTGATGGGGCCTAGGATGTGATTATGCATTTAATCTGTAGAACTAAGAACCCAGCTACACAAGACTTCCAGTTCAGTTCAACTGAGATTCAGCTGGAATCCTTCTTTGCTAGAGAAGAGAAAGGAAAATAACTGTGTGCTACACAGCAATAAGTCACAATATTGTCAAGCAGAATCCAGAGGTTAACGGAGCAGCCTGACCTGTAGGTCTAGAGTGGAGTTACTAGTTTTACTGGTCTGATGAGGACCCTTGACATCAGCAGCAGTTATCTGGTATTGAAAAGTAGAATCCCAAAGTTTTTGTGGCCTTGGCAACGTCAGTATTAGAAAAAGCTTTCTCCTTCAAGCCTCACAAATTAAAATGGGCCAAAGTTTAAAAGACTTCCTAAAACTAGCTAAAATGGACAGATAATGTCTTCTTTTGGAAAGGAAGCATTTTTGCCTGCATTGATTAAAGAGCTTGAATTTGATGATTTTTTTTTTTTTAAATGAGCTAATTAATGAAAAAAGATGTCAGGATCTGGCACCTTTGTCGGAACGCCACATACTTAATGGGATTATTGACCAGGCTAAGAGGCGGCAGGACCTCAGCATAGGCAGTTTACATAGAATCCATTTCACTTGCCTCTGAAATGAGGCCACTGTAATGGTTTCTGAGTTCTAGCTCTTGTTCTGGTCAGGTGCCACCTCTTTTTCTGCAGCACTATTATAACAGCATTATTTGAAGTGTTTTCTGCTTAGCTCAGAGTATCACTGATTCCCAGAAGCACCAAATTTCCAGCTTCCTTTCAGATCTGATAGTGATGGAGCTGAGGTTTGGGGTGCTTTGTTATGCTTTATTTCTATAACAGTCATTCCAGTGAGAGAAACTAGCAGTTACAAAACGTTTCAGTGAGGAGCATCTGGAAGGGTACTAGTGGGAAATCTGGTGACAAATGAGTAAGCAGCTTATTGTGGTGCTTGACTGTTTTTCTGTGCTTCTCACAGAGGTTGGTTACCTTTTTTAATATAATAAAGGATGAAATGGTTAAATACATCACAGTTTTGCCAATAATAGGTGTTGGTTTATAAGTCTAACTGGCAGTCAGACTGCTCAGGTTATTGATTTTACTGTCTAATGGCTGAAAGAGATGTTATCTTGATTAATTAGAAGTCAAAAGCAAATGCATCTTGCTTCTGTTAGATCTCCTGACGTTTGCTTTCTTTTTTTTCCTTTCATGCCATTGTTGTTGTACATGTACCTTTAAAATGTTTTAAACTAAAAAGCTATCAAGGTCAGCAGCATATAAGCCCTAGTGACTTTATTTCAGCTGCCAATGAGCCCTTAAAGCACATACTGATTTTGGTGGTGGAAGGTACTCCTTGAAAGCATAATGCTATTAATTTAACCTCAACAAATGAAAATCCGGTAGGCTATTATTCTTAGTGCTCTTGAAGTAACTTATCACCTCATTATGCTATTGGGCAGAAATGCTGACATGCTGAGTATTGCTTTATATATTTACTGATGGTTTTACAGGAAATCACATTTTTCTTTTAGAGTATTTAGTGTTCTGCAAAGGTGTTTAGTGTTTAATGTGAATAAGTTTTACACAGACCACTGCAACAGTGGAACAAAAAAAAAATAGGCAATTTTCTGTCAGCTACCCTGAATTATGTTTAGTAAGATGATAGAAAAAAATCATAGATGCCACATATTAGGGGGGGAAAAGTCTAGGGTTAGTCAGCAATAATAAAACCTGTAGAGCTATAATACATCATAGTAATAATCACTTCCTGGTGCTTTGCTTGCTCTCTGAATGCTGAGCACTAAGGAAAAAAAAATAAAGGAATCTCCCTTCATTTATAAACAATTTACATCTCTCAGAGCTTACCTAAAGCACTTGAGTAGTCATTTGTTTTTACTATAGTTTAATTTGTGTTTCATCTGAGCATGGTCTCGAACTAAAATTATCAAAGCATCTAATATAGGAATTAAGGAATATAATACATTGCACGTGATGTTGTGAATCAACATGGAAATGCCATGTCTGCATTTCATACCTTTGAAGACATCCTCATCTTAACAACTGGTCTGATTCTGGAAATGGTTTAAAATTACCAATGACATCTTTAATTTCTTTTAAAACCCCTGGAAAGCCCATAAATGCAGTCATTTTCTGTTGACAGTAGTGTGTAATGTGTTTTAGGAAAACACAAAGCACCGACTCAAACTTTGTTGCATCATCTACTGGACAGACTGTTTATGCGATTTCCCTTCTTCTTGCTGTCTCCAAAGTGGTTTAGAATGCTGTTAATCTGTTTATTGGATTCTTGGTTCTCTCTTCTAGGTCTTGTTGTTGTGAAAGATAGTGTCTTAAGATGACCTACAGCATGGCACAATTTATAGATGTGGAGTGTTTTAAGTAGCCAATTTGTAAAGCTTCAGACTCAATTTATGTGCTGTTTTTCCCATGGACTTTACCTACACAAGACTTCTACTCAATTACAGCCCCTACTTTGCTTGGCAACTTGATGTTCAAAAAAAAAAAAAACCTGAACAACAATAAACCAGCCCAGCAGCCTGCTCAGTCCAAGCAAGGAACTGAAAGTGTTTCCTGAATTAGGGGTATAAAAGGACTGGATGTAAATCAAAGCAGCCATGGGGTCACTTAATTGGCATTCTTACCATTTATGCAGGTCCATGCAACTTCTTACTGTTCTGTTGAATAAATTGAGAAGTTACCACAGCAACTGCAGTGGCCATGGCCATTTTTCACTATAGGCCTGCTGAAATATTGACCTCAATTTTATTTATCTGAATTCACAGTACAGTTTCTGATGGCTGCCAGATTGAGTGCATTGGATAGTAGGTTTAGGCAGTAGTAGTAAGATCAGCTGTCTTGCACTGCACTGCTGCCAGCATCCCTTGTCTGTGATCTGAAAGGGCTTTGTCCAGGCAGTGTTACAATTCAGATTTGGTGTGTTTTGGTTTTTATTGGGAGACTATTTGTGAGGGAGTGTCTGCTAGTATCAGTTGTAGTGGTGAACCCTATTCTGTGGAAACTGGACTGAAATTCATTCTGTGTCAGTCGTATATAGTATATAAATGTGTGTGTGTATATATATATGTATGGCACGTAAGTGGTTATTTCCATCCAGATGAGGCAGTGCCTCCTTGCCCTGTTACCAGTCACCACATCCATTTCAACAGGCAAGGAACTGAACCGAAGTGCACATTAACAGGTACTGAGGAGTAACACACCTAGGTTACATTGTCGTCTTCATCGTTTTTATTACTCTTGCTTCTATGTTAATGGGACCCAACTCTGCTAAGAATTGACAGATTCTGTCACAGTCTAGGTGTTTCAGCATCTAATTGTTATAAAAAAGAAAGAAAATATAAACAAACAGGCAACAACCAACTAGAAATGCTTAAACCCCTTATGATTAAACATAAACCATTAAAGAAATACTATAAATTGCATAGGTATAAAAGCATGGGGGGAAATGGATTTGGATTAAGTGGTGCATGAGTTTACACTGGTTGTTGTTATAGCACCATGATGTGGGAGCCCTTGTGGAGATGAGACTGTCTTTTTGACCAGCTCCTTTCTTTTCCTCTGGAATTTCCCCTCTTTTCCAATATGTCTCCCCCCCTCACAATATTGCTTTAAATTTCCTCACGCCAAAGGAACTTTTTTTCTGCATAGTGTGACCCACCATTTGTGAAATAAAGGGAAATAAAAGCCATAAAATATTGATTCTGAAAGTTTACATGAGGTGAATGCAAAGTCTTACTTCTGAGCCTTGGAATGGCTGTCAGAAACCTGCCTCAGCTGTTGAGAAGGGCCCAGCTAATGCAGTCAGGTTTGCTCCAACTGCCACAGCTTTGAGTGACAGCTATGGCCCAGTGCACATCCACTGAAAACTAGCATCAGGGAATGACATACAGTTTGATAACATAAGATGCTTAGGTTTTTTGGCTCAAGTGAGATGTTCAGAGCTAATAGCCCTGTAAGCAGAGTTTCAGCTGTGATCTGTACCTTGAGATATCGGTTGTGTCTGGCTCAGGAAAAAGGGGAAAGAATGAAAGCTTATTTCTAGAAAGGTTTCCAATGAGCAGCATTTGTCATTGAAGGGGAAGATGGGTATAATTAGCTTGTCAGTCTAGTTTGGGCTGAGCTGGCTTTCTGTGGTAAGAAAGATGGACTAACTGCCAGAAGAGCTGACAGGCAGTCGATAATGCAGCAATTAATGTCATAAATAATTCTGGAACCAATTATATCAAAATGGACTCCAAGCTTTAAAAAGGAACAGAATTCCCTTATTCTTCCTGCTAACAGCAAGAAGCAGCTTTCATTTTTCTCTGTAATTACTTTCATTGTATATAGCAATAAAGTAGGGCTTTTCTGGACGTATTTAAAACTTGTCTTTCTTGCCTTCCCCCACCTCCTAACCACTCTTTACCCCCGCAGGACAAGGTTGTTACAGCAGATCTTTACTGAGGTGAATGTATAATCTTTTCTCATGGCTGTTACATGATAATTTCTGCTGCACCTAAATGGCTAAGAGCCAGGTTTTCTCAACTGTTACGGGCAATGGCAGCAGAAAGCATTAAACAATAGCATTTGGAAATAAAGGCATTTGTGAAATAGATTGATTTGCCTTATTATTTTAAAGATTGCTCTGACTTGCTTACACTGAACTTATTGATTTTTTCCCCTCCTCTCTCCCTGTGAACTTATAGCTACGGAATCTGAGCCAAGCTATTCCCTTTGCGGTACAAACACAATTCAAACCAGCCTGCACGTTAATGGGTATTCCCTTACAGCAGACACTGAGTTACAAACACTCTCTAGAGCCAGATTCTCCTTAGCTGTTTCTCCACGTGCTGTAACGTAGAAGTAGGTAACGCAACCCCACCCCGGTACTGCTTTTTCTAATGGTCTTCTCTGTAGCCTCATCTGATTTGTTGGGGTTTTTTAATGGACTGTTGAAGCAGTAAGTTACTGTAGCATTCGTTCACAGCTTTGTTCAGAGCCTGACAAACGTTTCCAACTTTTCAACTATGGTGGCATTTACTCCTGGGAGGTTGAGGAAAACAGTTCATGAAGTTCCCACTGTTTTAAAACCAGAAACATCTGTTGGTGTCAGATGCAGTTTGTTGGCTGGGTCCCCGAGTAAAGAAATCCTGCAGCTGATCAGCTCTCTCTTTAGCAGTAGGTGTCAGTATGGTGAGTGGTAATTACAACAGAGTTTTGGAGGACTCACGATAATTAGGCCAGCTAACAAAAACATAAACACTGACATTTACCATACTTAAAACCAGAAACATGTCTGCTGTGTCTGTACATTGTTTCAGACCACGACAATAGAGCCATAACTAGTTTAATTGAGCTTTCAAGGCACTAAGGCTTTCAGATTTTGGATATACAGCTCACTGTTTTAGCAGGAAGAAGGGCAGGAAAAGTGAGAGTGATCTGTGGTGTGCAAAGCTGAGGCATCCAGCGACGCAGAGCTGGGAGAGCTGGGTTCCCTTCCAAGCCCTGCTCAGGGATGCTGCTGAGCGACTGCTGGGAACTCGGTGTGTCTGTCATCACAGCTTGCTCATGCCAGAAGGACAGAGAGCGCTCACCTCGCAAAGACGGTGAGCGTACTCATGCATTTAAGATCTTTTTAAGCACTTGGAGGTTGTCTGTAGGAAAAGGGATGGAAATTCAGTATTACTGAGGGGAAAGACCATCTGTTTCACATCTCATTAGGTATTGTATCCTGTTTCTACTCTGCACCCAGCAGAGCCTGAAAATGAGGAGCTGTGTTTAAACAGTACTGAGTTAAACTACAGTGTATATAAATTAAACTAGGTTTTGGTCCAAATGACACACCTTATACAGCTTTACAGGAGTTGTTTTAAAAGGTAGACCCTTCAGTGGCCTTGCTGTCATCACTTTGTTTGCTGCATTTCTAGCAAAAATGCTTCACTGGCCTCACACCCCAGGTCGTTCAGTACACTCTTTCTCTTCTAGAGAAGTAAGATTCCAAGCTTCCCTTGTATTCACAAGAGTGATTGCAAGCATAAAGGCAAAATCGGTTTTATCTAGTTCAGAAAGAGTGGTCTAGTAGGTAGTATGGCTGTTTTGTCTGTGGAACTCCTACTGCCCTCCATTTGGGGGAAATCCACTTCCACAGTGAAGTGAACTTTATTAACAAGCCAAGTGATTTAGCATGAAATGGTAAATGAAATGAGCTTAATTTTAATCATCTGCAATGGTACCCTTGATGATTCAGCTTTTCTGTTCTATCTGCCAGTAGGAAATTAGGGCGAAGGGAGCAACTGCTATGCTTGAAACAAGTTAAGAGTTTCCAGTTTGTCAGGAAAGTGAGTTGTCCAAGAGTAACAATATCTAAGCCTGCTAGCATTATCGCTTGTACTTCTAACAAAATTACAGGAAATGGTTTTATTTTATTCTCAAATAGTTGTAAATAATTATTTTCATTAGGTATATTTTAATGATTCCCAGAGAAAGAAGGGAAAATCCTACAAGGTACTTCCTAGTCCTGAAAGGCAAATACATAGTAAACTAATGGCACTACTTGCTTAGATATCACTGCTTCCTTGTCCTCTATATGGCTGAAAATCATGCTTTGTAGAAGTGAAGTGCAGGATCCAGTGACTTTAACACCTTGGTTTAGCTCACAATGGAAGATATTATCTAGTTTTATTGTGTTGCTTGTTTCTATCTGTTGCTTGAAGTTGCACACTGGAATCCCAAGCTCTTACGGCTGTTTACTACCAAAAGCGTTGAAACCATAGGTACCTGTTTCAACGTACTGAATTTGGACTGGTGTTGCAATACTGACTGGGTTTAATGATAAACTGGGATAAGCATCCGTTTGGATTAAAAACTGCAGTGCTTTGTGTCTGAAACACAAGTGTGGCAGCAATGATGTTAGTGGGGTAACACAACACAGAGAAACGGGCTATAGGAAAGGAGGAAGAATATAGCTTCAGTGGGTAGATGAAAGGCTCGCAGGCATCAATATAATTGATGTGATTTTCAGTTACTTCTCTTTTTTAATGGCTGACTGATTTACATAATCACGTAAATTTTTAAACATCTCCTCCTCTTTGCTTTAGGTCTAATTAGCTGCCAGTCACATCAGAGTTGAGTTTCCTTTGCCTTTTACCTCAGAAGCTCTTTTGCTGCATCACTGTTTGCATTTCTTAGATCTAGCTTGTCAGGAGGGCCCAGCATGTCCAAACGACGACATTTTTCTGAGTCTCAGTTCTCTGTCATGTAGCTAATTAGGAAGCCAGGCTGATGGTAGGCAGAAGATGGAAGGGAAGGGGACAGGGAGAGGATAGATAGAGAAAAGTATTACTACGTCACAAGCGTTGATTCTGGGAATTTGAAAGCCTGGCTTTCATTAGGTACTTAAGTTGGAACTGAGGAGCTAACGTTGTTCTCTTTGGAGCATGAGCAGTGACTTTTCACATGAGTTCATACAGCACTGTTTGTGAAGGGGTTTTTTTGAATGACTTTAATAGAAACAGTAAATAATACAGCATGAGTGCACAGGATATGAGTTTCTCCCTAGCACTTTTGTTATCAAGAGGACTGTTTTATCATCCGTGGTGTCTCCAGCAGCCAGAATAACATAGATTCGGTTTTAAAGCATCTATCATGCTTTATGGCTTTGATAGATAGGCATGCTTAAAAAGATTTTGGTTCTTGGTATATATTTCCTTTTCTGAACCTTTCTAGATCAGTTCTTGAAATGGCAGAAAACACATCAAGGGGAAAGGGGAACAGAGAATAGGTTATTTGAGAGCAAGCTAGTTATTCATAGTGGCAAAACCTGGTGTGTACCATAACGTGAGCAGATTAACGAACCTCCCTTTGTGAAAAAGACAGCAAAAATGTCTTGCTGAAGAAAAAGGAAATTGAGGCAGGGGTGTACAGTGCTGTCCGTTTGCTGCAGTGGGCTGTTGTCTACCAAAGACCAGAGTTTGTGCTGACTAAATTATGGGGCATGCTGCTGATGCTGCTGTTGATGCTGGTGTTACCCACTTTGTGGAGAGCTAAAGGAGTCATATTATTAAATAGTACAATTGATTTTATTTTACACAATTCTTGAGTAAAGAGAATGGACATATAAGTTATTCTTATGGGATTACACATAGTCAGCAAAACTCTGCTCTTGGAGTTGATTTTAGGCTTGTAATAGCTTTGACTTTCTTGGTTGTGGAAAGGAAGCTTGAAAATTAACCAACGCTCTGCCCAGCCCCACTCCCCTGCCCAGCACCAAGATCCCTTCAAATGCTGCCACAGAAGTTATACATTTTTAATGTTTGGATTTTTGAAGAGGAATAATTCAGCATAACTTGAATTCTTGGAATCATCAGGCCAGACTTTCTCTGGATGAGAAACAATGTCAGCTTGAAGGAACGATGAAAAAAAATAAGGTCTTAGAGAAATCTTGAGTCTGCTAATGCCATAGGATTCTGCTACTCCAAGGCAACACCTAAGTGTAAAGCTACGCTAGAACTTGAAGAGCTGATACCTTCCAGAAGTGGAAAAACAGCTATACAAAAAAGTGCAAGAGAGTGATGCTGAGACTGCCATTTTGCATTAAAAGCAGAGTCTGTTGATAATACAGTGCTAGCTACTTTTCTCTCTAGAGATGTAACGCTTGCATGCTGTTCTTCTAAATGGAAGAATAGCAAATTCACTAAAAGAATTAGGGCACCCTGAGAAAATAATAATGTTATCTCATCCAGTTCCTCTTCAGAGTGGGTTATAGAAGGCTGTTAAGTTACTACCCAGAGCATTTAAACATTTTTCTTTCACAGACTTTTGTAGAATTAATGCAGATATGCAGTAATACATTTGAGTTTCACCCATGTTTTCTCCTGAGGTGCCTTTTTTTCTTGGCAGACTCCAGGTGAGGTTAAATGCTCCTGATTCAACATTAGCAGGATTATTTTTTCTCTCCTCCCACTGACGGGGTTCAGTTTCTTTCCTTTGGATAATGTGCCAAACACCAATCCACACCTCCCTCTCTTCTTACCCTCCTCAGTAACTGACTGCGTTGAAATACATAAGACAATAAAAGAATACACTGTATAATCAGGAATGAAAAATAATATCACCTACCACAGTAAATCATAGCCAAACAACACAGTTATAATAGAAATACCTTTCCTATGTCTGATCCGCTAACACGTACTTAGTCAGATAACAAATAACTTTTTCTTGGAGAGAGTGCCCTGGATTTGATTTATCTCTGAGTGTAAGTAAATATGAAAAGACTGCCAAATCTGCCTATATAAATCTCAGCTATCTCAAAATGTCATGTATGGGAGAAATGAAAAATTAAGAAGGTGTTTCTGTCCTAATAGAGTATGGACGCAAAAGGTTCTGCCTGTAGTTCTTAGGGACGCTATTTCTCTAGTTGATACCTGGGAAGAATTAAAGCAGACCTAGAAAAAATACAGGCATACTATATATACTATACTGCCAAATTCTGGTCTTAGTTTTGCTGATGTAAATCTGGAGTAGATCCACTAAAGACTCTGGAATTAGTCTGGCTTTGTCCCAGTGTAACTGACAGGAAACGGAGAGCCTTTCAAATTAAATAATGGTTAAATCTTAGTATTGTTAAGATTTTTCATTTTGGATATAGCAGCCATTGTTTATTTGAACAAATGGAGCAAACAGAAATCATCTGAAGATACTTATATACTGCTGCACATGTGAGAATAGCAAGAAGACTTGAGCCAATGTGAAAACCGAGGGTAAGAGAATAGTTTCCATAACCATTGTTTTTGTATGTGTATTCTTGTCTGGCAATACCACACCATGCTTAAGGGCCCATTTAGAAAAGAAAGAAAGAAGGAGCATGTGGGGCTGGATTATGCCACTTTAACTCAAGTGTTAAGTGGTATCATAATACAGGCATAAATCCTGCCACTTTGTGAATTCTCACGTATGGGTTTTGTATTTCAACCACTCAATCCAGTGGATATCATTGAAGCTACTCCAGATTTGTACCAGGGTGGTGAACATAAGAATTAGGCCTTTAGCCTCCTGTGTGAGTTGGTGAATGGAGTGCTTGAGGAGACAGTGTGACAGTTAGCCTGAAGTACTTGCTGAATCTGGAATTCAAAGGTAGTTGTTACCTCCAGGATGGGGGCTTTTAGTTGAATGTGTCATCCTACTCAAATTCATTAGATGAAAAGTGAGTATCATCTTACATTACATAAGTTCAGCTGGAATGTATACAATGTCAGCAGTATGGGAGAAGAAAACATGTGTTGAATACATCTAGTGTGCCTTGGGTCTCTGAAGGTCACTCAACTAAAGTAATATATAGTGCTAGTGCTAGCGGCTCAAGGTCAAGTCAGCTTGCTTTTCATAATGCATAAACCTGAAGCTCGCTCAGACACCAATCATCTGACCTAAACCTTGGAACAAATATTTTACTAAGTAAATCAGTGAGCATGCTGGCATTTCTATTAACCTTCAATGCACTGGTGACAGAAAATGAATCATGATAAATAATAACTCAGGCCTGTAAATCATGTTTATCATCAGAGGGGGGCAGGGTGGGGAGAAGCAAGAAAAGAAAAAAGGAGAAAAGTGCCTGGTGTGCTACCATCTGCAAGCCTGTAGGGAGAAACCCACAACAAAGGAAAATGTGCTTTCTCCCTCCCACAGCAATTCCCTGGCTTTGAAAATTGGAGGTGGGATGAAGTGGGCTTTGCAGAGACTGGTGAAGGAAACACTTGAAAGAGAGAAGTTGAATGTGCACAAGCTGCAGGGAGTCGGAGGTGCTCAGTTTCACAAGATGGTAGGATTGTTTGGCAAGGCTTGATATGGATAAACTCTTTTCTTGTCCTCCTGTCCCACTGTCTAGCCATGAGCAGTATCTGGTGGTAAACAGAACATAGCAGACCTACAACAGTTTACCAGGGTTGAGCAGTTGCTTGGTTTTCTTTCCCGGTCTTCTTTCATTTCCTTTTCTTCTGTTTTTCCATTCAGTTGTTTTGCTACTGCTTATGGACACCATAGTCACCCAATGACCCTTAAAAAATTGAGCCCAGAAAGTAGAAAGAACTGAAAAAACATTTAGCTACATCTCCTACCCTTTCAGATTTTCTAGCTTTATTCAGAAGTCTTCTGTTTCTCTTACCTGTTGGATTTTTAGTCAGTCTGTATTTAGACAATTCAAATCAATATTAGTTTATTACAGAGCTTGTTACAGCAAGTTTTTACTAACCGTGTGGTTTTAGTCATTTGGGCTTCACAAATTTGATCAGAATTGTTTTATTAACTATTTTTGAAGGAAAAAATAAAAAGGCGAGGGGGGAAAGAGATGCAGATGAATGAGTAGTCCAGACTCTGTGTTGTAAGTTCACCTCTCTAGCTGGGAAAGCATTCGTAATGGATTGTCAGGTTGAAGACTTTGTCCCCCTGCTAGCAGAAGGGAAGGCAGAATGCATCACGTCAGGTTGCCACTGCCAAAAACCACACTGGACTCTCATTGAATGCTCTTGTCCTTTCACAAAATGGTGTGCTGTGGCCCTGGGATGGGCAAAAGTACAGGGAACAAAAGCCTAAATGGATGTTTGCTTTCTGTGGGAGCAGAGCAGGAGGTATACTCAGCACCTGTTCCAGGCTGATAGGAAGAATGTGAAAAACAGTTGTGTTTAGGCAGTTCATTACTATGCTTTAGTTGGCTGTGGAATCACCAAAAAAACCCTAACTGAGATACCTGAAGAAGAGTGGAGTTTAAATCCTGAGGGAAGAGGATGAGGGGGGGATGAGTTCATATCTGTAATTATTTTTTGTCAAAAAGGAGTGTAAAGCAGAGTAGCAGAGTTTACACTTTTCAGATGGTAAAGGCATTCTTTGCCTTCACGGGCCTTCAGTCTGAAGTGCAGGCAAAAGCCAGCCGTGACATTCAGGTCTGTATCTGAACTCAGACTCCTGACTGTTCTTCGTCAGAAAAATCCCAGGTGCTTTAATCTAGTGTTCTTTTTCATCATTTCCTTCTTTTGACCAAAAGAAACATACATATATTGTTCACCACCTGGACTGTGTTACTTCCAGTGATTGTGTTTGAAAGCTATTCCCAACAGGATTACAGTAACACGATAACACCACTCACAATGCAGTCACCATCTGACGTTACAAACACAAGAAATGCACGAGTCTACACTGCTCTGAAAGTGGTTTGTATGTCTATGTAAAAAGTAACTCTGTCTTGGATATAGCTCCTATTAATTTGGGTTCTTTTCCTTCCACATAGAATTGTTTGTACGAATCTTATTGCTATAAGTTCCCTACTGGGGGAAAAAAAATATGCATGTTGCAATTCTGATGCAGGAAGCCCACATTAACTTCTGTCCTACCTGTTGTAGTCTTGAAACTAAACCATGCTCATGATTCCTGATTCAGTGTTGTCAAGTAAACTAAAGGTACATACAAGCACACACGTGTATAACTGATTCTTGGCAAGTGCAGAGTATTAGGTCAAGTTCTTTGCACTTTAAGTCTCTTCTCTTCCTGTAGTTACCAGCCAGTTTTCATTTGAGGCCTGAACCTATTGACTTCATGTATGGAAATTGTTAACAAGTGAAAAAAAAAGAAGGAAGAGTGAGCTACTCTGCTAATACCTAGTGCTAAACATAATCCAACCCAAAAGCTGTAGGAGATACAAGATCGTTTAAAAATGTGATTGGAAAGGCTGAATTATATCCCTGGGACATTACATCACTAAGAGGAATCCAGCATTTTTACCATGTCAGATGAGACTAAATACAAGCCTCTTAGACTGAGTTAGTAGAACTTCTCATCTGTCTTTTCTTTTGTGATTTCTGTGTTTGCCCTTTTGCCAATATGCTGTAAAATATTCTCCATGTCAAGTGATGAACTGCGAATGTCAGGCCCCTAAAATTTGCTAAACAGTATACTCATATCAAAGGGAATGCAAAACTCCCTAAGTCTAATGTGAATAGTTGGTGAACCATTTTATTCTCCTGTTCAAGGAGAACATGAACTGTCTACCTTTCTCCTGTTTCATTTCATACTGACTGTCCCTTGATCTCTGTTGGCAGTATGCATCTGTTCCCAGACTGTCTTTCCCAGACTCCAAAGGTACTTCCTTATAACTTTGCCTACACTTTCTTGTTCATGCCTCATATGATATTAAACTTCATAATAGCATATTACTTTATAGACTGAAGTCTAAAGCAATGCATACATTGTGATGTGAGTAACTCTGCCTTAGTCTCTTTCTGGAAACCTACTTTCCTGCCAAACATTGCTGATCAGATGTCAGTTGCCAGAGGTAAATCTTCCTATCGGCATTTAAACTGTTTTATCTCGCTCACTTCTGTTTCATAACTGAGCTGCTGCTGCTGAGTAAATGGCAGAAGTTGGTACGTTGAATGTTTGTTACATCTTCTGTTTGTTCATGAGAGAAATTCTATTTGCCTATGTAGATGGGATAGTAATGTAGCCTAATGCCACATATTAATGCAAAAATAGTTGTTGACAGATTTGTTTTCTACAAGTATTTTTAGATGTCTTATTTTCATTTTCTATCCCTGCATAGATGGAAATGCATGAAGAAAACTGTGAATCTGGATGGCATTTTACTTTGTTTCTTTTTGTTTCTGTTTTACTACCACAACATGTTACAGGCCACCTATTTTTTTCATAGATCAGTTTCTGCATGCTTAGAAAGTTTGTGTTTTAGCACTGAGACTGGGTAAAAAAACACTACTCCCGCTTCAGGTTGTGGATGGAAGCCAGGAAAGGAAGGCAGTAACACACTAATTAGTGGTTTGTTTACCAATGAGGCTGGACAGCAGTAGCAGTGACTGGAAGATGATTCATGGCATCATGGAAAAGGTAAACCACTTTCTAGATAAGAATCATAGAATCATAGAATGGTTTAGGTTGGAATGGACCTCAAGGATCATCCAGCTCCAACCCCCTGCCACAGGCAGGGACACCTCCCACTAGAGCAGCTCGCCCAAGGCCTCATCCAGCCTGACCTTAAACACCTCCAGGGAGGAAGCATCCACAACCTCCCTGGGCAACCCATTCCAGTGCCTTACCACCCTCACTGTAAAGAACTTCCTCCTAACATCCAGTCTAAATCTCCCCTCTTCCAGCTTAAACCCATTCCCCCTCGTCCTAACATTACTAGACCGTGTAAATAGTCCCTCCCCAGCTTTCCTGTAGGCTCCCTTCAAATACTGGAAGGCCACTATAAGGTCTCCTCGAAGCCTTCTCCTCTCCAGGCTGAAGAGTCCCAACTCTCTCAGCCTGTCCTCATAGCAGAGGTGTTGCAGCCCTCTGATCATCTTCGTGGCTCTCCTTTGGACCCGCTCCAGCAGTTCCATGTCCTTCTTGTATTGGGGGCTCCAGAACTGCACACAGTACTCCAGGTGGGGTCTGACGAGAGCAGAGTAAAGGGGGAGAATCACCTCCCTTGCCCTGCTGGCCACACTTCTCTTGATGCAGCCCAGCACTCGGTTGGCTGTCTGGGCTGCATGTGCACACTGCCGGCTCATGTTGAGCTTCTCGTCGACCCAGACCCCCAGGTCCTTCTCCTCAGGGCTGCTCTCCAGCCATTCATCACCCAGCCTGTATCTGTGCCTGGGATTGCACCGACCCAGGTGCAGGACCTTACACTTGGCCTTGTTAAACGTCATGAGGTTGGCCTGGGCCCACCTCTCCAGCCTGTCCAGGTCCCTCTGAATGGCATCCCTGCCCTCCAGCAAGTCAGCTGTGCCACACAGCTTGGTGTCATCTGCAAACTTGCTGAGGGTGCACTCAATTCCTCTGTCCATATCACTGACAAAGATGTTAAAGAGCACTGGTCCCAGCACTGACCCCTGAGGAACACCACTTGTCACCGGTCGCCAGGTGGACATTGTGCCATTGATCACCACTCTCTGCATGCGACCATCCAGCCAATTCCTTATCCAGTGAGTGCTCCACCCATCCAGTTTGTGCTTTCCCAGTTTGGTGACCAGGATGTCATGTGGGACAGAGTCGAATGCCTTACTCAGGTCTAGGTAGACGACGTCAGTTGCCCTTCCCCTGTCCATTGCAGCTGTGACTACATCATAAAAAGCCACCAAATTTGTCAGGCATGATTTGCCCTTACTGAAGCCATGCTGATTGCCACCAGTCACCTCTGCCTGGTTTTCCATTTGCTTTTGCAGAGCCTTCAGGAGGATCTGCTCCATGATCTTTCCAGGCACAAATGAATGTATCCTATGCAGCTCCAGCTACACACAGAGGGAACAAATGCAAGCTGCACCAGGTCACGAATCTGTGCCATAGCAGAAGGATGCAATTTCTAAAACCAGCTTTTGTATAACTGAAATTGGCTTTGAAGAAGGTGTGTAGGGGTCACATTGGCTTTTTACCACACGGTAGGTTAGTCAGTTTATTTCAATCAGCATAGCTAAATCCTCACTTGATTCCCATCACTCATGGGCTACGAAATGCAAGATAAAATATGGAAAGCAGAGTATTTCTTTTACTGCCAAAGTACCAGGTGCTTAAGACCAATTTGGAAAGGACTTTAATACAAGAGAATGAAGTGAAAAGGAATGCTCTAAACTAGCTTTCTCATGCCAAACTCCAAGCAAGGGAAATTAGTAATAGTCAGTTTCTAAACTTTGGCTAGAGTCTTTGTTTCATTAGAGGTCTGTTTCATGAAAAATGTCACAAGCTCAGCAAAAGACATCAGCAGATTATTCCACTAAAATGGATGTGTGAACACTATTTCCAAGAGAAAACCTGTCCAGAGAAATTGTGTAGAGCTAGCTGCTGCATTAATATCCAGGCCCTGATCCACACAAATGTTAGCTGGAATTTTCCTTTGTTTTCATTAAAATCAAAGAGTGGCTGCTTCTTCTGCATTGCTGGCTCCATGAGTGAGAGCCTTGAAATTTGTGTCACCAATAAGTGATTGGCCCTTTAACTATTTCACGTGTCCTTACAGGCAGGCAAATGTGATCTATGGCACCCACAGACATCTCAATGAACATAATCATGATATAATAATACATCATGTTACACTGGGACATGTTCAAGCCACATAATCTACCGTCAGCGGTGTAAGGATTAACAGGGATAAATTATATGGATGCTGCATAGAACAGTTTGAGTGTGTTATGCTGATGCCTTAGACTTTAAAATGTTAATATTGCAAATGAAAGGTACACTTTGTGTATCATAAATCTAAATGTCTCTTCTTCCTGTGTGCTCAATAAATACACTTCTCATCAACTTTTAATTATGCTGTTTGCATTATTCTGTCCTGAAGAGGATAACACTCTGTAAATCATGCACTTCTAATGTACACTACAGCATAAGTTTAGTTAATTAAACCATATATTTTATTAGTGCTTGCACTTCCATCTTGTAAAACTGCTGGGGAAAGATAATATAGAGAAGATTTTATTTATTGTGGCTGAATTTAAGATGGCATTAGAAAAGTTTAAGAGTTAGATGTGTGTATTGCTGCTGCCTGCTAGCTTACTTACAAATACCTAATCTTCAAAAATGTACTGTCTGCTTACTGTATAGAATCATAGAATCAACCAGGTTGGAAGAGACCTCCAAGATCATCCAGCAGCCAGCCCTATCCAGTCAACTAGACCATGGCACTAAGTGCCTCATCCAGTCTTTTCTTGAACACTTCCAGAGACAGTGACTCCACCACCTCCCTGGGCAGCCCATTCCAATGCCAATCACTCTCTCTGGCAAGAACTTCCTACTAACAACCAGCCTAGACTTCCCCCAGCACAATTTGAGGCTGTTTCCCCTTGTTCTATTGTTGGTTGCCTGGGAGAAGAGACCAATCCCCACCTGGCTACAGCCTCCCTTCAGGTAGTTGTAGACAGCAATGAGGTCACTCCTCAGCCTCCTCTTCTCCAGGCTAAACAACCCCAGCTCCCTCACCCTATTGCTATTGCTACAAGAGTGGGAGATTTCCTTAACAAGCTGACCTTCCCACAGGACCCCTGCAATGTATTTAATGGTCAGCATCATCAGAGCTGAATCAGATATATCTTCATCCATTTACATACCTCAGTATGTTAATTCACCAAAGGGCGGTTTCTCTTGTAATGAAATTCACACTTAATGGAATTAGGACATTCTTTCTATTCTTACTTTTATTTGCTGCTTTCTTATTACACCCAATGCCACCTCCTAATTTTAAAAGCATAACTTTCAGAGCAGAGCCATTTTATGATCCAATATGGATGCTGGTGCGGAGGGGATCCCAGGAGATGCCATCATACATATGAATAACATTAATAAAATACTGTGTGACAGTACCATCATTTCATGAGAGGTGTAGATGCTTACCATAGGAGCTGCAACTCACTAGGAACTAAAGCCAGTTTTCAACTGAGTCCCTAGAGTTTTAAAATATTTATTTATTTGTTTATTTTTAACTTCTAGGTACAAATGTCCAAAGAGAGGATTTGACTTCAAGAGACTGCTTCTGGTTGACATAAAGACACTGTCATTCTAACAAAGACACTTCTGAACTAAATCCCCTGAATTACTTAGCGCTTACAACCCCAGCTTGAACATCAAATTTTCAGAGGGATTTTATCTGCAGAATGGTTTTAAAGTAAGTATTTATTCAGTGTTCTGTTTCTTGAAGCCAAGTAAATTTGCTCCACCTACAGAGTCTACACTTAATATTGTGTGCTCAGCTGAAAGTACTGCTAAATAAGAGGGAAAACATTACATTTTGCTCTCTTGATGTTCTCTTTCTCCTCTCAGAAAGGTATTAGGAAAAAGTCCCAATAAAATGGCAAATGCCAGAGCAGGACCATACTATCTAGCTCAGGTCACAGAGGAAAGCATCCAGCTGGGCCTTGAACATCTCCAGAGAAGGAGACTCCACAGTCTCTCTGGGGAGCCTGTAACAGTGGTTTGTGACCCTTACAGTAAAGAAGTCCCCCCTTGTGTTGAGATGGATCCTTCTGTGATGCAACTTACATCCATTGCTCCTTGTCGTATCCCAGGGAGCAGTGAGCAGAGCCTGCCCCCCACCTCCTGACCCCCAGCCCTCAGATATTTATAGACATTTATTAAATCCCCTCTCAGTCTTCTCTTCTTCAGA
Organism: Tricholaema leucomelas; assembly: GCA_013400475.1. NCBI lineage: Eukaryota > Metazoa > Chordata > Aves > Piciformes > Lybiidae > Tricholaema lacrymosa > Tricholaema leucomelas. Next base: position 90,668 of record WAAF01010411.1, on the reverse strand, counting down.
CTAAGCAGCCCCAGGTCCCTCAGCCTCTCCTCATAAGGCAGTGCTCCAGACCCCTAATCATCCTCGTAGACCTCTGCTGGACCCTCTCCAGCAGATCCCTGTCCCTCTTGAACTGGGGAGCCCAAAACCAAATGCAGCACTCAAGGTAAGGTCTCACCATGCAGAGTAGAGGGGGAAGAGTTAGTAGAGTCCTCTTACCCCTAGATGAAATTACTAGATCTAGACTCACACATGATGTAATTAAAACTCTTCATTTACTGTCACAGAGGGATTCTGCCGCCTACGCCGGCTTGTGGCAAAGGGGAGAAATCAACGGGTGCGAGATAGTTATATAAAAATATATATTTATTAAACTCAATATTCTTAACTCTCAACACCCCCCAACCACTATATTAACCTTAAATAGGATTCATTCAATTCACCGTCATGGAGTACCTTATGGGAAATATCACAAACAGCTTATTAATAACTGTATTCCAATGACTAGCATAACTATTAAACAGAGAGAGTTTTCCCCGCGGCTACTGCCGCTTGGGGTCTATGTAGTATTTGCCCAGCAGGGTGGGCTGAAAGCTTTCTGCTCTGTGGCAGGCACAATAGAAATTACAGAGGTATTTACTCACTATTCTGATTAATTATAAATCACCCTCCGGGCTACGCCACAGCCTCTGTAAAGTGTCCAACTCCTCAGGGTCTCTGCCCGTGGACTCCAAAGCTGGAATACTCCCAGCTTCAGGGGCAATAGTTTCTGACCGTCCGCTGCTGGGTTCCTCCAGCTGCTGTCTCCAGGGAACTCGTAGGCAGGATTTGCTGGCAGGTCAGAGGGAAGATGATCCTGTGCAGACAAATAGGTCTGCTCCTGGTATCTCGTGGCTGTGGCACACACCAGAGAATAAGGCAGTGGGCGTGCAGTGAGATGCACAGCTGCACGGGGAGTCTGAGCTCCGTAATGACAGGCTTAAGTGAGCTGTGAGCGAATGCACCTAGCACACAAATGCACTGGCGAGCGAATGCCCTGGCACCTGAGCCTGTGCATGCCTATTTATTAACTGTGGGCTGAGATCAATGGTCTCATTGGCCACCAATAACCAATCGGGCTGGCCGTCAGCCAACCTTGCCATAATAGGCAAGGAGCCACAGGCCTGGACTTTCCAAACATGGGGCTCACATGGGCCTAGCACCCGGCAAGCCTGAGCTGAGCATGTGGGGCTTACACAACCTAAAACCTGGGCAGGCCAGACTGCACAGCACCAGGCCCGTTGTGCCCCTCTGTGCTGGCCATGTGCTCGCCCCTGATTAAGAAGCAGGAAAAAACATGTCCAGGCAGGGCAAGGCATATGCAGGTCTGTTTTCGGGCCTATGGGCCCTCCACGACTTGTACTTGCCCTTGAATTTGAGCAAGACTTTGGTATAAAGCTGTTCGTCTATTTCTTGGCTACTGTCTGCATTATTGTGTAGGGTGGTTCAAATTAAGAATTAAGCCAAATGAAAGAAGCTCCTTCTCCACAAAACTCTAGAGCACCATGCCCTAAAACAATAAAAGAAAAGAAAATCAACAACAACAAAAACCTCACCCCCCAAAAAAGACCAAGCAAACAAAAAATCTCCAAGTGAACAAACAAGAAAGTGCAGCTTCTCCAAAATAAGTGGGAGTGGAGGAGGTTTATCTTTTTCTGTTACTTCATAGCTGATACTGTCTTTTTAGGTGAGCCTTTGTGTTTTCCTGAATGTTGGACCTCCACACCTGGAAGAAGAGCTAAGTATTAGTGTAAGCGGCTCTGGACAGGCAGCCAGTTCTCTGCTTCCTTTTCTGTTTCGACACAACTGCCTCACAAGGTAAGCCATGGCCTGGTGGCACTGCTTAGAAAATCATTTGCTTGATTTCTGCAGAAGAAAACCAAACATGGGATTAGTTCATATTGTGACATGAAAGCACAAGGACGTAAAAGAAAAGGTAAAAGTGTGGTTGTTAGACAGCAAAAGTCCTTAGAAAAATGGGAAGTTTTAGGGAGGCTTTTAACTGTTTATGAGGAACTGTCACTCCCTAGAAATATTGGTGGGGTATATATTTGGTTCAGCCTGAACACTAGGAAGGTTTGTTAGTTAAGAATAATAAAGCTTCTTTTTTTCCTTAAGTGCTGCTGAGGCAGTTAAGAACCCTGCTTGCTTTTTATACCCCTCAGGGTGACTGTTTTATTGATGGAGTGGACTCTTCTCTAACTCCAGTGTACTCTATGCTGTGGCTAACATCAGGCTGGCCTGGAGCTCTGAATCAGCATGCCTGACTTTAAACACAAACAGCAATTCTGCAGCGTGCTGCAGTCTATGACATTTACTCACATTATTATCACCAGCCAGAGAGGGTCACAGGAGGGAGAAGCTGCTCTTTCTTTTGACTGTGGAGAGGGGGACATTGTGCCCCTGGAGGCAGATGCTGCCTCTCTAATGGATGCCTGCTTACCGGGACTGCTTGATGATATTCTCCAGTTGCAGAGCACCTACAGCTTGTAGGGTTGGGGTCTTTGATCCTGAAGCAGCAGTTTTGGGCTGAAGTAAGCCGATGCTCAAAAATGAGCCTTTGTGAAACAGCTCTGCTTCCTCTCCCTCATCAATATTTACAAGCCTCTAGTCCATCTTCAGGGGAGTTTTAAATATGTTTTAGATGTATTTTCCTTCCACCAACTGGAATTAATTGAAATGCTTCATGAAAAGAGATTTCTTTCATGAAGTGACTGGGATATCTTCAAATATCAGAGTTTTGCCCTGAGCAAGGACAGTCAACAACATCTTCTGGGTCTGTGCTTGCACCATGTTGAGAGCTCAATAAGCCTCCACAGATCACCTCATATAGGGAGTGTCAGGCTTCACTCTGAGTGCAAATCCTTAGGGTTGCAACTTCAACACTAGGACCTCCTTTCTGTCGTGCACACCCATATGAGCACACTCATTGTTTTTATCAGCAGAGCTGGGATTTGGGAAGCTGAGGGAAGTGAGACTGAGGAGTTAAATCCTAACGGGGATTGCAGGGCCTCAGCTGGAGAATCTCCACATGCTTGAAGCAATCAAATGCAGCTGAGGCCAATTTAAAACAAAACAACCACCACCTAAAAAAAAGCCCAAAACCCCAAACCACCAACCCTGCCTGCTCTAATGGCAGCAGAGAAAGGGGATTTGCAGATCTGTTCTCAGGACAGCAGGTCTGATGGTATAGGAGGCATGTTCAGAAGGTATGCTGTTTTAAACAAGCTATGTGGCAAGCAGGATGTCTGCATGTACAAGTGTGTGTGAGTTGAAACTGGGTAGTTGCTTCGACAAGAAAGCCAGAAAGAAGGCTGTAATATTAGGGGTGTTTTTAACCGTTTAATCAGGGTGCTGTCTGATACACGTCACAGTGGCTGTCTTCTGGACCTGCTATAAAACCTGAAGGACACGTGAAAAAAAGGATGTCTAGTTGTTCTGGGGGTGTTTTTTAAAGCATGTAGTTTCTCTGACCAGTGAAAGGCCTCTTGCTTTCTATGAACTTTGTTTCAGGAGGGTGAAATTCAGATTTCTTTTGGGTTTTCTTTTTAAATCTGCTAATTTAATTTCCTGTAAAGTTTTGCAAGTAACTCAGAAGAGAGCTTAGTAGTTTTCTCATGAACAGTTAGTGTATTTAGGACTTGAGCTTCAGTAAGTTGAAATCAGTCATCTAAATCAATGGACATGCACCTCTTTCATTTTTTTTCTACCAAGTATATCTACCAGAACGTGTATATTGATATCAGTATTTATGGCTAAGTGCCTTTTAATCCTCAGCACCATATTTATTTGAAGTTTGTCATTTCTGCTTCCGCTGATGTCAATAGGCTGAATTGGTAGATTTATGTAAAGTGTAGAGTAAATCTTAACACTGAATTTTAACTGGTCCTTTCAGCAGTTTAAAGAGAAAAAAAAAGGAAGCTTTTTTTTTTTTGAGTGTGTGAGGGAGGAACTTGGGATTTTTTTTTACATTTAATTCACTTTTTCTCTCTTTCAGGTAGGATAAGGTAAGTCTCAAAAGATCTTATTAGCAGCTATATCACGCCATCTTAAACTGTTTTAAAATGCCTTGCATCTATCTAGTGTCATTTTAGAAGACAATTCTTGTTTGAATATCATGGTGGTTGTACTCAATAGAAATTGCCAGTCCTGGGAAAGTTATAATTTGGGTGTTTTTTTTCTTTTTTTGTGTGAAGGAGAAGCCTCATCCACAGCTTTTTGAAGCTTTGTTTTTCCCTTAGAAGATATCCTAGGTTTTATTCTTTAATGTTGTTCCTGATTTATTGAATGTCCATGTTTCCCTGGATAGTACCATCTTTTGAGTTATACATCATTGGAGTGACTCATTCCAATGATGTATTGCATTAATACATCATCAAAGCGCCTTGCTCTGCTGTTGCACTAATGATATGTTAGTATAATACATCATCAGAGTGAACTGCACTGATGATGTATTACTTAGATGGTGATGGCATTCTGTGAAGAAAAGGTTGAGGAGCAGGTTCAATACAGTCACAAGAGAAAAATTAGTCAATACAGAGTATAACTGTTTCCCTGGTAGTGATGCTGTGCTAAATTAGCACCATAGCTCCTGATCTGTACCCTTGCAGAAACACTGAGACATGCATTATCCCTGAAAGAGGAATGAATTCAGAACACTCAGCTAAAGGATTTTAAAGAATAGAGGAGAGGTGTAACTATACATATCACTGGAAAGCTAAAGGTTATACATATAGCTATAATTACTGGCTGCTGCAAGATCGAATGAATCAAGCAGGGCCAAAGTCTACATAGGTTTAGAAGCTACCTCTCTCTGTTGGAGAACATAATACACAGGAAAACAGATATCAGGGCTATAAATATCCTGTCTGAATTAAAATAGCTACCATTTAGAAACTTCTAACAAGGATATTTAAATATTCTGAGCCATTTAGGAAGGCTGTGCTGGAGTAATTTTTTTTCTTTTCTAATACTTACTTTGACTTTTTTAACTTTCAAGTGTTTTAATTAGTCGTGCCATGCCAAAGTATCAGGAAGAACGTTTCACTGCCTCGGCGCTGTGTTATTTCTCACCAGGTGTTGATCTGTTGGAAGGTAGGAGAGCCCTGCAGAGGGACCTAGACAGGCTGGATGGGTTGGCAGAGGCCAGTGGGATGAAATTTAACAAGGCCAAGTGCAAGGTTCTGCACTTTGGCCACAAAAACCCCAAGCAGCACAACAGNTGTAGCCAGGTGGGGGTTGGTCTCTTCTCCCAGGTAACCAGCAATAGAACAAGGGGACACAGTCTCAAGTTGTGCTGGAGGAAGAATAGGCTGGATGTTAGGAGGAAGTTCTTGCCAGAGAGAGTGATTGGCATTGGAATGGGCTGCCCAGGGAGGTGGTGGAGTCACTGTCCCTGGAGGTGTTCAAGAAAAGCCTGGATGGGGCACTTAGTGCCATGGTCTAGTTGACTGGCTAGGGCTGGGTGCTAGGTTGGACTGGATGATCTTGGAGGTCTCTTCCAACCTGGCTTATTCTATTCTATTCTATTCGATTCTATTCTTATAAGCTCAATGTGTCTTGGTAATAGAGAAAATTTCCAAGTTAGGTGTGTACAGAAATTGAATGTCTTCAAGTTGCTTAAAATATCAGAGATAAAACTGTATATATGTGGATTAGGTAAAATCAGAGTTTAGTGTGCTGGTGCCCTTTGAAGTGATTGTTTTACATGTATCTTTATTTGTATGTGTTTATACATATCTGTGTCTTCAGGGCTCTGTTGGGTTTTTTATATAAGAAATTTCATGCTCTTCTTATTATCCTTAATTAAACAAAAAGGATGAGTTATTGGCTTTCTCAACACTGGGGTCGTCTGCCTTCAGAGAGGGCACCTCCTTTTCCTAGTCTCAGTAGCCTTCGGGGGTTCCCCAAACCATCTCTGGAAGAAGGTGCCAGAGTAGCTGCTTTCTGAGTTTACTTTCCAAAAAAAAGTGGAGGTAAAAATAATGCTGAAATGAAAGGTGTCAGAGTTGTGAAAAGCAGAGAGGAGATACTATACCTGGAGTTAGTTATTTAATACAAGGAACAGGCTGTGACATGCCATTCTTTTCTAAATGAGAACAAAATATAATATAGGGTTGTGGCATTGTGTTCATATCCCTGTGGACCTTGCTTTCCCATCTTCCTTGTCATCCTGCTAACTTCTAATTCCCTCCTCCATTTTTTCAGCTTCCTTCATTTGTTTTGAAGTGCTTTGCAGTGAGTGCCGCTTGGGCTTCCTGCCTCACCATTCCTGTGTGCCTTTTACCACCTCAGGCAGAGCTTGTATGGGCATTTCTTTGTAATGTGAGGGAGCATGTAGGGCCCATAGGTAAAACCATCTGTCAGGAAAGGGTCTGTGCACAGCATGATGCTGCTTTTCTCACCCCAGAACTATACTTCAGCTGGGCTAACATGTTCAGCTCCCAGGCTGGGTAAATTTTGGCTCTGAAACTGTGAGAGAAATTTCCCTTGTAATCATGGATTCCCTTCTGTCATCCAACAGGTGATTCCCACATTTGCCATATCCTTCTTGATGCCCAACCAAACTGAAATAAAGCAGCTAGCACTGCTTTTGTCTGTCCAGTCAGCTTTAAATAGTGGTGATGCAGAGAGAGAGGACAAGCACACCACTGAGGCGCACAGCAGCCATGCCTCCTGTGAGCTTGGAGAAGAACACTTTTTTTGGGTCTCAGCAGTCCTATAGGACTCCTATTCTTGTCTGGTTCACATTGTGTGATACAAACCAGCCATTCTTCTACTTCTCTCTTGATCATAGATTTTCTACAACTTGAAGAAAGACAGGGCAAGAGTGACTTCAGATACTCTTTTGTTCTCTCCCTCTATCTTTTTTTCCTTTTATTCTCCCCTTCCTTTCCCTGTGTCTCATCTGATTCTGCTGCTGCCCCAGCTCTTTCTTTGTATAAGTGATTGCTTTAAACTTGAATTATGTGGTCAAGATACACTTTAGATATGAGTTAGCTTTTAAAATAGACCATATTGTACTAGTTCTTAAAAAGCCATGATACTTTGTGGCAACGTTCCCAAGATATTTATCAATGGAGCAAGTCATTGTTTCTCATTACTTCCAGATATTGCTAGGCTCTGCTCTTAGGTACTGAAATCAGTTTCAAGCTTTTATTTGGAAATGAATGCTTCAAAGCTACTCAATATTTCTGCCAGTACAGCAGCTCTCTGTTCCGATCCTTTACAGGATTCTTCACATGAAACACAACATGAGAAAAGATTTTTTTATATATATGTACTTTTAAATTGGAAAATTAATGGACTTAGATCCACAGATTTCTCATGCTACTGTTAGATAAAATAGATGTGATTGTGTACCATAAAATGCAGCAGAAACAACTGAAATATGTTTTTACATTGTGTTTTTAATAATGTTTTCAGCACTAACATACAGTCTCTGGTCTGTCATGTTCCATTTGTGGTGTTGCACTAGAGTCAGATGATATAGAAAACACAAAGGCTTATTTAGAAGAACTGCAGATTCCATGAAAAGTAACAAGGTTCCTATCAGATAGGTCCAGGAAAAGGTTTATAGTAATTTTTATCTATTTTCATGCCTTCTGTATCCTAATTAGTTGCAATGACTTTTAATGATATTATTGATGATCTGGACAAGGGGATTGAGTCCAGCATCAGTAAGTTTGCAGATGACACCAAGCTAGGAGCAGGTGTTGATCTATTGGAGGGTAGGAGAGCCCTGCAGAGGGACCTAGACAGGCCAGTGGGATGAGATTTAACAAGGCCAAGTGCAGGGTTCTGCACTTTGTCCACAACAACCTCAAACAACACTACAGGCTGGGGACAGAGTGGCTGGAGAGCAGCCAGGAGGAAAGAGACCTGGGATACTGGTGGATAGTAGGCTGAAGGCGAGCCAGCAGTGTGCCCAGGTGGCCAAGACAGCCAATGGCTTCCTGACCTGGATCAGGAACAGTGTGGCCAGTAGGACAAGGGAGGTTATTCTGCCCCTGTACTCAACACTGGTCAGGCCACACCTTGAGTGGTGTGTCCAGTTCTGAGCTCCTCAATTCAAGAGAGATNGTTCAAGAAAAGCCTGGATGAGGCTCTTAGTGCCATGGTCTGGTTGACTGGCTAGGGCTGGGTGCTAGGTTGGACTGGATGATCTTGAAAGTCTCTTCCAACCTGGTTGATTCTATGATTCTAAGAACTAGAACCTACCCTTTGGGTCTGGACTTCAGTCTAGTTATTAGTGTGGCTCATACACATGCTCTGTATCATCTAAGACAATCTACCATAACACAGGGCAAGGAAAAATGTTGTATTTTTTAATAGCTAGAACTTGCATTCTCTGAGATAGAAACTGCCAATTGCAGAAATACACATTATTCCTAATTTATAAACAATAAGCCCTCCTCCTGGCAGGCTGCCACACTGTTCCTTTTCAGCTCAAGGTCTAAACTGTGAATGAGAAATTATGTGAAACTTACAAATGGTATGGTTAAGGGACCTGGCAGGATTTGAAGTGATGTTGGTGCCAATCCAAATCCATGTTAGACTGTGTTAGGATGGGCCAGTTCAAAGATGTAATACTGCTTACTGGAAGTGACTGTATCAATGAAATGTGAAGTGAAATATATAGTGGTGTTACTGCTATGTGGTAATGGCAGCATCATCTGAGGCTTTTATCATTCCTGCCTTTAAAATTGGTGTGGAGCTGCAGATAAGCAGTTGTTGGTGCATTTGGATTTCAAATGGTTCAAACTTCAGTTAGCTTTATGTTTATAAGAGTGATGTGGCATAAAATGAACCTTTTGTGGTGATTCAGGCATCAGACATGCTGGATCTGATACATTTTTGGGCAGCCATCGCTTTGAACCTGCCGCAGGCCCCTCTGAAGCCATTTGCTTTCCTTCTCCAGTCTCCTGCCCCAGCTTACCTGTGGCTGTAGTTTGTGGTTGCCTCTGCTGTAGTTCCATTCCTCTCCTGCTTGCTCTGCCAGCACAAGTGGATAGCCTGTTTGAAATGCACACCCCAATGTGTCTTACATCACGACAGGGCTTTATATGTAAGTAGTAGGCTGGTTTTCCTGTGCCAAGAAGCCCAATGCTTAGTTCTTCCCACTCCCTAGAGAGCCCTTTTCCAGGCTTTATCCATGTAGAAAGTAGCCAGATCTTTTAAGAACACTTAGACCTCTGTCAAGTGGTGAGCACGCTACACTGGTCTCATAGCCTTCCTGCACCTGAGGACTCGCAGCGGTGCGCTCTTAGAGGTCTGCAATAATAAGAATTAATGTTCTCCATTTTTTCTGAGCTGCTGGAGTTTAAGTAGGCTCTAGCATTTTCTTGCCTGCTCAGAGTTTTCCTGGGCATGTTTCCTGTTGCTACACTGTAGTGGTGTATTTGCTTGACTGGGTTTTCTGACGCTGCACAAAACACCTTCCTCTCCTCGGAGAGAATACATGCAGCTTCCTAAAGGTCGTACGTTTAGTGAACTCTTTAAAAGTGATGCCTTGAAGGGAATTAAGAATCTGAACATGATTTCTGTTCATTTGCAATTCGCCATGTCAGTACCTCTTTCAGATGCCATGTCTGCTACTTTCCCACTTCTGTAACCTAACCTCCTCTTCCCATACAATTTCTATACTGGAATTGCAATTCTCTGTTGATTTAAAATCCAAAAGTGCATTGATTTTTTGTAATTCTGCTGTTTCAGAAATGGTTTGTTGCATTGACTAATGGCCTGAGCTGAGGCTCGCTGGAGTCAATGGTAGTCTTTCAAGTGAGTTGTAACAAGCACTGGATCAGATTCTGAAATGTGGCTCTTCCTACCAATAAACAGCAGCCAAACTTTTTCAGCTCATCAGTAGAGTAGTGATCTGGGGAAAAGACCAAATTTCTGTGTGCACATGAATTCCCTTCCCTCAGGAGTGTTCCCCTGGAACTGCAGACAACAGTGTAATAAATCAATTATTTGATTAAACCCTAAATAATTAATATGCGATAATGACAGATGTCAGGTCCATTAATATGTAAATATTCATAAAGTACCTGACAAATTGCACATATCAAGAAGAACTCTTTAAATGTGAACATCCCACTGTGTTTGCTGAACATAAGGGCAGGATGTTTCCAATTTGGTTGGGGGAAATAGCAACATGCATTTCAAAATAATTTGGGGTTTGTTTATCAAATACACATTCCCAAGAGTGAACAGTGAGCTGTGATGTGTATAAATAATTAGTCTTTATGTGTCTCTGCATTCTAAAACTCAAAATGTTTACTTAAAATTGGCAGAACTAATATAAATCTGAGTCACTCAAGCTGTGATAACACTTAAAAAAAGAAAGGAGTTGTTAAGAAACTGCAGTTCTTCACCAAGATAACTAGTTTCACTTGTTAATGACTCATTAACAATCAACGTGGCTTAATTGGTATGTGTACATCAGTCATTTTTGTTCATTTATTAGTCACTTTGCTTAATTGTTAATTCATTGTGTATTGGCCACTCATAACCAGATTTACACATTAGCTGCTCTTAAGGTAGCCTACCTGCATTATTTTATGAGTTAATTATTAGTTCATTCTCCTGGTAATTATCCGCTAGCTTTATTATTTTCTACTTTGCAATCTTTACTAATTACATTAATTATTTTCTCTGTTCATTGTCAACTAGAGATCCCTTATTAACCATTAAATTACCCTGTTATCGTAACCCCAACCTCTATTGTCTCAAAACAATGCATGCGGCAGGGCTGATGGCCCTAACAGACCTTATTGTCTCAAACAAGGTGTGACATACCTGGTTTGAATACACAGGGTGATGACCTTAATAGCTCTGGAGGAGAGCTGCTGCCTTAACAATGAAAAGTAATAATTCTTGCAGAAATTCCCTCTTTACAGCCGTGTGTGACAGTGCCATGTGGCAGCCATTGCACTGCAGGGGAGCTTGGTGCAGACCTCTCTGTGATTTGGAGAGACTGTACCTTACCCTGCCTAAAGGGTATAAAAGGACCTCATCTTCCTGGACCCACATCTTGCATCTACCGCAGAAGACCCTGCTAGAATGTACACACATCACTGAATCCAAGGAGTTGTGATATCTTCCTTTTTCTCTGACTTCTTAACTCTCTCCCTCTCTGTTTTTTTCCTCTCCTTTTCCCCCCGTTTTCCCTCTGGCCCAGCCTAACAAACCCAACTCATCAGCTATTTGATGTCAGTGCACTTTAATTTACTCCAAGGGAATTTTTGAATCTCAGCATGACCTCCCCTGCTGTCCAGAGTTGGCTCAGATTACCAGGTTGTGACACCCATCAGTAGCATATCCGTTCCAAACCTCAGTTTACAAGTCTGGTCTCATCTCATTGTCATGTAACAGTAAATGAACCCTGCATTTGACTGTGTTATTAGATGTAAGCGGCCAGTGTCTGAGCTGGACTAAACTAAATCTCCTTCTCTAATGATTATCCTGCTGTCAGAATGGAAGCACTACTCAGAAAGGAGTGTTACTCTGTTTTCAGACAAACATTAGACATAGTGATTTCTATGGCACTTCTTGTCTCTTTTTGTCCAAGATGTCGAAGACTTATATTTTCTCTCAACTTTGCCATAGTTCAAAGAACAGTTCAGACTTGTGACTTAGGTCCAAAGGAGGACTTTTTTCTTTCAGTCAGAGATAGCTTGCTTAAGAAAGCATGGCAAGATAGATGGACAGGAGAAGCACTGTGAAGTCTTCAGGGTAAAAGACTTTAATGACAACTCTGATGGTTGTTTAAAGATTTAGGATCATAGGATCACAGGATGTTAGGAGTTGGAAGGGACCCCCCTGCCAGAGCAGGACAATCCTATCTAACACAGATCACAGAGGAACACATCCAGACAGGCCTTGAAAGTCTCCAGAGAAGGAGACTCCACGATCTCCTTGGGGAGCCTGTTCCAGTGCTCTGTGACCCTTACAGTAAAGAAGTTCCCCCTTGTGTTGAGTCGGAACCTCTTTTGCTGCAACTTACACCCATTGCTCCTTGTCCTATCCCAGGGAGCAAGTGAGCAGAGCCTGTCCCCACCCCCTTCCTGGCCAGCCTTCAGATAGTTATAAACATTGATCAAATCCCCTCGAAGTCTTCTCTCCTCCTGTCCCCTAATCACCCTTGTTGCTCTCTGCTAGGCCCTCCCCAGCAGATCCCTGTCCCTCTTAAACTGGGGAGCCCAAAACGGAACACAGTATTCAAGATGAGGTCTCAGCAGAGCAGAGTAGAGGCGGAGGAAAACCTCCCTTGACCTGCTGGACACACTCTTCCTAATACACCCCAGGATGCCACTGGCTTTCTTGGCCACAAGGGCACATTGCTGTGCCATGGTTAACTTGGTAGCCACTGGGACCCCCAGGCCCCTCTCCACAGGACTGCTTTCCAGCAGACCACCTCCCAGCCTGTACTAGTGCAGTTTGTTGTTCCTCCCCAGGTATTTAAAAAGATTCAAGTCAAAACTAAGCATAGAGATTGCTCTACAATCTGTGGCTTTAAGCTGCATTTATTAAAGACTGCTAGCAATGCATTTTGCTATTATGAGCTACAGAAGCAGGAGTGCTAATACATTCCACCTTAGAATGTAAGTCTGAGAACCAAACAAGCTGAAAGTTGCAGTTAGTCCAGTTGAAAATGAGTACCTGATCTTTTGGGCTCAGAAGTTCAAGGCTGGCAGATATTATTCACATTTTCTACACCATATCTTCATGTACCTTTGAGTTTAGTGACAAATCTTTTAATGAATTAAAGCAATATTGAAATGGCCAGATAACATGATACCAAATTCTTAAATATTTCCCCCCCAAAAAAACTTTTTTTTTTTTTTGGAAGAAAATAAGAAGAACAAAAGGCATGTTCATTGAGAATGTAAGGTGTTTTCTTTTTATTCTTTGCAAAGTAGAACTCAAGTGCATTATTTTAAAGAACTGTTAGTTTTCTAGATGCAACTCTTAAAAGTAACCAAACCAAAATGGTATTTGATTCCCCCCCCCACCACCACCTTATAATATAGGGAACTATAAATATCAGTATTGAAATGAAGGGATTTTTTTAACATACAAATTGGAGTGTTAGTTTTCAGTAGTCTTCTTGTATACTTTAATCCAACTTTTCCAAAACTTTCCTTTTTAGAGGAAAGATTTGATTAACACTGCACTGTCAAGTCTTTAGGGTCAGGGCAGATTGTATTAGAAGCATGACAAGTAGTTAATGAATTTGCATTGACTAATCCATACAAAGCTAAAGATTTTTCTGTCAGGATTAATGTCCAAAAAGAGTAGGACACACTATTTGATACATTATCTTACACTGAATCATACTGTTATTGGACATAAGATTAAGGTACTATGTTATTTTGCCTCCATCCATAGATATATAACTGTTTTTGCTGTGACACTGATGTATAGTCGCTGCATTAGGAATGCATTTAATCATCAGTAATGTCCTGCTGTAATTCTGCTGTATATGGTGTGTGTGCTTGCAGCAACCGGATGAGTCTTGCAGACGTTCACTTTATAGTAACAGTTCCTGCTGTGCAGTGATTCAGAATGCAGGATGGAGTCGGAGATGCATGTTCCAAATTTTCATCTATGCTTTCAGTTTGAATTGTCAGAAGACCTGGTGCATTTCAAGCTTTCAGATGCTGTCTAGATATGTTGTGACCAAAAATGTTGCTATATCTTAAAAATTTAGTGGGGTTAAGTGAAATGAATACTTGTATTTCAGGAGGCAGAATCTGGTGAAAAGAATTGCTGAAATGCTTTTTTTTCCAGGGAAGCTGGGCATGCTAGTCTTGTCCAAAATGGTGAGAGAAAGGGGGTAAGCCCTTGGCTCTGAAGAAGTGCAAGAGATTAAGGAAGATGTCTTGCCAAGCTTTGAGTAAAATTCTGGGACTCTGCAACAAAGTCTGGCATTCATCTCGTAAGAGGTGTGCATTTAATTGCTGATAGAGGAGTTACAGTCCACAAGAGCAGCAATAAATGCGTGAAGGGAGCACAAGAGGGGAGAAATAGCACAAGAAGGTGATGGAGAGATGTTTAAGAGTTTTGCATTATTTTGTGAGAAGCAGTAGTAGATGGGAGTTATTTGATAATAAGCCCAGTTTGCCCCACCCCTGACATCTAAAAGAGTGATTTGGATTCTATGAAAGAGTATCTGTAATAAAGTCCTCTTATTTTGTCTTTGTTTCCTCCATTTAAGAGATAGCTACATCCTCCAGTTCAGCCAGTTAAGTTCCTGTTTTGTCTTCTGAGGCCTGGGTCCAGTTTACTGCATATGTGAAGTCATTGCACAGGAAATGTCTAGCAACATCTAAAAAGCTTCTGTGACTCAATGCAGCTTAAAAGTATCCAGAAGAATAATATGACAATATAAAGGCTAAAAATTAGTTCATGAATAATATTGGCCTATAAGATAAGAGCAATGGAAGGTTATAAATTAATATTTAGGGCATATCCTTCAAAAGTGCAGAATGCTAAATGTGATTTACCTTGCTAGTAAAGCTGTTGGCTGTGTGGATTACATTCATCATTATCACTTATTATAGCCATCTCAAGATGAATGTCACAGGCTGACACCAACCATTTGCTTCCTGAGGTGAATATGATCATACACTTCTCATAAATAATACTCATTCATGTCTCCAACCTTCTTATTTTTGATCATCTCTCTGCTATAAATACCAGTTGCCTACTTCCATACTACATGGTACATCACAGTGCATTTAAGTATTGTATTTAAGTGCTTTCCAGCTGCTGCAGCTTTTTTATCCGTGTACAGATCTCTGTAACTTAGATAAATCAAATGGTAACTCTCTTCAGAGAGAGCTTCACTACTCTCATTACTCAAAAGCCTCCTTAGGCTCTATTATATGTATGGTCCTCAGTTTCCCATTCAAAATCATTTAATTCATCCATGCCAAATGTTGTCCCTGTACTCACTAAATGTTATAGAGTTGGAGGTTTTTGTTTTTCCTTGTTGTTTGCATGCTTTCAAAATCATTGTTTGTTCAGCTCTTTCTTCCTCTGTTTAGCCTTTGACTTTTTCACTGGGTTTAATATTCAGTTAAAATAGAATCATAGAATGGTCTGGGTTGGAAGGGACCTCTGGACATTATCTAGTCTAACCTCCTCTGCAGTAAGCAGGCACATCCCTAACTAGAACAGGCTGCCCAGAGCCCTCTTGAGCCTCACTTTGAGTATCTCCAAGCATGGGGTCCCAACCACCTCCCTTGGCAAACCTGTTTCAGTGTTCCACTACCCTTCTTCACCTATACTGCTAGAGACTGTCCTCAGGAGCCCCTGGCACCTGAGACACCAGAGAAAGACATGACAAAGGAGTTTCCCTTGGTTGATGAGGACTGGGTTGAGTAATTTGGATATCTGTAAATCCATGGGTTCTGATGGCATGCACCTGCGGGTGCTGAGGGAGCTGGCAGAGGTCACTGCCAGACCACTCTCCATCATCTTCAGTAAGTCATGGCAGACAGGAGAGGTGCCTGGGGACTGGAGGAGGGAAAACATCACTCCAGTCTTCAAAAAGGGTAAGAAGGATGACCCAGGTAACTATAGACCAGTCAGCCTCACCTCCATCCCCAGAAAGGTAATGGAGCAACCTATCCTTGGTGCTGTCCTTAGGCATATCAAGAACAGTGGGGTCATTAGGAGCAGTCAACATGGTTTTACCAAGGGGAAGTCACGTTTGACCAACCTGATAACCTTTTATGAGGACATAACCAGGTGGATAGATGATGGTAGTGCAGTAGATGTGGTTTATCATGGTTTCACTAAAGCGTTTGACACTGTCTCCCACAGCACCCTTCTGTCTAAACTGAGGCAATGTGGTCTGGATGATCAAGTAGTGAGGTGGATTGGGAACTGATTTAAGGGAAGAAGTCATAGTTGTGGCCAATGGGACAGAGTATAGTTGGAGGCCTGCAAATAATGGAGTCCCTCAGGGGTTAGTACTGGACCCAGTTCTGTTCAATACATTCATCAGTGACCTGGATGAGGGCACAGAGTGCACTGTCAGCAAATTTGCTGAAGACACCAAACTGGGTGAAGTGGCTGACACTCCAGAGAGTTGTGCTGCATTTCAGCAAGACTTGGACAGGCTGAGGGTTGGGCAGGGCAACATTTAATGAAATTCAACAACACCTGCCCTGTTAAATACATTGAGTTTAAGACATGTTTACCCTAAGTCAGTGTCTGTTATGTGGTGTAGACTCTTTCTGATGCACATTACTTTCCACTACTGGTTTTGGTGGCAGTGTAAGGAAAGAGTCCAACTTGCTTCACAGGTTTTGCTTGTAGATGTCCTTCTTCTCGAGGTGATCAATAGCTGTTCAGCCCCATAGATCAATGGTTGTAACACAGCTGTAGACAGAGACAGATGACTGTGGACATTTTAAGTTCTCATTAGATCTAATTTAAATAGAGTGAGCCATTGCAGTTCTACTCAAAACTGTGTTTGTTCTCTGGTTTCAGTCATTGCAATTATTTGTTAGCTCACCCATCAGTATGAGCTATGGTAAAACTTGCAATGCAGAATGGAATCAGCTGAGGTTCAGTAAGTAAATTACCCCCTGTTGTCATATCTTGTGGCTTTGGAAGTTGCCTTGTCATTAGGAAAGCCATCTTCACTAGGAAGTAAATGCAGTGTTGGAACAGATGACCAACAGAGCTTGGGGAACCTGCTTGAAGGCTTTTAGCAATTGTTTTTTGTTGATTTTTTGCCTTCCTAGCTGCACACTGTGGAAGATTAATGCCATAAAGGTTTACATCTGCTGTACAATGGAGAAAACTACAAGCTGGTCGTGACGTGTAATGAGTTACAAATGATTCATTATTTCAGGGTTACTCTGTGTTGTAGAGTTTGCATGAAGTTGTGTGCTTGCGTGGTAGCCCTCTGGGGACGTTTGAAGAGGCGTGTGTCAGACAATGATGCAGCCATGGTAAAGGAGGCATGCAGGGAAAAATGACAAGATTCTTGAAAAGGTAAGGGATTCTTTATTTTCTTTCTGTTCTCAAGCATGTGCCAAACAAATATTCTCTTGTTAAAGAATCACTGATATTCTCTTGACTGGTCCAATGCTGAGCGCTTAACGTTTTTGCGTTACAAGGGTCTGTGCACCTGCGTAGGTGCCTGTACACACACTGCAAGTTTTAGCTTTACTGGAGCGTTTTCTGTTGAGATTCCCACCAGAAGAAAAGCAGTAGAGCTACCATTTAATGTGAGGCTGGTCTGGATAACCTCCAGAGATTTAAAATCAATCTCTGGGTCACTGTTCAGGAAGAGCTGAATAGTATCAGAGTAGAATTGATTTAAGACTGTCTTAAGGTCAGAGGCAGACAATTCTATAGGCATTTTGAGCCATTCGAGCACATTAACAAGCAACAGTTTACACACTAAGAATTCTTGTCTTTCCCAGGGATTTATTTAGCTAATTGATCTCCACACTTGTATCCAAGAGGTACTGGTGAAGCAAGTATATGGCTGCCTATGTTTTGAGACTTGCATTTAAGTTATGTAAGGACTTCAGGGTAGGCACTGCTGTTTATGTTTGCATGGGCCATGATTAGTGCCTCTCAGCCGTTACTTTCCAAATTAAAGAATCCTCCATTTACACTTACACAGAATATTTGCAAAGAAACTTTTGTAGTGCTGTGACTAAGAATCTGGGGGGGAGGGGGGGCAAAAAAACCCCAAACAAATAAAAGAGAGAATGATATCTTCATGGTATGGTAATAAAGCTGCTGAGGATCAAACTCAAGAAATTTGCTTGGTGCAAATGGGAGTCATAGTTAGGGCTATAGGGCTGCCCAGGGAGGTGGTGGAGAGGTGTTCAAGAAAAGCCTGGATGAGGCACTTAGTGCCATGGTCTAGTTGACTGGCTAGGGCTGGGTGCTAGGTTGGACTGGATGATCTTGGAGGTCTCTTCCAACCTGGTTGATTCTATGATTCTATTTTGTTTTTTTAATTATGGGTTGCCAGACTCTTTTTTCATAGTTCAGTGAAGCTCTTGTTTTGCATTGCATTGTCAATACCAGTTACTATCCTAGTCAAGGAGTGGGCTAATTTTCTTAACTCAAACCCCCCTTAGTAAGAAGGATTTGTAAAAAAATGTGGTCTTGGGTATTTTATTCAGGTTTTTTTTGGGGAGAGAGGGGCAGGGTATTTGGCTTGGTTGTGTGGTTTTGGGGTTTTTTTGGTGTTTTCTTTGTGGTGTTGTCTAAGGGTTTTTTATTTGGTTTGGTTTTGCCTTTTTGTTGGTTTTTTTTTTTCTGCTTTACTTCTAAGGAGTTCATTTCTAGCATTTTTGTAATGACTTAGTGAAGACCTTTGGATACACTGTGTATTGGCTAGCTGTGGTATACAGTGTAGCATGGCAGAGAAAATGCACACAAAGATAGTGATAGAAAATAATTGTGTGGATTTTGCTTCTTGGCATCAAACTGTGATGAATCCAGTAAACTCTCTGCTTCAGATGTTATATCATGGCCAATGTTTGAGAGTATAGAAGAGGCTCCATAATTATGCTGAAGAGGATGCTCTGTTACTAGAAGGATGAGAACTTTTAAAGTTTATTTGTGTGGGCTTAGAGCTTTATTTTACTGTCTAAAGGTAGGGTTTTGTTTCAGAGCTGACTGTGCTTGCTTACACTATGTTTTGATTGTGTGCCTTTGCCTCTCATTGCCATTGTGAAAACGTTATTGCTAATCTAGGCTGAGATCTTTGTGCTGTCTATAACTTGTCATATTTAATGTAAATGAAAGCTGTTTTAATTGTGTACTCCTTTCCTGAGGAGATTTCAGTTCCAGAGCGTATCGAAGGCAGAACCCCGAATGCCTGAATTCAATCCCTCTTCCCTTGTGTACTGTTTCATTATATAACCATATATATATATAAAAATTTCATGTTTCCTTTGATTAGACTTAGATTTGTAAGCATTAATTGACTTAGAGGTAAGTTTGTAGGAATACGTGCAGAGTTAACACAAACCAAGAAAACCCCCTGAAAATACTTGTTTCCTAGTTGAAGTTTATATTGCTGTTGTGTATGCCTTTTACATACCAGCCTGCTGAACTTGGAACTCATACTGGTTATTGTAGTACTTCCTGAATCACTGTTCTCTTGCTCCATTGAGGGAGGTTGCTGCTGCTCTTCAGCTCATGCAAACTGCCAGAGCCAGTGTCTGCCTTGTGCTCCTTAAGTCTAATGTACTTTGTCTATAAACTCTAGGGATTATACCAAGCTTTTATAACTGGCAACACGGCATAGCAAGGGAGGAAGGCAAAGGGAGGGGAAAAAAGGGTTTTAAAGCTTCTTGCTAAGACACCAGGACTATTGCTCGTCATCAGAACCAGCCTTGTGAAACAGTGATCCTTCTAGCAGCCTTTGGAAAGTCATAGATTGCCACTGAGTGGAAAACAACAGTTATGCTGTGATGGATGATCAAGATTACAGTATTTCCTATTCTCAATTTTTGCTGTTTCAAATAAATCTCTCCCTTGTTTCGTGCTGCCTTACTGCTCCCAGAGAGTACATTCACATGAATGAAGAAGTTCTTATGTATGCTCACAGACTTGCTAGACTATCTGATCATATTAGCTCTTTTTCTACTACCATAAGAAGTTAATATTTCATTTCTATTGCTTTCCTCCAAGAACCCCAATCTCATTTATGCTTTTTATATTCTTAACTTTAGAATCGAGGTCGATTTTTCCATCTTGCCCCTTTACCAGTGGACAAACTCTTTTGTCATCTTTGGTTTTCCTTTTAAAGT
Organism: Tricholaema leucomelas; assembly: GCA_013400475.1. Classification (NCBI taxonomy): domain Eukaryota; kingdom Metazoa; phylum Chordata; class Aves; order Piciformes; family Lybiidae; genus Tricholaema lacrymosa; species Tricholaema leucomelas. The sequence goes on along the minus strand of WAAF01010411.1, from coordinate 70,845 downwards.
TTCAGTCCTGCTTATAACTCAGAACCAATGCTTCTCCTCTTGTTTCATTACCAAACCCTTCTTGGAAAAACTGACTTTGCTATGATACTTTCCCCATAGAGACCAATTGCTATGGCTCCAGCTATACACCCGCTATTTTCTATTCTTCAATCCATCCTACTCCTTTGACATTTCTCTACCAAGAATCTACTACTGACTGCTTAATGAAAAAAAAAATTAGTATGTAGACATCTGAATAGCTTAAGTTTAGTTTTCTGGTCTTGTATATATTTTTGAGGAGCTAACCTAAAGCTGTAGATAGGTGCCACTGTGTGCTAGCTATTTATTAATCCTTAAGTTTCTTCTTCTTAGACTAGTATAGAAAACCTTAAGTGAGATCTTTAATAGTTTGAATGCATGGGGAAAATTAGGAATTTCATTATGGCAGCTGTAGCAGATACCTTACTGAGTGGGAATATGACAGTATAGGAAACTCAGAAGAGAGAGTGTCTGACTCAGATGGAGATAAGCATCTCTATAAGGAATATGTATATCCTCATAAAGATATACACATGAAATCATAGAATGGTTTAGGTTGGAAGGGACCTCAAAGATCATCTAGTTCCAACCCCTCACCACAAGCAGGGACACCTCCCACTAGAACAGGTTTATCAATAGATGTCTCATTTATTTAGTAAGACAGGGAAAATATCTAAAAATATAATAGAATCAACCAGGTTGGAAGAGAGCTCCAAGATCATCCAGTCCAACCTAGCACCCAGCCCTAGCCAGTCAACTAGACCATGGCACTAAGTGCCTCATCCAGTCTTCTCTTGAACACCTCCAGGGACAGTGACTCCACCACCTCCCTGGGCAGCCCATTCCAATGCCAATCACTCTCTCTGGCAACAACTTCCTCCTAACATCCAGCCTAGACTTCCCCTGGCACAACTTGAGACTGTGTCCCCTTGTTCTGTTGCTGGTTGTCTGGGAGAAGAGACCCACCCACACCTGGCTACAACCTCCTTTCAGGTAGTTAGAAACTTCTACTCCTTGAACACCCTTCAACTTCCTTTCTTCATGGTTAGGAACACAAGCAAAGAATGAGTAAGAAAAAAAATATATGTATTTAATGATAAAGAGGTGGAATTTCAATGGTCTCAATATTTCCAAGATAAAGGAGCTGTTAGATCTGCATCAGACCATGCTTCTTTATGAGTAGTCAGTACAGTCTGCTGCCATGAGATCACGTACTGAGAGTTCTTTTATTGCACATTTTTTCAAGTTGATGTTGCTGCCCTGATTTCTATTTCTTCTTGCCAGTAAGAGCATTCATTGTGTCCTTGTGCTGCAGATCCTTTTTGCTTACTTTATTGACTTTGTGCCTTTATCAGAATCAACACAGTTTTTAATGTAACTAGTAAGCCTGTCATTAGGGACTTGATGGAAGCCTTCCTCAAATGGTAAATAAATTATACTTTATGTAAGGCCATTATCATCTTTCTCTGGGGGTTTCAATGGCTCCAAGCTTTTGTGGTATAGACCGTATCCCTTTAGGCAAGATATCCCTTCAGGATATTTTCCTTCAGGCATGATACACTGGTTGTAGTCATTACAATATTACTTTGATTATTCTCTAAATTACCCCTCACTAGTGTACATCTCCTTTGCTTTTCTCGTTATGGATGTAAACACTGTGTGTCTGTTGCGCTTTCAGTCATCCTTCCATTCAGCTCTTTAATGCACAGCTTCTCTGTGGGTTTTGGTGTATTAAAAAACACCCAAAAAACATAGAAAGCATGTTTCTAGCCAGAATATCAATCTTAAAAATGCAGGAAATCAGAATATTAGTCAGTACTGAATTTAGCGTGCTTAACTAATTGGCCACAACAGGATATCAAAAGGCACATTTATGGATCTGTTTGGGAGGGTTATGAAAGAGGCCTTGCTCTATGTTTTGATTGTCAACTGACCTGGGCTCTGTCAGAGCTATAATAAAAGAAGTGAACTGCAGAGGTGAAGGGCTTTTGCTGAGAATTTCCTGTCAACGTCCCCTGACATTTATGTTTAGGGACTTGAGTGTTGCAGCTGACCTCAGCTGTCACGGTAGAACACAAGGGGAGAAGTAGGTTACCTAATTACAGTCATTCAAAACCTTGCTGATGCTTAACAAGTTTTCTGTTACGATTCCCATTGGGTTACACAATTTCATGGACATAAACATGTGTATCTGTTGTGTCCTGTGGGAGCATATGAGGATTTATTATGGAGAGTGAAATTTGTACAACAGCATCTTAAGATGACATACTCAGAAAATTCCTGCGTCCTGAAGGACTTCATTTGTAATCTGGTTTTAGTAGAGCAATTATGCCCCTAATACACAGAATCACACAGACACACACCTCTAACCAATAAAGTCCACTTCTGGCAGTACCAGTCTGTGATTTCTCTGCTGTGTTTAACTGAACACTTGAAGATTCACAGAAATGTGAGTCTCCATTTCAACAGCTCTTCTTTCTTCTTTTTTATGAGTGTCAAGTGTTACTCTTGTCATCATTTTTCATAAGCTCACGGGTTCATCTTTGTTTCCAGCAATCTTTTCTCTCACTGTCCACATGTAATGGAAACAGAATACAAGCTACATTCTGTTTGCATTTGACATTTGTGCCCCAAAGAACCCATGAAACCAGATTCTCAGCCAGATTTTCAGAAAGAAACCTGGCACTATGTGGAGTTTCAATGCTGAGTTCCACGTTGAATGTCAGACCGCACAGCTCACAACATTTTAATAAGAACAGCGAATTAATTATTGAGGTTCATCTTTCCTTGCTGTTGGATGGACAGTTAGCAAATGGTGGATTTCTTACAATTAAAAATTGTAAGCTACTTCAAAGAAAAAGAAAAGAGATTTTTTTCACTGGTCTCTCTTCCTTTCATTGTGAGGAACCCTGCTAAAAGGGATTGTTAAATGTTTGCATACACATTTATACACATGTCCCAGGTTGAGGCTATAGGGTTGAAAATGTTTCTGGGGACTAGAAGGTTGTTATTCAGTCCTATAATTCTGCTGTCTCTATATAGACTCACAACAAGGTCAGTTTGCTCTCCTTTCCTCCTCCTCTTGCCCGGTGTGTATGGCAGGAGCCACTTTATCAGGACCACGTAAGCAGTAGGCCTCTTTGGATGGTTGAGGCACTGGGGGTGGGGAGGATTGGAGCGTTGGGGAGTGTTGATCTAGGTTTTTTGGGGGGATGGGGAAAAATTCAAGGGGGTTTGCCATGGATGGGATAGTTGCTTTATAATGTCTAGCTCTGTGTTTTCTCTCTCTAAATACAATTCTGTATTTTCTCTCCAGTTTTGATTTGTGAGTCTAATTCCTGCCAGCTCTCTCTAAAAAAACCATGACAGAATATTCGGTGGCCTGTAGGGGGAACGAGATGGTTGCTGGTTTGCATAAACAGAACTGGAGAAAGTACAGAATTAAGGCTTAGGGGAAAATGGTGCCTCTTAGTGAAGCCAGCAAAAGGGGAAGAGCAAGCTGTGCTTCCAGACATTAAGCTCTTGATGCCCCAATGAAATTGTATTAACTTACCCATTGTTGCCATTCTATGGCCTATCCCTGGAGTGTTCACCTCTCCCCTATGCCTGAGCTAGAAAATCAGCTCAAATGGCCACAACATACTTATGAAGAAACTTTTTTGTTTTACAGAACTTGCTCTGTGACTTCAAGGTACAACCTTGCATGTGCAATTTGGGATCTCTGAAGCAAGAAAGGGCTCAAAATGGATTTTTAATAAGAGTATTTAAATCTCCACCGTTAATTTAAGCTGCTGAAGAAATTGTATGTTAATATCCTCAAATTCTGCTTTCAAAATTCAGAACTTCTGCTGTGCATTGAAAAGCTAATTCTAGATTTAGGCAACACAGCTCCAAGGCTTTAGTCTTTGCTTATAGTAGAATAGGATGTCACCATTGAAGTCTTAGCTATGGCTTTGGAAGAATTATGTGTGACAGATTTTGGGGTTTTGTTTACTACTTGAACTTAAGGCATATGTAAATCATAGAACCATAGAATCAACCAGGTTGGAAGAGACCTCCAAGATCATCCAGTCCAACCTAGCACCCAGCCCTAGCCAGTCAACTAGACCATGGCACTAAGTGCCTCATCCAGGCTTTTCTTGAGCACCTCCAGGGACGGTGACTCCACCACCTCCCTGGGCAGCCCATTCCAATGCCAATCACTCTCTCTGCCAACAACTTCCTCCTAACATCATGCATCATGCTGAGACACGTTATTCACAGGATTCTTCTCCAACAGCTTTTTTTGTTTGTTTGTTTGTTTTTAGGATTTTTTTGTACCTATGATGGGATAGTTCAGCAGTAATTGCAACCTTTATACACAAATGTCAGGAAAAAGTATCTTTCTTTTCTCACTTATTCTGCTTGGTTGAGGGCACCATGTGAATTAAAATTGGAATGTTGTCTCCTCATAGAGACATTAATTGTCATCACTGATGGTAGTGAACTACTCGGAAGAGTTCCTGCCTAACAGTCAGGAAATGGCTCAATTTTGATGTTATCTGTGCTTATTAGAAACCTGAAAGAATGCCTCCTCTTCATCTTTCAAGATATGTGTATTATCACAAATACAAGCTTCTGTCTTCTAGGACCTAATGCTTAATGGGAAAATATCACTTAATTTTAAGAAAATCAGTTGTTGGAATTTTCATTTCATTAGTTTCCCTTTCACTTCTTTTTTTTCTTTTCCTTTTAGTCCGGTCTGCCATCATGTCAGCTTTAATTTGCATGTAGAAATAGATCATTTTATCTCATTATTTTTTGGCTAACTTGAAGTGGAGTTTCAATCATCATATTGAGTCACATTTCAGAATTAATATATAGAACTCTTTCCCCAGTGTTCTCTCTCATGTATGCATGCACTGTCAGATTAGAAAGTAATTCAAGACTGGCAGAAGATGGTCAGGTTGATTAACAACCAACAACTAAATCATAGTTTTTGATATTAAGTTGTGTAGACCTAGTACCTATTACGCAGACATTACCAGGGACATAGGGAATAGTGCTAGCTCTACGTGGTCCAGCTCAGCAGGGCATGCTGGAATACTATGGGCAGTATATCTGTAGGTATCTATGATTCTGCTCAGAGATTTTTTAATGCAAAGCTTTTAAGCAAAATATATCTAAATAATAATATGTGATTGTCTGTAATTTTATGCCACAATGGTTAACTTGTACTCCAATATAAAAACATTTGACTCAGTCTGAAAGCAAACTGCATGGCCTTACTGATGAGTGTGTGTTTTACTTAATTAGGTCAAATTGTGAGCACTGATGTGAACCTTTTGTGCAACACAAACTAGTTGAGGTAATAGCCTGATTGTCAACTGGTGTAGAGAAAAGTACACTACAAAACCTGGTGTTGAACAAATGGAAACACTGCACATATAACTGCATGTGATATGCCACTAACAACTTCTTTAGAGCACAAAATGAGAACTTCAGAAGGAAACTAAGGTTGCTGTATATTTCCTATCTAAAGCTTTCTCTCACTGCAGATGTTACTGGGGTATATTTCCTGTCTGAGGCTTTCTCTCACTGCAGATGTTACTGAGAGTTCGCTCTTAAAATGTTGTCTTTTCCTATTTGAGGTTGTGTGAGGGAGCAGCTGTTTAAAATTTTCGCTGCCTGTTGGATAAAATCAGAATCAAGCCCTGAAAAGTTGAAATGCATTCTGTATTTTCTAAATTGTGCAGTTGAAAGCCTGCTGGATTGGAGACACAGCAGTAAAAGTCCTGTCACATGCAGCACGACCAGCCTTGTGGCAGCATCGCAAACTTTTCTTGTCTGATCTGTCAGCCGCTGGAGGGCATGATGCTCAGCAGCTGATAAAATGCTCTCTACTGAAACCCAAATCATGGGTTCCGATGAACCTCACAAATCCTTCTGTCTTTGAAATGTGAGTCCTTGTCCGGTGAAAAGTGGGCTTTTTTCACAATATTGAACAGACTGGATGATAATGACCTTCAATAGCTACAGCTTGGGGCTAGATTTGAGTTGGATACTAAGAGGTGAAAAGCTTTCAAACTCAGTACCAGTCCCTTGAGCTATTTAGTCCTCCCAATGATTTATATCTTGGTAAACATAAGCTCCCTTTGCCCTTATCATGCTTACTACTCTGCAGCAGGTTTTTTACAGGCTTTGTATCATATGATTATAGCAGATTTTCCATAGGTTTTAATGCTATTCTATTCTCATTCACATTGCCTGGAAAGAGAAGAAGTTCTTGGAATGAGGCTTTCTTTCAAAGTTGACCAATATCAATTAACTGGCTTTGCTGTGGTTTGAGGCTCCAGTGAAAAGAATTTGAGCAGCTTCATGCTTTTCCTCAGTGCAATCTGCAGCTCAAGCTCAGTGGTATGACACAATTTAACTAGCCAAAGTCATCTCAACTCTTCTGCCAATGTTGTGTTTAAAACCATACCTTTAAAGCAGTATGCACGTGCAGCATAAAGATAATCTCTCAGTTTTACCAACAGCTCACATTTTGTCTTTAACTTACATAGAGCATTCTGCTCAGAATCCTTTTCTCCTCGTAACTTCTGTTTTCCTTTTGATTGAGTAGGTCAGTAATGTAAACTGATAAACTGCTGAGAAACATGATGTGAACATGAAGACTTTCATCAAGCTCATCAGTTTAGAAGAGCCTCAGGTGAAAAAGCATCTATACCTACATAGTTATACATGCTTGCTTTATATTCACTATTTGTTAACGTTTCTGTGATAGCTATAAAACAATAAGATCCGTATGGTGCCTTCTATCAGGAGAGGCTGAGGGAGCTTGGGGTGTTCAGCCTGGAAAAGAGGAGGCTCAGGGTGGACCTCATTGCTGTCTACAACTACCTGAAGGGAGGTTGCTGTAGCCAGGTGAGGGTTTGTCTCTTCTCTCAGGCAACCAGCAATAGAACAAGGGGACACAGTCTCAAGTTGTGCTGGGGGAAGTCTAGGCTGGGTGTTAGGAGGAAGTTCTTCCCAGAGAGAGTGATTGGCATTGGAATGGGCTGCCCAGGGAGGTGGTGGAGTCACCATCCCTGGAGATCTTCAAGAAAAGCCTGGATGAGGCACTTAGTGCCATGGTCTAGATGACTGGACAGGGCTGGGTGCGAGGTTGGACTGGATGATCTTGGAGGTCTCTTCCAACCTGATTGATTCTATGATTCTATTTGGGAGATGTATTTACACTAAAAGCTATAGCACTAAGGCATCTTTAACATCTGTGCTGCATGTATGCTGCTCTTACCTGTGGTAGCACCCACATGTGTAGGCTGGCAGGTTTACAATAGTTCTTTTCCCTTTGAACACACTTCCTTCACTTTCAAAAACAAGCAAACAAACCCCAGCACTGGCTGATTATTACTGTATTTGCACCATACAAGGTCTAGTAATGTCAGGACGAGGGGAATGGGTTTAAGCTGGAAGAGGAGAGATTTAGACTGGATATTAGGAGGAAGTTCTTTACAGTGAGGGTGGTAAGACACTGGAATGGGTTGCCCAGGGAGGTTGTGGATGCTTCCTCCCTGGAGGCATTTAAAGCCAGGCTGGATGAGGCCTTGAGCAGCCTGCTCTAGTGGGAGGTGTCCCTGCCTATGGCAGGGGGTTGGAGCTGGATGATCCTTGAGGTCCCTTCCAACCTAAACCATTCTATGATTCTATACTTTGTACATTTACTCACTTAGTGTCCTGTTACAATAACAATAATTGAATTCAGATGCATTCAAACATAGCTTAACTTGGAATACATATTTACACTGTTCTTGATTGAAAAGACCCCAGTAGATTGCAAGCGTTATCAAACTGAGGATATAAAGTGTAGAACCTTGTGTGCCTTTGTTGTTGTACTTTAATTCTGTTAATCGCCCTAGGTAAAGATTAGCTGCTGTTGTCAATTTAATTCAGCTTCAAACAAAGCAACAAGGTCACTTTTTTTCCTTTTTTTTTTTTAGCAAACAGGATTGAGTTGTCATGTAGTTCTAATAGGCAGCACAGGGAATCATTAGTCCATCTCAGCTCCCTGACTGATGGGCATTTCACTTCAGTCATCTGACTGAACACGAGTGGCCCAGTACTATTGACACCGTGTCAGAGCTGAGAGAAGATGCCTTAATCAGCTCAGACACTCTCTGCATTGATTTGACAAGTTGCTGTAATGACCTTCTTGTTTTTCTGAAGGATTACTGTTTACCTAGGGAGGTGCTGCTGAGCGCATGTGCTGCACTGTCATGGAAACTAATATTGTTGCACCTAGATTCCATTAATCCTGTGGTGTGTGACACTGATAGAAGACACTGAATATTTCAGTGAAGTACATTCCACCTCAGTAATACAAGTTGCTGATCGTTCCCATTACAAAGTTTGCAACTACTTCTGCATAACCTGGCCAATAGGAATTAAAGGGCTATGGGTGTTGAGGGCTTTGTCTGGATGTTTTATGAGGCTCAGGAAGCTGCTATACATTGAAGGAAGAAAGTGCCACTGTTCAGTAGCTGGCTAGCGGTTTAGGGTGCTTCTGATTGAAGAAAGAAATATGAAAATCACGGTGGAAAAAACCCCAGTGCTTCATACTTGAGACATGTATGGCCATCTAAGGAAAACAGTATGTGCTTGCTAGTACTGTTGCTATACATTGAAGAAAGAAAGTGCCACTGTTCAGTAGCTGGCTAGCGGTTTAGGGTGCTTCTGATTGAAGAAAGAAATATGAAAATCACGGTGGAAAAAACCCCAGTGCTTCATACTTGAGACATGTATGGCCATCAAAGACAAACTTTGGGAAGGAGCTAGGTGATGTATGGAACTTCTACAGGGGGCAGGAGCTAGGTGATGTATGGAACTTCTGCTGGATCATGTTGAAAGTGTACAAGCCTATCACTGATACTCTATTTCCTTACAACTTTAAGAATAAAGGAAAGCTTTAAGCTTTCCTTCTAGCTTATGGCAAGCGGAAGACACAACTTGTACCTTATGATTCTGAATTCTGCCTTGGTCAGTGCACACATTTTTCTCAGCCATTTCGTTCCTGCATTTGGTATATGAGCATGTGATCCTTGCTGTCTTCAGGAGTTAGTTTTTTAGGATATCACATTTGGGAAGAGGCTAAAAGAAGCATGATCCCACTTAGTATATCACATTTGGGAAGAGGTTAAAAGAAGCATGAGTCCACTTAGTATATCACATTTAGGAAGAAGTTAAAAGAAGCATGATCCCACTTAGTATGTCACATTTGGGAAGAGGCTAAAAGAAGCATGATCCCACTTAGTATATCACATTTGGGAAGAGGTTAAAAGAAGCATGATTCCACCAGTAATTTAGGGAAGAAAAAAAAAGAAAGAAAGAAAGAAAAGAAGCCACTGATGTGAAGCAAATCATTCTAACAGGTTAGTCTACAGCATGATAGCTGATTTCTTGGGAAAGTTAGTACAGCAGCCTCTCTTGCAGGCTACATCTAACGATGAAGCTGCAACAGAAGTGGTTGTTGATCTTGGAGGTCTCTTCCAACCTGGTTGAGTCTATAATAACTACAGAATGTCCCAAAATTATTTGAGAAGAACTATTCTTGAGAGATAGAATATGTGTTCCTGTATTTGCATTTATAGTTATTTCTTGGTGACCTATGGGGTCATTCTTGATGTGGAAAATGCTGTCTTCATATTAAGAAAACTCCTTGGTTTGGAGTCTGCTCTTTATGTGAGACTAAGTTTATAAAATGAGTTCTGTCTTAGAAAGGATTTGCCAAGCTCAGATTCTGAGCCTTTGCTTGCTTAGAACTTCAGAGTTTGTCGTGACAATGAAAATTCTGGATAGCACTAGTTTAACATAACTTAGCAAATGCATCTTGCAATGAGTAAGATCTGGAGTTAGTCAGAGTCTGGGACTTTAAGGAAGCACTGTCTTTACTGTTTGACATTAAAGGTGCAGAAGAGAGCTTGGTTCTGTTACACAGAAGAAATTGTCTGACTGAGACGAAAATAACTGTCTCCTTTAACTTATGCATTCAGCCTAATACACAGACAGTTACTTCTTACACAAAAGAGAATATAGAATCCAGAAATTCTTCCTTTCAGGATCCAAATAAACCTGCTATTCCCTTATGTCAGACACACTTACTTGCTTAGTAAAAATACAGCCTTAGGTTGTCGACTTTAAATAACCAGGCATAAATAAATATTTGTATTGTTCTCTATTTTAAAATTCTGTAAGAGTTAATCTTGTGCATTTAGAAATGTATTTATGTGTGAGATATATGCATATTTCATGTACTGGATAAAATGTGTTTCTGCACAGTGAAGTCAGGCAGAAAAAGACAAGAATATGTACTATGATCAAGTAGATTATGTAGAATTTGGTTAAATAAATATTAAAATTAGAGACTTCAGAAATTATTCACTGTAAAACTGCTCGTAGACAGTATGGTGCCTTCTATACCCATACTGTGTAACCTGCAATTCAAATTTGAGTCTGAGTGAATGTAAGATTATTGTATTGCTTTGAGAAATACTTCAAAGTAGTAGTTCACTGTAATTGAAGAATACCTATATGGCATCAGAAACTTGATTTAGCCAAGAGGGATGCTGTGTGCATCCAAAACTGCACTTAATGGTAGTGAAATTAGCAATGCAATCAACTCTTTTTTTTTCAAGAGATGCTCTTAAATGAGACCCTTTAGGCTAAAACAGACTATCTAGGCTTAAATTTTCTGCTTGTCTGTCTACTAAAGTTTGCCTTGGTCTTAAGAGTTGAAATAGAAGGTTTTATATGTGGAAGAATCATTTCCTGAATGCTAATGTGGGACTTCAAAAGTAAAAGCATTTTTTTAGGCCTTTTCTATCTGTCAAGATACAGCAACATTCCCTAATGATAGCTTGCTCTTTAGGAATCATAGAATCAACCAGGTTGGAAGAGACCTCCAAGATCATCCAGTCCAACCTAGCACCCAGCCCTATTCAATCAACTAGACCATAACACTAAACGCCCCATCCAGTCTTTTCCTGAACACCCCCAGGGATGGTGACTCCACCACCTCCCTGGGCAGCCCATTCCAATGCCAATCACTCTCTCTGCCAAGAACTTCCTCCTAGCATCCAGCCTAGACTTGTCCCAGCACAACTTGAGGCTGTGTCCCCTTGTTCGGTTGCTGGTTGTGTTTGTCTCTCATTTTAATAGAGACCCAATATCTAACAAACATTTATCAACCCTTTTGATGCAATTCTTTTGGATTTGCTATTCAACTGCTAAACATCCACCGTCACCTTAAAAGATCCCTCTGTGATCAAACCAAATTCTAATGTTTCACACGATGAAAGTGACAGTTCTGTGTGACAAATTTTTCTCTAGAATGTTGGACTTTTTAATTACAACTTCACCCTTTTCAAGGATGCCTCTTTACTCCCTGGCTTGGTATGAGTAATTTTGGTTTGGGTTTTTTGTTTGGTTGGGTTTGGTTTTTTTTTGGGAGGGTTGGTTTGTTTTTCCTATGAGCAGTGCACACAATTCTTGGTGAGTTATGCAAAATATTTAGAGATTAAAATCCACACCTGAATATCAGTAAAACTGCATTCTACATACTTTCAACCTTTTCCTAGTAGACTGTTGTGGTGCTTCCTCAGTAGAATCTGATACTCAGGCTGGCTTTGGGACTTTGAGATGACATGGTTCTGCTCTAATATATTGAAGGACTGTCATAATCTACAGGATTGTTGAGTCTGTTGAAGGATTGCCATAATCTAAACCCAGTTTAACCAGCTAATGTATAAATTCTCTTGTTTTGCTCATTGAGCCCCTTCTTGAAGAGATTTTTCTTGTATTTGTCCAGAGAACACAGGTGTGTAGCTACCAGATTTCTGCTGCAACTTTAAAGCTAGTTATTGTGTGACTATTGCTGTATGGAAAGACAAGGTCATGACAACTAAGGACTAATCTTTTAGATCACTATACTTCATACATTATCTCTAAAAGCTAACAACTCATACTTCTGGTTAGATGGGCTGAGAAAACAGCAAGACAAAAGATCTCATTAAGTTTCCTTATTCTGTTGGGGTATTTCTACCCTTCATACAGTCTCACTGTTACTACAGTTTAAAAAATGTATTAATAGAAGCTCTGGTGAAGCATTTGATATTATTAGACACAAAGTGTGAACTTTCAGACTAGGCTGGCAAAACAACTTGAAGCTACACACAGAGTAAGGCAAACTGCAGGTGCACCACCTGCCACCTTGAATTTTAATGAGCCAATCAAGCTGTGAACTTGTGTCAGGTGAGCATCAATTGCAGATTTTTTTTTCCCCTCAACGGTCGTGAAGGGCTAACCCACCTGGAGACCCCAGGTGGTCTTGACTGCTCCCTGGGGGTGGGACTGAACCGGGTGTGGTGGTTAGCCCACTCCTACTTCCTGGCTAAGAGCCATTAAAGCAGGGAGAACTTTCTGGTCTTCTCTCTCTCCTCGCCTCCCTGCTCACCAGTGATCACCTTCCATTTTCCTGCTGCTCTTTGTTTCACCACGTGGCCGTCACCCAGGAGCTGGACAAACCATTGCCATCAAATCAGGTTGTATTTACATATTTTGTATCTTGTTTTCCCTTCCCTACACCTTTTGTAGCTTCCCTGCCTCAGATACCTTTTTATTTATTGTTAAACTTTTCTTCTTTTAACTTCCAAATGGCAGCGAGGTTATTTATTTGGGTGTGCTTACCTTTCCTCTCTCTGCATCTAATTCCTTTCCTTTGGGAAAGAAGGGGGAAGAGGGAAGGGCATCCTAGAAATTGTTACTGGTTCTATCAACTGTATTGGAGTCTCTGGGAAGTTTAAATTAGAACTGAGACAAAGGTATAAAAGGAGTTTGTGTGTTTCATAGAAAGTGTTGTTAGTTTTTTTTTCTGGGGGGTTGTTTTGGTTTTGTTTGTATGTTTTTGTTTGGTTTTGGTTGTTTTTTGTTGGGTTTCTTTGTTTGTGGGTGGGTTTTTTTTTCAGGCATGAATCACCTCTGGTATTGGTTGTATATCTCACTTGCCTTGTCTCGGCTGCTGCAAAGTTCTGTTATACTTTGGAATGGTCTTAGAAGACTGTTATGTAAAATATTCGTGGGACTGTTCCGTCTCCCCTGGCATCCTTTTAAAGCACATGCCAGATTTTGTGCCACTATGAAAATTATGAGAATGGAAAACAGACCACTAGATACTAAGCTGTTTCTGTTTGTGATGAGATATACTGGACTGCACCTGCACTCAAACTGTTAGAAGCTAGGTTTGTACAATTCAAGCCAGACTGCCACAGGTGTGGACTGATGAATTGATTTTTACTGGCATGACAATGGGCTACTTACTGTAAGTTCAGTGGACATTTAAAATGGTTATTTCTGCCTGCAGTATGTAATTTCACTGGGCCAGAATATTCAGCATGTGAAGTCACAGAAATGGCAGCAGAGGTTTTCCAGAGTAAATCTATCTTGTGGGGTAGTCAGTAGTCACTAGCTTTCAAGTTTCTTCTGATGAGGGTGTACTTGATCACTGAAACAGGTATTTCCACATTCTGAAACAGAAGTTCTAATTGCTAGCCTAGTAACATGAAATTCCTTACACCAAAATTGAAGTCTTTATCAGTATTTCACAGTATATGAGTTATGAAGATCGTTCTAGCTGTGTGTTGCACACTAAGTGTCTAAATGAGTTGGTTTGGAATTTCCTTTTATGATAATTCCTTTTGTTCCTCATAGCAGGATACCAAACACTGTTTTCGTTTTTGCTGCTTGTGGTCAAGCGTCCTGTAGCTATCCAAGTTTTGCAAGCTGAGTAACTAGGAGTTTCATCTCTTCCATATGATTTGTTTACATTTTTATTATTATGCTATGTTATTTACGCTCCATTTAGTAGTCACAGGAAAAAAAGCCAAAGAATTTCCCAGATACGTTTCTGTTGAAGGCAATGGGGGAAGTATAAATCTGTTAGCAGTTTGGTGGAGCTCTGGGAGAGTAAGAATACTAGCAACAATCCCTCTGAATATTTTATTGGAAATGTAACTTTTCTGGCAGCCTTAAAGCATTTGTTTAGCTAAGGGGAGTTGGATAGTGAGTTGGGGGCATTGTTTGTTTGGTTTTTTGCCCTTTTTTATTTTGTGAGAGAGGATAGAGTTCTGTGGCTATATTAGACCTCCCATGGTTAACACTGCAGTGGGAAACCATTTCAGGCAGCCATGGGGAACAGTTCTAGCTCTGCCTGTGTCTTTTGGCTATATACTGTACCATTGCATGGCAAGAAAAAAAGAGGTTATTTTACAGAGCTGTGTTCAAAACTATGCTCTTTTTTGTTCACTAAGGTTTTTTACTCATTTAGTGCACTTTATCTTTTCCCCTAGTTACGTTTTTGCTTATGAAGGACAGCACAAGCTGTATTTAATTCCACAAGATTACATAGAATCCAGAATCTGGACTATAGTTTAGCTCATACCTTTATGACACTGCTCCTCCAGGGTGAATGCACTGCTCTTTCAGCAGGACACCAGTCTTTAGTCCTTTCCTGCATTTGGTTATTTAGTCTTAAGCTATGATTGTACTGGCATGTGTTGAGAAAGTAAACAGAAGTGCACTCATGAAACAGCAGTTGTGCATTGGTGGCTGCTCGCATAGACGGTAGGCATGACATAGCTCAGGATCCCAGGTGATGGGGTCAGGGGGCAAAGTATTTGAGTTTTAGCAGAATGTCCACGGGACATTCAAAGTAGGGAAGTACACTCTTTTATATGTGCTGTCTTTGATTCTTTAAGCAGGAGATCTTAAAGTATTCTTGGTAGAATAACCTTTTTAGGTTGCCAAGGGTCTGCTGTAAGTCCGTGTGAAGTCAAGAGTCAGTGTAATTCTTGTGGCAGAATGGATTCCTGGCTTGACTTTCCTTACTTGTGTCACTGTGAATAGGCACATCAAACTCGAGATGAAGTTTGAATTCTTTTGGTTTCTTTTTGTGTTACTGCCTTTTCTTGCATACTTTTGAGAAATTGCAACATTGCTGTGTGTTCTTATTCCATTTTTTGCAAGATTCCTTCGAAGTTATTAAATCCTATTCTGTGTATGGTGAGGGTTGTGGGTGGTTTTGTTTCTCCTCTCTAAATAATTTATTTAAGTGCCTCATTGCTACATTGTTCTACTTCCTTTGTGACTTTCCAGTATGGTTTGTGCTGTGTTTGTTATTGAATTGCTTGCTTAAGTAGAGCTTTGAGCAAAGAAGTAAGCTGTTTTCTGATCTCTCTTAAAGTCTCTTTTTGAGAATACTTTCAATACCTTTTCTATTCTAAACTTCTTAAGAGTAAACTTGCTTAGATTAACTACTCTTATTCACAGATTTTGACAGCACTAACGTTTGTTGTGGTGAGAGAATACGTTTGGTGATTTACCAAACATATTGGCTATGTCTATCTGTTGAGATGTAGCAGTCTTTAGACTTTTTGTGCGGTCTACCACAGAGCAGAGAGTGTCAGCAAAGAAGGGGAAAGAGTCTTTGCTGATGCTGTGGCTTGCTGTTCATTCCATTGTGTCACAGAAAATGCTACTTATTGATCTTGCTGACAGTGGCAGTAAATAGAGTTAAGTCTGGTTTACATCACTGATGAGAATGTGTGTGTCGTAATTCTTGATGCACACTCTGATTTCAAATTACTTCTCCTTAGCCCCTTCTCCCGTTCAAACCAGGCACGTTGTTCTGTTTTATTATGTGAACATGAATTAATATAGAGATGAAATACAAGAAGTCATTTTTACTGCAGTCTTTTTCGACATGCAAATCTTCTTTGACTTCTTAGTAAAAATTAACAACTACAAATTCCATTTCATCTGTGAATCCTACTATAGATTACATTATTTACTCAATTGACTGGAACAGTTAAGGTGATTACCATCTGTGATCTAAATATATGTTTATATTGGAATGCAGAAAGTATTTCATTATTAATGCCTTCATATAAATCAAGCTCTCATTTAGATGACAATCAGTTCACTTTATGACAACCAAAGTGTGTTCCAGTTCTTGCTTGCGTTTGATCATTGTGTGTGAGTTGCAAACTCATTTAAAATGTCTTTGAATAAGGCATACAGGTGTGCATTAATCCAGCATTTTCCTAGCTACATTGTGGGACTGTGATAGATGTAAAATCATATGCTAAAATATTAATGGCAAGTTTGTGTAAAGGATTCTGAAATATTATATTTTAATCAAAAGAGGGCAAAGCATTTACTTTGCTGTAGTTGGAGTAACAGTTTGTGGATGTGATTTCTCAAAGATATGGAGACACAATATTTAAACAAATATTCAAACAGAATTTTTGAGGGTTTTTTGATACACAAGGACCAACAAGTGGTCTCTAAGTCTTGTTTCATCTTTACTTTCACTCAATTTACAAATGCATTTTCAAGGCTGGATGGATTTTTATGCTAGTATAATTTCTGTTTCTGGCCATCTGCTATGCAACATCTCCCAGTCCTTTTTTCTGATACCTCTCCACTGTTTGCATATTTCTTAGAGCGATTTAAAGTCTGTCGAGATGCCAATAGGTAGAGCCAGTGGTGTTATGATGCCTTCATCTCTGAAGCTTTCTGTGGTCGAAAGTGATACAGGAAGAATAAGGATGTGCTGATGACATCATCATGCTCTTGCCTGAGTATTCCTTTTTGTCATTGGAATGAGCTGCCCAAGGAGGTGGGGAGTCACAGTCTCTGGAGGCGTTCAAGGAAAGCCTGGATGAGGCACTTAGTGCCATGGTCTGGTTGATTGGCTAGGGCTGGGTGATAGGTTGGACTGGATGATCTTGGAGGTCTCTTTCAGCCAGGTTGATTCTATGATTCTCTGTGAATCCTTGAAGGTCCTAGGCTGTCCTGAAGCTTGATACTGCTCAGAAGTTTGTTTCTACCATAAGCAATGCATCCATGCTGTATTAGTTTGTCGTAGAAGATTTGCCAGCTCTTTCTTTATTAGAACTCCTGTAATTGCTCAGGTTTTGAAACATGCTGCTATTCAATATTATGTGTTCTGTAGTGAGAAAACCTGCTGCCCCTTCCTCTCTAATGAATGCCAGAATTATCACAAAGCTATGCCCTATGAATAATGTATACAGACCAATTAAAAGAAACTGTTGTATTAGTTCTCATGGGATGTATCTGGTGTAGACTACAGTCTTGTAGGCAACGGCCTTATGATTTGACACCTGAAGCTAATCACATGTAGTTTCTTGTAATGTTCAAATCCTAAGAATTTCTACTTTGTGTTTTCAAGCAAAATTAATTACTCTTGTTCCAAATTGTGAGTGCCTGAATTTATTTCTTTGTGTTCTCTGAGGCTGTAAAATTACCCAAATGTTGATGAAGTGTAGTATAGGCCTGAGTAATGTTGCATTTGCTTAAGAGGTAGAAGAAAAAGAGTCCTACTGAAAGCTTCTGACTGTGAAAAGGTGCATTGATTTGATGTCTCTATTTCAGTAAATGAATGTCTTGAAAATAATAGGCTTTTAAAAGTTTTGCTGAAGTTGCTGCAATGATGGCAGGTGGGGAAATCTATTCTCCTGTGAATATGGTGCCATCACTGTTTATAAGATGCTGGAGATGTGTAAAGCTGCATCAGCTATGGAACTGGAATAGTAAAATGAGTAGAAGTGCTCAGATACCTAGTTCACTGTAGCCTTTTGAGCTCTGGTCCAAAACTGCTAGAGAGAAATCACTGCTGCCATGGACTTCCAGTTGTGAGTAGATCATAGAATGATGTCTATTGAGCATAGCCTTAGCAATTCAGATCTGCAATCTGATGGGAGCTTATAACTATGCTCTTCATCAGTTTAAACCAAATAATCCACAAAACCAGTTTGATCTCTCAATTAGACTTCTTGAGATGAGGAGCTGAAATTCAACTTGCTTACATTTGCTACATCACCTATGTGACTTTTTAGAACAGTCAATGGACAGTCCAAAGTGGGGACTTCAAAAGCATTTAAAGCATTTATGAGTATAACTGAAACTCAAACTCTATGGGATTTATGCTCTTACACACTTCTGATGCTTGATTAAAAACATCCAGTTTCAGCAAATAGTACTCTGAACCTAAGTTCTGTTGATTCAGCTATGACCTGCTGTCGTGGACATGCTGTTTCAGCTCTGTCACTGCCATCCCAAATAGGCCTATGCTATGCAATGGAATGTCCCTATCTCCCTGTATGCCTTTTGAGCAGATCAGCTTTGGACTGTACAGTTTCATAAAATGACAATTATGACTTAGAATAGCTTTATGATGGGCTTAGTATAGACCTGGGTTTTGATTATGGCATCTGAATAAAGCTACAATTTGAATGGCGATATTGCCTTCCATGAGATTAAGATGCGTTGCTTGCTCTGTGAATGCAAAGACTTTGTCTTTTATGGAATCATTTTAATTGCAGATAACAATTTTTTTTTAATCCTAACATTTTTTATGCTTTGAGTCCCATTACCATACTAATGGTCTATGGATTCTTGGTAATACAGAGGAATAAATCTCACTTGAGCATTAATGCAATAGCGAACACATAATGGCATATAGAGTATTTCACCTTTAGGTCACTACCTTGGATTTGGCTCCAAGATTATTGAGAGAACCTAATTATCATCTGACAGTTGTATATTGACCTATGTGAAAATGTGATTCTTGCCTAAATGATCATGTTACCAAAAAGGAGTAAACCCCCACCAGCTTCCTGGGATGTTCCGAGAATACACTTGGAGGAGAGAGAAATTAAGACACTTATTTGCATGTTTCCTTTATCTGCACTCACTGGTCTTGGCCTGTGTATTTTAAACCCTGCAGCCTTCAGTGGAAGAGTTCACTCTCTGCCTTGTTTGTACAGCATCTAATGTAATAGCCACTGGCATCTAGTGTAATAGCCACTATTTATATCTAATTTCTGTAGAGATCTGAGAAGCTGAACACAGGTCTGTTCAAGCCAGCAAAACTTCAGAGCATTGTTGCTATCGTTGCCTGGCAGTTTCAGCAGTCAGCAGATAATCAACATGTGTGTCACTTAATATACTCATCATGTTAATTTGAGAAGAACTAACCAGAGACTAGAGGTTGTCAGCTGTTCTAGAACGTTAAGTGATAACTTCTTTTTGGAATAATGAACTGAATAGATGTCAAATATTGATTGAGAAATTTAAAATGGGGGGAAAAAAAAAGCCAACTCAAACCAAAACACACAAACAATCCCCCTCTCAAAAAAGCCAAAACCAAACCTCAAACAAACAAAACCAAACCACTAAACAAAAAAAAAAAAAAACCCTTTGTCAACTCACATATTTCCCTAATAGAAATCTGCCATAGGAAACTGCTCAATCCAGCTGTGACCCACATGTTATATGTTCAGTTTCCTTTGTTCAGATCTTTCACAAAAGAGGGAAAATATTTGTGCTTAATTTCAGCATATTAAGATAAGTAGATTTTAATTTTTTCAGAGTAGTAAGTGTCGTAACCTCAAACAAATCCTTAGCATCCATAAGTCATCTGAAGCCGTGCTAAACCTGACACTTGGCACATAGCTATATCTTGCACTTAAAAGCAGAAGAGTTGCATATGCAAAGTTTTTTGCAAGTGGCCCAGAACTCTAGGTTAATTTTCTTCTTCACAAGCACCCAGCCTTAAATTAAAAGCAGTTCTGTAAACACTAGCATTAAGAGAAGATTAAGTATTTGAGCCTGCTCGTTAATTGCAACTTTTGATTAAGCTTTTCCTTGAGGCTGGCACCTACAAGATCAATTTTGTTTACATCTGGAGAAATATAAAGGGTATATATAAAATGAGTCAGTAATGTCAATGGCATTACTAGGAGAAGCATGCTGAAACTGAGCATTAGTAAAGGGGAATTCTGGAATCTCTTTTTGTAGTTACTTTCTTAAACAAATGAGACAAAGGATGCTAATTGCTCAGCGTTTATATGAGTCATTGTGTCACTATCACCCTTTTAAGAAAAGGGAAGTTGAAAGAATTCAGGTGTGTAAGAACTATATAAAATACAAAGACTCTATCGTTCAAGGAATTAGAAGTTGCCCTTATTTTCAGATCCACGAAGTGCTATCAATTCGTCAAGCTACTCTGTTGTACATTATCTTCTGTTTATGACTTTAGTGTAGTTCAGCATAACTCAATTATTCCCCCCAATTTTCTTTACTGTCAAGGACAAGAGGAGGGTGTTGGTGTTTGCTTGTTTGTGTTCAAATTACATATGATATCATGAAGGATCTCCAGCCAAGCACAAAATACGTGCACTATTGTGTATAAATTGTAGCACTGCATCGTATACTCCCTGAACATCACATGCAGACATCAAAGAGTTCTAATGCTGCTTCAGGTCTACGTATACATTAGTGTTATTGATGGTACAGCTTTTCTGGTCAGGAAGAATTTGGTCTTTTTTTTTTCAAAACTCAGAAAAGATAAATACAGTAATTACATGTAATAATTAGAAAGCCTTGTATAATGAAGCAAGAATTTTAAGACTAACAAACAACTGAACATGAGCCTGATAGCCTGCTTAATTAATCGCTAAACTGTGGAACCACTGCAATTCATATGTCAATCCCAGGCTCTTTTATGGAAGTGATTTGAATCAATTGCTAATGAAATAGAGAAATTTAGAAGCAGCTTTCTGACTTTCAAGTGACAGGGCTCATATTTAACTCAAGAAATGTGACAGTTAATGACAACATAAAAGTACTGTGAATTGTTTGCCATATCATGTGAGAATTACAACGTCAACCTATTGAAATAGCTTGTAGCTGATCGGTATGAAAATAAACAGTCATAATGACATATGAAAGAGTCTGCCTGAAATAAACCAAGGGCATTATCTTACAAGTATAACAATAATATTTCAAGAGTTCTTCCTACTTTGCCATAGAGACAAACTTACTCTTACTAGATGTAAAATTAGAACCCTATAGAAATCGTCATTATCTCTGTTAAATCAATTATTTTAAACTGCCAAATTAAGTTTCCTGGGTAATTCTTCCTTTTAAATGTAATTAATACATTTACTCTTACCTACATACTTGAATTTAAATGATTCTGATGTGGAATGTGTTTCCTTAACTTTGCACTTCCAGCCACACTTTAATTAATTAAAACTCTGCCCAGATCTAAGGAGACAGTTCTTGTGTGTTAATGAAATATCAGTGCAAAGTGCAGCAATCAATAATTAATTTAATTAAGGTGTATGTGGGACAGTGTTGCTGTGTAATTAACTGACAGCCATGCAACACATGCATATTCAATTGTTTATTAATAAGTTTGTTTGGAATTGTGGATCATCCTGGTTCATGAATTTTGTTTTTTTTTAAACAAGAGTCATACAAAATTAAAGCGTTTGTCAAAGAGGTTCTGAAATGCACAATAAATGCAGTCCCCAATGTTTTTGACAGATGTGTGGCAAATTTAGGTTAATGAAACCACCATAAGAATGAGAGTGTGCCCTCTTGGAGGAGAGACAAAAATCTGCTAACCTTTGGGAGTCAGATATCTATGAGATGAAGTTGCACGTGAAAAAACATACTTGAATAATGTTCTGTAGAAAAGGTTATGAATAATGGAAGTGGTTTTTCAATTCCACAGTTAAAGCTGGATCATCCCACTAACATCTTGTTCAGGGACTCTACTTATTAAGGACTATGTTCTATTAATATTGATGAAGTTATCTCATTTGCTCATTGTGAATGCTTTCTAACAAAGATTTACAAATTCATCTGCTATTTAAAGGTGTTGCTGATTTGATAGGTTTGCTAAACTTGTAAATTCTAAATGAATAATACTCAACATGTTTCCTGTATGTTCAAAATTCATTACAGTCTGTGTTCTTTTATGACCCTGTCCTGACTGTTGTGGTCTAGTTGACTGGCTAGGGCTGGGTGCTAGGTTGGACTGGATGATCTTGGAGGTCTCTTCCAACCTGGTTGATTCTCTGGTTATTTGCAAGGTATTTTAAATCCATAAAGTTTCATAACTAAAAAGGCAATCTTTCTTGGAATTCCTGACTATATTATATTTACCAGATGTTCAGCACAAAAGCTTGATTTTATGGAGTACTTCCTAAATTGAGGTGCAAATCTGACTCTCACACTGGGAGTCAAATAAAACATTATTCTACATTAACAATTGTGAATGTAGAGTTTCACAAGGTTAAGTAACTGCCATGAAGAACAGTGCTGTTTTTCATAACAAAGTCCAGTCACAGTTATCAGATGAAAGCCTGAGAGATTCACGATGATGGATGTCTTCTATAAAGTGTAACCTCTATTTTGGATCCATGTCAAATTTTTAAGCTGGATCAGTGTGCATGTTTTTCTTTAAGTGAAGCACAATGATAGCTGTTCTGTTATTTTTTGCTTATCAGAAGATCTTCAGCAATCTTGGCAGCATGCATCATGAGAATGAGTTTTGGTTTTTTTTTTTTTTCCCTCCAGACTTATATGCAAAAAGCATAGCAGTAAAGAATCTAGTCAATTCAAACAGGTGGTGACTGGTGCAGGCTAAGTATCCTCTAAAATTTGAAGTAAAAGGTCAGGATTTCTTGCTGGAACAGATTGCAGACATCAGGGCATTGTATCTATTACTTCAGGGGGAGGGAGGATTTCTGGGTGAGAGTAGGCAGTTGTCATGGATTATGCAATTTAGTAGCTGTATTAATTTTGATATTCAAGTGAAGATTGTTAATAACTATGAAAACTGTTTCTCACCAGAAAACTTATTCACAAGGTTCAAAATGCAGGGTTTGGAAATTTATACACACAGGGAACAGGCAAAACTAGAGCACTTCTGTCTTAAAGTGGCAAAAGCAAACATTATACTGGAAGAGAAGATTCTTGTGGTTAATTATGCTGCTTGTAGTTAATTATACCTCTTATCCACTAGATGGACACAGGAAGCCCCTTTCTGTTTATGGCAGAAGGCAATTAGTGAATGAGAGGCTTTAAGTATTTACTCACAAAATATTATCAGACAGTACCCAAAACGTGTGGAGGGGTTGCTGTTGGTGGTCTCAAAGCCATTACAGGCTTTGGAGTTTCCCAGGCTCTTTTCTCAGGAAGCTGGGAGTCTGTACCATAGTCTCTGACCTGGTTCCCCTTGATTCCCAATTCAGCAGAAGCCTTGCAGAGGGGCAGGCAGGATGCAATGCAATGTGCAGTCTTGGCGCCGTGTCACGCTTGCTATGCAGGCCAATCACCTGCAAGCATTTAGAGCCTGCTCCTGGTAAACTGGAGGCAGTGGAATTTGCAGGCAGTTTCAGGATGCAATGAGGCAGCAGCAGCAGCATACCATGCTACCTGCTTCTCCCTTTTTATCAATACAGCACAAGACTGATGGACCTATGGACATAGATTAGCCAATCAGAATGGTGCTTTGCCAAGCTTGCCCGTATTAGGTTTAGTTTTCTTTTCCTGCAGGTGCTTCCCCAAGCACAGAAGGAGGGGAGAGCAGAAAGAACATGGCTGGGCAAGCCAGGGCATGGATAAGCCTATTTTTGGCCGATCTGGCCTACCATGACAGCAGTATGCACTGTAAGATGTCTCGTGTTTTGATTTCGTTGCCTTTACAATTTATACAGTGTTCACTTGACAGCTGCTGAAATTTCCAGTGGACTTTTTTTCAACACTATTCAAATATCTCCAAATCGGTTCCTTTGTTGGATTTTTTTTATCTTTTCTTTTTAATCTTGTTTTTGTTTTGTTTTATTCCATTTTTATATACATAAAAAAACCTCTCTACCAGTAAATATGATGTTGGTATTGCTTGTTACAGGCCACGGGCTTTGTGTTATGCCCACCACAGAGGTCTTGGGACTTGTTAGAACTTCCCTGGACTTATTTTGCCCTACTTAGGGATTTGTTTTATCTTGTAACAGCTTACAATTGAGTGATTATTTTTCTGATTGCTTTTCAATTTGGCATAGCACAACACAACTACTTTTTGATTCTTATTATTGCATGTAATATTGTAACTGATAGACAGCAATAGCAAGCAGTTGTTTCTATGTGGGATGAATCACCTCTGATCCTAGAACAAAATGGAGTATGGAAGACTCTTCACTCAGAAGGTGCATCTTCACCTGGAAACTGAGCATAGCAGGAGAGCACAGGTACTGGCCTGGTATGGTGCCAGACTATAACTAACTAACCAACCAAGTAGCTGCTGTTGAAGGTTGCCCAGAGAATTCATGGATGCCCCCTGGATGGAGGCTAGGTTGGCTAAAGGTTTGAGCAAGCTGATCTAGTAGGAGGCATCCACGCCCATGGCGTGGGGAATTGGTACTAGATGATCTTTTAAGATCTCTTCCAACTCAAACCATTCTATGAAGGAATGTACCTTTAGGAGAACACAGGATTCTAAGGGAACAAAAAACTATGTAATGAAGGTTCTCTCCATAGATGGTAAATTCAGATATAACATGAAGTTTCTAGCCAAAATAGAAAGAGGAGGGTGTGAAAATAGTACAGTATAAAAAGCCCAACTCCAGATCAACCTTATGAAAAGCAAATCATACTACAGTATACACAACTAACATACAAGTCTGTATCTGTAGACTAATGGGTTGAGACAGTTTTTAAAGAGGTATTTGGAGGTAAACTTAAATAGTTGTCCCATAAAATAGCTCCGTCCTGTTTTGAAGACATCATGTTAAATTTGAAGTGGCAAACGAAAGTAAAATGTCTTTTAATAATAATCTCTATCAATGCAATGTTTATTTTCATGCCTTTTGTCTCAGGAAGAGCTGCAAGCATATGGTAAGAAATAAAAATTCTGACACTATGGGAGTTTCAAATGAAATGTTAATGATGTGTGTCTGGTATTATGAAATAACTGCATGCCGCTTTTGTGTCATTTATTGTACAGGTGAGGTGCTTTATTTAGCTGAGCTCAGGTTTCACCTGTAAGAAAGGAGAGTTTTCAAGAGTTAATTGACCTCTTCTGGAAAGAAGTGTTTAAGGTGAAGGGAAAGTTAATTGTCCTCAGTAGCTCTCTTTATATCTTGGTTTAGGCAGGAGACTTGACAGCTAGCTTACATTTGCTGGCTGGTTTTAAATGGCTTATATTAGGTGAGATGAATTTGCACCTATATTGCTTTTATAGTCAGTATACAGGTGGAAGTAATATATGTTAATAACAGACAAGATTTTTTTTCCCCCCTTTTTAATTTATATCATGTTGATAGGATAGCTTGGGAAAAAAAAACTGACTTGACTTCTCTGGCCAACTTGATTATATGATTTATTTTTACTTATGTTTAGGAATACAGTCTTTTGAATTGACTGATCAAAGTTATACTTATGGAACTCTACTTCTTTCTATATATATAACATTTATATAGACAAAGCCCATTTTCTGTTGGATTCTGCAGCAGCAAGGATGTTGAAACAGAGTCCATTGAATGACAGGACCATAGGACTGTAGGGGTTGGAAGGGACCTCTGCAGATCACTGAGTCATAGAATCAACCAGGTTGGAAGAGACTTCTGAGATCATCCAGTCCAACCTAGCACCCAGCCCTATCCAGTCAACCAGACCATGGCACTAAGTGCCTCATCCAGGCTTTTCTTGAACATTGCCAGGGACNATGTCAAAACAAGACAGCAAGGAGGTTAGAGGGGAAAAGGGGTTAGGTGGATTAGAGAGTTCAAGGCAGAATCAGCCAGAGACCAGACCACCAGAAAGAAGGCACAGCCCAAAGTGAGAGCTGAGCAGTGTGTGTGTGAAGTGCCCATCTTACCCATATTTTAGCTAGTTGCATTTATCAGCAGAAGAATGGGTAATGTAGGGCACAGGTTGTTTTTCTTCTTTCTTCTCACAGCTAAGGATTTCATTTCTCTCAGTAAAGATTTGCCTCAAACCAGCATGAGAACTTCCTTCTGACATCCAGCCTAGACCTCCCCTAGCACAACAGGAGACTGTGTCCCCTGGTTATGTTGCTGGTTGCTTGGCAGAAAAGACCAACCCCTGCCTGACAGAAGGGACCAACTCCCACCTGGCTGCAGCCTCCCTTCAGGTAGTTGTAGACAGCAGTGAGGTCTGCCCTGAGCCTCCTCTTCTCCAGGAACCCCAGCTCCTTCAGCCTCTCCTCATAGGGTTTGTGTTCCAGGCCCCTCACCAGCTTCGTTGCCCTTCTGTGGATGTGTTCCAGTATCTCAGCATCTCTCTTGAATTGAGGAGCCCAGAACTAGATGCAGGACTCAAGGTGTGGTCTGACCAGTGTTGAGTACAAGGGAAGAATAACCTCCCTCGTCCTACTGGCCACACTGTTCCTGATCCAGGCCAGGATGCCACTGGCTCTCCTGGCCACTTGGGCACACTGCTGGCTCACATTCAGCCTACTATCTACCAGTACCCCCATGTCCCTTTCTGCCTGGCTGCGATTTACGTACAAATGTCATATAGCCACCTCCTTATACTGTGAAAAACATGTATAAGCCTTCTTTTTCACACTTAGTAAGAGGAAAAATGCAGGTTATCCATTTCAGAAGTATGTATACTAATTATACACTATTCTGTTTAGCTGATTTTCAAATTTCTTTTAAAATTGTTTCACTATTTTTGTCCCAACTCCTTTCTGCTTTTTAAATCACAAGTTTCAAACACTGATCAGTAATTTTCTCAGGAAGTTCTTAATTGCAATATTAGATAAGACCTCTTCATAAATACATTTTCAAGATACTGAGGTTCTTATTCAGCCTTTAAGCTATAATATAGCAGTCTTGCCTAAGCATCTGATCCTGTTCTTTGAAGTGGGAGGTAATACTGGAAATTGCAGCATAGTGAGATCACACCTTCGCAGTTGAAACTGAACTCTTTCAGGTCGTACTTGCATCTGGTTTACATACAGGTTTATTTTCCAGTTAAAATACAGAGGGCTCGCCCTGCAGTGTGTCTTAATATGCTACAAATGCTGCCTTAGTACAAAACCAAAAGAAACCACCAAACAAAAGAAACAACTGAAGCCCCAAACCCCCCAAACAAACAAAAAAGAAACTTCCTATCACTACAGAGACACTAGCTTAGAGCACTGTAGTGGTTTGCGTGTTACCTGGCCCCCCTGCCCCTCCCAGATAGGAATTCACCCAGACTAAACTCAGCCTGCTGGAAGTTAAGGAATGAAGCTGTATTTGTAGCTTTGCACAACTTACAGGTGAAATATATACAATATATACAGATATATTTACAACTATACACAGTGATGTGCAGGTAAAATGTAAAACAGAGATGCAAACCCCCTTCCTGAGCGGCCAGACTGCCCGAGAAGGCTCCCGACCAACCTCTCTCCTTCCTTCCACCCTTTCCACTCTCTCCCTTATCTCAAGATCTCCCTTACATGCAGGTTGAGCTGGAAAGGTCAGCAAGAGGTGTTAAAAGCAGAATGATTAGTTGGGAATATGCAGGTTCAGGCAGAAGAGTTAATACAGCGACAGCCAGGCAGAGACTGACTTATCTTCGTTGGTGTCCTTGTTTTCATATGTCCCAGCAGAACAAATGGGTAATATAGACACCATCATTATTTTCCTCTCACAGCCAATAATCTAATTTCTCTCATTAAAATATTCCTATTAACCTCAAACCAGCACAAGCTCTTATGGCTCTACAACATCCCTCAGTGAAAGAAAGAACTTGGATATCACTTGAAATTCATCTAATGGTAAATTTAAGGACTCTGCCTGAGCTGAATACTTAATGTGCCTGTCACTTTCTCAAACTAACATTTAGTACAGGGAAAAGGATGTATATGTGTGACTTCATTTCTCCAGGAAGAGTAACAGCGTCAGAGAGAATTGGTCAGTCCTTTTCAGAGGATGGAACATGGCCAAGAGAGCTGAGCTACCTCACAGAAGCTCAAAATGGATTACATGGTTCAGTGTGGCTTTGTATCATGGGTTGGTGTCTCCAGCCAGTGAGCACAGAGGCTTGTTCCATTCTGTTCTTTCCTGTAACTTCTTTCACCAGAACACTTAACTTCCTGTGCCCTGCCTCTGTTTTGGAGTCCTTGGCTGTTATAGCTTGTCAGTGATAAAAATTACTCCAAAACTGCAGAGGTCTCATTTCCTCTTTCAGAAGCTTAATGCAACCCTCAGACCCATTATTTTGTGGAAAACAAAAGTTTTCCATAGTTGAAGCCTCACTAATATCTCAAGAACCACATTTTGGGGGGGGGGGGGGAAAGTGATTCTTACTCTTTTGCTAGGGAAATAATCCCTCCAAGCTGTGACTGTAAATTGCTTGAAGGAGCTATAAGGAAATTGTGTTAGCCTCAGTTGAATGTGAAATAATAATACAGTATCTTCCAGACAGTACAATTTCTTTTGTAGTTGTAAGATTGAAACCAAAGAATTTTCCCACTCCAGTAAGAATACAAATATGTAATACATCATGTGGGTTTTTTCCTCCTCCTAAGTGTTTTGCTGTAGAACTCAGGGGTTCATGCAGACCCTCTGCCTTGAGATCTTATGTTGGGGTAATACCTGTGGAGAAACAAACTGTTTTTCCAGTCGTTCATTGCTGATGCTGGGCATGGAAACCTAATGCTGAGGTATCTTTCCTACCAAAGTAAACTGTATTTATTCTCTGAGTTGAAACAAGGCAGCAAATCTAGGGCAATTTATTCTCATGCCTGGTAGCAACTGAAACGACATACTGCTCTTGCTGACCCATGTCAGAAAATGCAGGCTTTTGCACCACTCTTGAGATCTGTTTGTGTTTACTTCTCTCTCTTGAAGTTCATATGGTCTAACTCAAATGCTATATAAACAGCGAGTGGTAGATGGTGATTCTTCTTCTTGCTGCCAATCCCTGTTAGTTTTCGTTTTTCCAAGGCTTGATGCTCTACTTAGGCTCTGTTTCTAAACTTGGCCTCCTTTTGCTACTCACTTCAGGAAATAGGAAGAAACTCTCAAGGCATTATGCAAAAATGTTCAAGGGAGATGAAAACTTTCTAAGTTGTTAGAATATCACAAATATGGTTATTCTTATCTCTTTATATGACAAATACTTTCTGGTAAAGAACTTTAACACACTACATACATAGAGCTTCATAAAACCATGGTAAGGTTAACAAAACACAAAGATGATCTTCCTAGTCAAACCAGCCCATTTGGTTAAGTAGCCAAAGGTCTTTCTGTAGCTCTAGCACAGGAGAAGTTGGAGTTCAGGACCACCTGGACATACTATTGTCTCATATTCTGCTGGCTGTTTATCAACATCCCAAGGTCACAGAATCATAGAACATTAGAGGTTGAAAGGCACCTCCAGAGATCATCAAGTCTAACATCCTGCCAAATCACCTAGGATCACCTAGGTCTTTCTCTGTGGGACCACTTTCCCTTCACTCTTCTCCAAGCTTATGGTGTTGAATGGCATTATTGTGACCAAAGTGCAGGACCTGGCATTTGACTTGGTTGCATTTCATAGAGCTGGCCTCTATCCATCTATCCAGCCTGTCCAGGTCCCTCTGTGGAGCCTACTCTCAAGCAAATCAACACTCCTGACCAATTTGATGTCCTCTGCAAGTTTACTGTCAGCAAACTCAGTCCTCTTATCCTGGCCCCAGTATTGAGGCCTGGAGAACCCCACTTGTGACTGGCCTCCAACTAGATTTAACTCCCTTCACCCACACTCTCTCAGCTCTGCCATCCAGCCAATTTTTTTATCCAGCAAAGTGCCCACCAATCCAGGTCACCCAGATTCTCCAGGAGGATGCTGTGGGAGATAGTGTCAAAGGTTTTACTAAAGTCCAACATCCACAACCTTCCCCTCATCCACTAATCAGGTCACCTTATCACAGGAGCTGTTTGTGTAGCAGGGCCTGCCCCTCATGAGCCCATGCTGACTGGCCCTGATTACATGGTTACCCTGCATATGCTGCATAATGATGATCAAGATGATCTGCTCTATGACCTTGTCCAGCACTGAGGAGGTCAGACTGACAGGTCTGTAGTTCTCCAGGTTCTCCTTCCAGCCTTTCTTCTAGATAGGCATCACATTTGCTAGTCTCCAGTCCAGTGAGGTCTCTCTGGTTAGCCATCACTTCTGGTAAGTGATGGAAAGTAGCTTGGTGAGCACTTCCAGCAGCTCTCTGAGTACTCTCAGGTGTATTCCATCTGGCCCTAGGTATGTAAGTAACACAGTAGGTTGCTAACCATGTCCTCTTGAATTATGAGGGCTTCATTCTGTTCCCCATCCCTATTATCCATCTCAAGGGGCTGTGTACCCAGTGAATGACTGGTCCTACTACTAAAGACTGAGGGGAAAAATGGTGTTAAGTACTTCAACCTTGTATCACAACTGCTCTGTTATGGCAAAGACAGTTACAGAAACAATTAAATTACAGAAAATAAATACAGGGGGAAAAAAGATAAATAACAATTGTTCAGTTTTCTTGCTTTTCAATCTTAGGGAGGCTACAATGGTATTAGCCCAATTTACTGGGTATAAAACTAAATTAAATCAATGCTTGAAGCCTTTCTACAGTGTGACTCAAATTCAGTTCGTCTACCATTATTGAAAAGTATCACATTTAAGTCTTAATAATTCTTTACACTAGAGTGCTATTAATGTCATCATTATTGTTATACTTCCTTATCTTCAATATATTATATCTGTTAGAATTCAAGTACCGAAAATCGATGGGAAATTTGCATATGATATAAAATATTCTAATCTATCACAATTAATTTTCTCCCCTGAATTATGTTAATTATCCTCTTCCCCACCTGGGAGGAAACCCCTATTACATTCTTGACTAGATTTAGATCTAAAGCTTGTTCCCTGGAGCGAGTATCTTTGATAAAAATTCCATACTTACTCTCTTTTTTCTCCTGTCTTTTGTACACATACCGCAGTGAGAAATGCTAAATGAAATGGAAGGTTTGGTTTGACCAGCAGTAGTTTTTGAACAGAGAAGACATCTGATCTTCCTTTAAATGAAAAACCCAACAACTCCTTCGATTCTTGCCCATGGGCAATTAAGCTGTACAGATACAATTTCAAGATTAAAAGCAGCACTGAAAACCCACTCATGATTGACTGCTCAGCAGTTTATGCACATCTAAGGTAACATCTTTGACATGCAGTTTTCTTTCAAATATTGAAAAAAATTCATTTATCTCCTTCTCTTCCTATCCTGAAGAGATGTTGAAGGGTGATGAGACTGGTGAGGGGCCTGGAACACGAGCCCTATGAGGAGAGGCTGAGGGAGCTGGGGTTGTTTAGCCTGGAGGAGACTCAGAGGTGACTTCATTGCTATCGGCAACTACCTGAAGGGAGGTTGTAGCCAGGTGGGGGTTGGTCTCTTCTGACAGGCAACCAGCAACAGAACAAGGGGGGACAGTCTTCAGTTGTGCTGGGGGAGGTTTAGGCTGGATATTAGGAGGAAGTTCTTCCCAGAGAGAGTGATTGGCATTGGAATGGGCTGCCCAGGGAGGTGGTGGAGTCACTGTCCCTGGAGGTGTTCAGGAAAAGCCTGGACGAGGCACTTAGTGCCATGGTCTAGTTGACTGGCTAGGGCTGGGTGATAGGTTGGACTGGATGATCTTGGAGGTCTCTTCCAACCTGGTTGATTCTATGATTCTTATCCCCCAAAGTCCTAGAAACTCTTCTTCAATGGGAAGTCATTTTAGATAAATGGTCAGTTATTGTTTGAGGACCTACGCTCCTGTCAGTGAAAAATGGATTTGTCATAAGGATAATTCCTTCAATCTGTTGACACGAAACATCATACTGATCATTGCTGGCTTTGCCAGTTGCTTCCATTTGCCCTGTTTTGTATGTGTCTGTGTTATCTCTATTACTTTCCCTTGTGAACTTTACTTGAGGAATCTTTCTATTCCTCATGTTTCACTGATTCCAGTTTAAAGCATTGAAATGTTTTAAAATTTAAATTAAAATCCAAAAACTAAAATCCATTTTCACTGAAATCATCCCAAATACTCAGTTTCTTTTGAATTAACAGCTAGGAAGTGTTCTAAGTGTACATTACTTTGTATCTTTTTCCCCATTGGCTTGCAGTTAGTAAATAAAAACTTTATAGTGGTATTTGTTAGTTCCCCTTTCCAGATTGAACCTGGGGAAATGTTGTAAAAGATATGGTGGAATAGCACCACATCTCTCACTTTAGAATTTGATTTGCAGTTTGATTGAGGTTACAAAGGCAAAATGCAGGAGAGTGTGGCTCTTTTGATTGCAGCCAAAAGACAGAAGGGGAAATCTAGTCCTTTAAGCATATGCTTTTACTTTCTGTTTTTATAAAACTATCACTTACAAACAGCCACAGATGCAGTGTTGTAGTCAACACAAGAGGCATATTGGCAAGGAAAATTCTGCTAGGTTCAAAGCCGCCCACTGCTATAGTACGTAAAATAGTTAGGTAATTGATTACAAGGATAATGTGGTTTTGTTTACCCCTCTATCCTCATTTAGTACTCTTTTTCCCCTTCGCAAATAGCAGATAGCTACAGTATAATTACACTTCTAGAACTCCTAGTAATCAGTTTTGAACATGAGGTTAGTAATCTACAGGGTACACATATATATTCCCATGTACTTAACCTATGCTTATGTCCTTAAAATGTAATCTGTCAGACAATTAACAAGAATATTTTGCCTTCCATTGAGAGGTTTTCTATGCTTATTCTTCCATGTAACTGAATTTCATTAGACTCTTCTGGTGGCAGCTTGATGCAGTTCAAACATGCACTGCTGGGGTAAATGATATAAGGGCTGGAGATTTTACTTTTGTTTGAATGAGTTTGCACAGAATGAAAAGTATTTAGACTTCTGCTCTTCCTTGAGCAGAAGAGTCTTAGCTTCACTTACATGCAGCACAGTGCTGTTTGGTCAGATCCCACAAGTTTGTGCTTAGCGTGCTCAGGGTTATCCTTTGAATGTTGGGATTATAATAGACTGTATTCAAACAGTACTCGGGAAAGAGCTTAGGAGATGTGTAAGATAGGTTATGACATGTGAAAGTGATGGGCTGTTTCCAGCTGCTTCAATCATGAGAATCACCTTCCAAATATATTAAAGGGCTGTGAAAAGGGGAAAAGGAACTCCAAGCCACAACACAGTAGTAGCACTGGTACTTGCCTTGCTCTTGTGCAGCTCTGATACTTGCGCTGCTGCTTGCCTTGCTCCTGTGCAGCTCTGATACTTGCGCTGCTGCTTGCCTTGCTCTTGTGCAGCTCTGATACTTGTGCTGCTGCTTGCCTTGGTCTTGTGCAGTTCCAAACCATTTAAAAACTATTTTACTGGATGGAACAGACTTTTCATAGACATGAATCTGGTTTGATAGCGAGGCTTAGTAGTATACAGCTAGATTTATTGCATCTAGCCATATGATTGTGGTAGCTCAGAGCCTGCTTCGTAATCAGACCCACAGTAGCAGATTTGCTGAGGGAGATGTCATCGGAGTTGAATTTTTAGTTGACAACTTCTTCACTTTGAAAGATATTCACTAGGTGCATGACTGGAAAATTGCAGCAGTTGGAGCTTTTGCATTAAAGCATTTGAGACTTCAGCTATATTTGCAATTCATGTTTCAAAGCGTACAACTGCTGCTGACAAATGAGATGTGGCTTATTTTTACATATTCATGCTTCCAATCATCTTTTTACTTTTGGGTGGAAAGAAAAGATACCTGTGATTCTTTATTCCTGAGGGCATCAGAGCGGTTGTGAAAGAATGTGGTAACACTGAGGGAAGTGCATTTTAATCCATAAATAAGAACATGAGTCTAGAGAGAGTCATGAGCTATATTTTCATTTGTGATAGAAAAGGACCTCTTGAGATAGCATTTTCTGTCCCTGCTGCTTCCGTTAATACATAGAACGTGTGGCACAAGCCAAAGCAGTTGCATTGGTGCTGGTATACCCCAGCATGCTAGTAACTTCTTAAGCAAGTGCAGTGCAAATATTACTCAGCAAGATGATGGGGAAGACACATTATTCTGGTGTAAAATGGGTGTTAATGGTCCTTTTTCTTAATGGCAAAAAGTTAAGTTACAATCGGTTTCTGTACGTGCACAATGTATGTATCGTAAGCATGTGGATAAAATCCATCTGCTCTCTGTATGTGCACAATGTATGTATCGTAAGCATGTGGATAAAATCCATCTGCTCTCTGTATGTGCACAATGTATGTATCGTAAGCACGTGGATA